>LS943635.1:35464-51058 GCA_900490955.1 Micoletzkya japonica | reverse complement strand
TCCTCATGGCAAGATCTATCTATGTGACAAATTTGATAAAGATCGGATAACTTTGAAGGTCAAAAACGAGCCCATTTCTACCTCTGTCTCCCAAATGTTGCATAGGTCTGTATACCCTTTCCGCTCTCTTATTTCGCTCCATAGAATCCTTCAACGTGATCCGTTTTCGGTCAAACTTGATACAGAGATAGATCTCATTCTGAGGATTCGAATGCGGCCAACTAGAACTCTGTAGGATCATTTTGAGCCGACTTATGCCAAAAGTGGAGGAAAGTGGGGAAAGTTTGAAATTTGGGAGCAAATTTACTAGCTTAACGGTACATTTTGTGCATTCTGGCTTTGGTTTTATATATTATTTAGATATATTATTCATAAAATTTCATATGAAAGGCAATTTTTTGACTTTCATGTCCCTTTAAAAAACTGCCGACAAAGAATACATACCTGAATACTTCTACTCGACACAGCTTGTTAGACCAAAGAACACCTAGGCCGTAATAATCCACGTAGCCTCCAATGCCTGAATCATATAAAAATTATGATACAACGCTCGATTTTCATTTCTACCTTTAATGTTAAAGTATATATTATATGACTAAATATGGTCTAGAAAATCGGAATGTATCTGTAAACCCCGATTCCGCCGCTACGGTGCTTAGCGAATTTTTCACGCTTTGAAGCGATGCTATTTCACTTTTAGGTTGGCAAGAAAGTTCTTGGGCAGGTTGAAACTTTTCATCAGATTAATAGGTTATGGTTTACGAAAAAAATTATATGAAGTGAGGCAATAGAGGGTACCTCAAATTATTTGCCTATATGTACATCATTGCGCGTTGTGTTGCTGTTATTGAGTTATCGCATCAATCATTAAACGGTCCTTTACGACCACCATCTTTCACGATGGATAACACGGCTTCAGTGCATGCTCTGCCTACCATAATACCACCGTACCATTGTCCGAGGATGTCATAAGTCACTCCATTCTGGACAACTGAGATGATCTCTTCAGCTTTGGAAACGGGCATTCGGAAGACGAACCCTGTTTGGGGCTTCCTTCCACGACGGATGACCTGGCCTTGCTTTCTATTCGCAAGGAGAAGCCAGATGCAACCAATAGGGAAATGTCGAGTACTATTTGGGTTATCCATTCCACTATACAGAATGGCCATCAGTCACTTCGTTATAGAACAGTACTGGCCCGATGGATATACCATGCACTACGGGCTACCCAGAGGGAGACCGGACTTGCATTATTATTGAAGGAAAGCGAACGTTGAGAGAGCTGCGCAGTTCTTTCCGCTAACCACCGTGAAACTTCAGTCGGAGCCGGGCTTTAGCCTAAGCTGGCACTTTGCCAAGAGAGTTTCACTGTATTTAGCGGAGTGCGCAGCAAAGATTTCTCAACGTTCCTTTTCCTCCAATAATATATGAGCATTTCATTGTTTCGCATTTGCCAGCAAAGAAATCGATTTCAATACACTACTACCAAAAGGATGAATGGTCACTCTATCCGTATATGTATGATAATTTAGACAACTTGCGCATTTGGTCATGGAAAAGAGGCTCAGAAGGGACAATGCACGACCACGTACTGCCGATGCGGCCTAGCTCTAAGCTATGCGAACTAAGTTGGGAAACCGAAACCCACTCACCTTATTCAGCTGATATTAGCCTCTTTCACTACCATTTATTGCTAGACCTTACTTCGTCTACAGCCGAGAAAAGCTTCCATGAAATAGGTACTCGAAAACACAGACAAATCAGTTCTGAGATCACAACTCCTTTCCTTCTTGAAGGAAGGTACCACCGAGATACCCAAAAGAAGGGGATCAGTTTGCGATAGCATAGGTGGAAATATTGGAGATTGAAATTATTTCTTGTTGAAGATATGCAAAAATTAAAACAGTTGTTATTACTGCACAAGAACTTTCTTGCCAACCTAGGTAATAGTACACACTAGAAGTTGAGTAGTTCAATTTGAAAGGCACCGGAATCAGCGCTACAACCGGTATGATTATGTCTTCCCCTTTTCTCTTCTATACTTAGTCTCGCCTACAATTAGGACTCGAAAACTAGCTCGACACAGATGATCAATGAGCAATGTCACCAAAGTGAGCACTCCTCTTCTTTTTACACTTTGGTGATGCGTTCATCGATAATTCACCGAACACTAGTATAGTGAATAATTCCGAATATAAAGCTAGAGAGTGTGTGAAATATGAGAGGATTAGACTCATCTTGGAAAGGAGGAAACTGACCGTTCGGTTTATTCCACTATGGAACCGTATTAGCATTATCTACCTGCATACTCAAGCAAAACATTGCGGTTTCGATTTTTTCATGGTTCTAGTGAAGCTTTTTTTTCAAAATCCATGCAATAAACCAACTTGAAAGCGTTCCGAAGCCCGGCAATACGCAGAAACATTTCCTCGGTAGAAGCTGAACGTCGTCGCGCTTGGCATTAGAAGTCATCAATTGGAGCATTCCTCGCGGTCAGGAATAGTATCCGTGTACGATCCTCTTCTACGCTATCATACAAGTCGAACTGAAGAGACACTATTTTTACTTTGCACAAGGAGCAAAGTAAATACACAGTGAAAACACGAAAGTTCTGTACTGCCAAAGAGCTGGCTCCGATAACTCTGAGAAACTCTGAGAAACCGTATAATTGATCGCGCAAGGTTTCCACAACGCGAATTTTATCGTTTACTGAGCCTTTTTAAACAGAGAATGCGCTTTTGAACTATTACAAATGGCAAGCGAGAAAGGAATTCAAAAGGAATTGACCCAGACACAAATTTGAATTTCGAGGCACTTGTTTGTGACCTGGGCCGACGTTTGCTAAACGTCGCTCACTACGGTAGGGCACACCTTAAGATACAGCAATATGTAATTGATGATACGTAAATGTAACGATTGTTTAAGCACATACTATTAGACTAAATACTAATTACTAAATGTTCCAGTTGTAAATGTATCAACGTAAAGACAGACACGAAGCCCACTGTCGAGTGTCAAAATGCTCCACTTGTCCATGGACATGTCCACATCTTGAGGGAGGGGGAGTCTTCATTTTTCCAAACAATCATCATTTTCATTTATCGTCATTCTTCTATCAGACTTCAACAACGATTCATTCCCATGAGTCCTCTTTAATCTATTTTATCGTCCTACTTTAATCTATCATAACCGTTCAGTATTCACACTCCGTTGTTTCCGTGTAACACAAATTGAAGTTTGCAACACACATTTTGCTGCGATCCGCATATTGGAATACGGAAATACTCCTAACACAGATATTGCAAGTGATCAACACATAGTGTGCAGCACGGCGGCAAGTGCTGCGCACGCATTTTATTTATTTTCATGTAATTTCTTTTTGTTTCGTTTATGCCGTTATTATTGAAGTGACTTGCTTTAATTTAGGTTCAATAGTCTGCGCGACATAAGAAGAGGGTATTGCCAACACGTTCGCAGTTAAGCCACGTTGTTCTCTCTAAGTTTTAGTTCAGGTTGGCTGTAAACTCAAAGTTGCCTATTATTATGTATACCACAGTGCTTCTAATGAAGGCTTCTATGATTAACAATAACTCGGAGAACAAAAGATCGGATATAAGGAAGAGTGAGGTAAGCGACTTGATATTACTTTCTTTGTTCCAAGTACGCTCGTATTCCAGGTCAAAACAGCCTGTTTCGATTAAACTAAGTTATGAACTTCTCTTTTTTTGCTATAAATCCATAGGCGAATATTGTAGCTTGTAATGAGGTTAATCAACTATCGTCGTCTGTCACAGTCTGACAAGGAGCATGCATAATAATAATAATAAAGGAAGGAAGGAGAGCATTGTGGGTAACATAATATATGCAAGGTGTACCACATAATGTGTAGAATATCCAACAAACATCTTGGTATGCTAGCACACTGTGTGTACGGTTGTCCCTCTGCTGGATATTCGTGCTACACAAGTTACATCATGTGTGTTGCACGGAAACAACGGAGCGTGCAAGAAAAGCATTTTATGCAATTGTGTAAGTAAATATATTATTAGCTTAACCACGATGGTGACAAAATGACATCCGACAGCAAAAGCTTCGATTCTATCAAGGGTGAGAGAGCATACGGGGAAAGAACTACGGCAAAGAGTAGCTGGGAAGAGAGAATGACCGGTGATAGAACGAATGGAGACAGAATAAGCGGCGATCCCACCATTGGGGAGAGAATGAGGGGATTGAGACAGAGTGGCGTCAGGATGACCGGAGTGAATACTTGTGGGGAGAGGATGAGAGGGGAGAGGACGAGTGGAGACAGAACGAAGGGGTTGAAGACACCCGGAGAGAGGATAGGCGGGTGAAGGACGAGGGGAGAAAGAACGATGGGAACGAAGATGAAGGGGTTGAGGATGAGTGGCGAGAGGACTCGAGGGGAGAGGATGACGGGGAGGAAGACCCAGGGGGAGAGCACGAAGGGACCGAGGACCGCTGGGGAGAGGACACACGAGGTGAGCACGACGGGAGAGAGCAGGACGATGGTATGGGAGAGGAGGGCTGACTGACCGACCAGCGCTGAGTCTGAATGGAGAAGATATAGGACAAAGAGGAGATAATGCGCAGAAATGAGAAGCGGACACTCACTAATGACCGGCGACAGCACAATGTCCTTCTTCCTCAACTCGAACTTCTTCATCTCGGCCATCGCTCGGATGTTCCTCTCCAGATGCATCGGGATATCCTCGTCGGGGATCGCGGACAACGTCTTCAGTCGCTCCTCGTTGGCGTACGGTGAATCGGGCCCGTACAGCCTGTACAGTTGTTCTCTCGAGAGCTTCGCAAAACCGATCGTCTTCTGCTCCTCGAGCTGTAAATATGACATGATATGACAGGCTTTACTTATCGAATTGTAATGCATATCGATCCTGAAGAAGTTCAAAAGTCAATTTGAGTGATCCCACCTGCTCCAGAGACAGCGACCTATGCAGTTCCTCGAAGAGGTCGATCTTCCTCGTCTCCTTGTCCCCGTACATCTCGGATACGTTCTTCCTCGTGAAGTAGAGTGGCTGTCCACTCGGACTCCGCATCTCCTCTTCGTCCAGACCAAGTCGCGAGGCTTTCTTGATCTTCTCATCCTGCAATCACTACCTTGCTGGAAAACATGCGACCTAAAATCAAGTCGCAAAATGTTGCATCTCTTCTTGTAGTTCGATGACCCATATATTCTGTACTACCTTGAGGTACTCGACCGCATCCGTCACCCCGGCTGCCTCCATGATGAGGTTGAGGAAGGCCTCTCGTTCCTTTCCCTTGGCCAGTCCGAATCCATCGGCCAGATTCGTCGCCTTCTCGAGACCCGTACCGTTGTTGTGAAGAGAGAACAACGATGGAGAAAGAAGTTTCACCTGCAAGTAACTGGATATCTGAAAGAAGTCTAGAAAATCGCTGTGATCAGTCTGCATGGCCTTTCTGCACTGACCTCCTTGGTCTCCTCGTCCTCGGGAAACACAGACATGAGTCTAGGCGAGAAGAGTTTGACCGTCTTCTCCTCGAAATCAGAGACATTCTGACCACTGGCCATGACGCCCAGACGCACAGCTGAAGAGGACTTTCGCTGCTTCTCATATACAGAGATTCCCTAGAACAGAGAGGCAACCTTCTCGTATGAGGTCCATCGGTTGTCTCATCACCCGCTGGTCGTCCGTCATGTTGCCCAGGGCGCTTCTCGCGAGGTCGAGAAGAGCGTGCGGGTCCGCATCGTCGAAGTCGTCCAGTACTGGCTCCTGTCATCAGGAAATGAGCATAGTAACTCCTGTCTAGTACTTCAGAATGGAAAACTGACCTTCATAGCCAGTGGCCGTCGACTGTTCATCTCCATCCGTTCTCCCTCCCCGTCCTTCTCTTGGATCATGGCCAGTCTCTGCGTGAACAGCTTCTTCATAACCTTGCGGGCCTTCAGCTTCCTAGCCTCTTCCTGGACTTCTTCTATGACCTGCTGCCAACTGAAAGACTTTCCGTATCTACGGTCATTGAGATAATGCTTCTTTTTATGATATTGTTCATGGTTTCTCACTTTTTCTGCTTCTCCACGGGCTTTTTCTTGATATCTCTGACGGTCTGTGTGAGGGATCTCGCGAGAGCGGCAAAGGGCGATTCGTCGTTGGATCGAAGAGTGTACGAGGACCGAGTGACGACCGCGGAACGCTTCGCTCGCATCTTGAACGAGCCGACCCATTCTGCAAACCACTAGGTTCATGCGAACTTTCATCTCTGCTGTATGATGCTTGACTTACCCTTATCGTCGCTAGAGCCAGCCCCTTCCGGTGAAATCTCATCCTTCTTGGTGTCGGCATAATATTCTGAAACGAAAAAAGTAGATTCAGCTCTTGTTCATTGCTCTCTCTAGCGATACATTATTTTCTAATCACCATATGAATCTTGTTTCTTGATCTTTCGCTTTGATTCGTTCGTTCGATGACGGTACACTTTGGCGTGTCGGGTCGCCTTCTTTATTGTGCTATTCGTGGCATGCATCGTTCCGGTACTTGGATGGGGTCGAGGTGCTGAAATTAGACAGTAGCTGACTACTTGTCCAGTGTTCTGATGTGCTAAGAGCAGCAGTGTGCTGAGGTCTATTAAGGCTCTATCAGGTTGATGCTTGGTGCCGTATCCTAACCGATCTTCCTCGCCCTCCGTCCCAACTTCTCTTTCCGTCGCATCTCCTTTCGCTCGTCATCGATCAAACTGACGACGCACTTGGCGTGATCCTCAAGGGAGATGGTTGGACTACTTCGATTGCCATTCCTCCCCCTCACTAACCGGGACATTCGTCGCGTTCTTCGAACACCTCTCGTGCGCGTTCTTCTTGTGGTCGGGCGCGTTGCTCAGTCTAAGTATGATAATATGCATTGAGATATTTATTGAACAATGTTTGTTAATAATGAAAGACGAACTTAGTAGACGCGTAGGCGGCCATCAGACCACTCATGGCCTGATCCATCCAATGTTGTAGAAGAGTGAGACTGTGCTCTTCGTTCAGGTCAATCTGCGAATTAAAAGCTTCCCGCGTACTGCACACATTTATATTCCTATGCACTGATTGTGAGCGAACATTCCCCGAGTAATTGCCCAGAATTTTCACTTGCAATTAGTTTTGCAAAACATTCAATAGCTGGATCGGGAATAGATAACACCCTAAAACAATGAAATTTCCCATGCCGACAGGAAAATTATTGAGTATGAGCATGTAGAACCTTGAGTGCTTTTCCGTCCTCGGAAGGTGCTGCCGGTACATCGAGCGTTCGAGAGTCGGAGTTACGTGCTAAGCACACTGCTGCAAAGAACTCTCGCTAATTGCGAATGTCGAACATTGAACTTTTATTGGAAAGCTCACACAGCATTAATAAGTAGTATAGATCTAACAATAAAGTCTAAATTCATGATTTTCGTTAAACTTACCGATGACTGCTAACCGCAGGATCATCCTCTTTCTCGTGAGAGGACTCTATTGTCCCCTCTTCGAGATAGAACCAAGCTTGGCGAAAAGCAACGTGGAGACCACGTTGGAGACACGCCTCTAGCGCTTCCCTTGAGGGTGTTCTTTCCGAGTTCAATGAGGGGATAAAGAGTCCACGCGTATCCATCCCTCCTCCGTCGTCCCTATCAATGCACACTCCACTGACTTCAACTGATCTCAAGATAGAGAGAGCCCGAGTATCCGGACTCGCTTCCCGGTCAATGATATTGCACCAAAGACCGATATTCAGCAAATGATATTGTTCTATGTATTTTAGAACTATGTTGTCTAAAGGGGTTCGGCCGCTATCTTGTATAACAGTTGCATAACAGTTGCACGGCTATCCCAATCTACGTAGTAGCTACTGCGTCCGTTTCCGCATTAGAGAATTTATTTATGGAGTTGTATGAGAAGAGCTAAGAAAAGCTATGAATAATTCGCAGACATTTACTGTGTGGCGCAAAGATTGTTGTCAGGTAAGATCACTCTCGTGCTCAGTGAGCCGTTTAATTAGTTAGCGAGCGCACTTTCCTTACCCTCCTACACTCTCTCCCCTGTCTCCTAGCGAACAGCCGGATGGACCGCTAATCCAATTCTGCAAGTCTGTAGTCACTAAAGCGTAAAAAGGGGGAAAAACTACCTTGTTGGAGCATCACTATATTCATTTCCCTGAATTTCTGACGATCTGGCATAGCTCACTTATTGATTAGAGTTACGGATTTGAGCACTTTTTTTCTTTCGAATTATATTATGACTCAAAGCTTTCTTTTACCTGTCCATTCATCATGTTGGATATGCAAACTTAACGATCGCTAATACGAAGGCATCCTGCTATTGACACCTTCCCTTCCAGTCTCAATCGTCTCTTCGTTCCTTTCTCTTCCCCCAATCGGACCGTCATTGAGCATACCGCTTACGTCGTATCGCCCAATGTTGTCGCAGTCTATCCCGACCACTTCCCCAACACCGACAAATACGGTAAGCATTTCGTGTTCCGAATAACGGTTTGTTGGTATTTTGTGCTATGTATTTATTCGTTGCATTGCCCTGTGATACGCTTACACAGCATTCCAAGCGTTCGAATAGCGAATAGCGGTTACCGGGCATAGGATGCGATCCTATGGGCGAACCAATCGGCGAAAAATCATGAATTTAAAAACTTAAGCTCACCATCATGAACCCAAGAAGTTCTGAAAATTTGGTGCAGATTGGTTCAGCCACTCGTGAGAAAATTCAAAATAGTAGTCATTTCGCTATTAGACACATTCTCCACAGAACGGAATGCTGTGCTTATTTGTGCTACACTTTGAATAGCGGCTTTAGCTGAATGGAGCTGCTCTTCTACCTCGTCAAGTTCTCCATTACTATCGTCGGATTGCTCTCGGTCGTCCTCAACCTTCTCTTATTCCACCTTCTCTCGAGATCGTCGATCATTAGATGGCAGAAGTTCGCGATGAGTGCGATAGGCATCTACGGGGTCATCACGGGAACTGTCAACAGCGCCTTCTGTCTGGTAATCTCAAAAGTGACTTAGTGAAAGAGCGATGAAGGAAAAAGGTACTTGAAGACTATGCATAAGACGCATTCTTGTGTTGCTGTGCTCTTCTTGGAAGGCCACAAATCACTGTTACAGGTGCACGTCTTCAACAGTGACCAGTTCATCATGTTCCTGATCGGTCCCCTCACTCAGTACTGTTCCCATTGGCTGCAGTCTCTCGTCTGCTACTTCTACGTTCTTCTTATTGGCTTCATGTGGACGCTCATCCCCGCTCCCTCCTTCTTCCAATAGTTGACCAGGTTTTTGAACTATTTCGTCATGATATGCCAGTTGAACTTAAGGAACCATCTCGAGTTCCGCAAGCAAGCCTTCTTCGCGTATCTTGCGACAGTCATACAGACAGCGCCGTCCATAGTGCGTAAGAGCACTCGAAACGAATTTCCTAATAAATTAACGAATTTTATAATCAGTATCAGTATACTTAAAGGGACATGGAAGCCAAAAAAAGATTGGCTTTCATATGAAAGTTGATCGCCTAAATAATTTAAAAACCAAAACCAGAGTGCACAAAAATTTCTATTTCGCGAGATATCCTAAAAATCGTTTCCCAGCCAAGGCGCAGTCTTACGGCGTTTAGCGCATAGTAACGAGTCAAATGGCATCGAGGTATTACCGGAACAAATAAATATTTCTCGCTCCAGAAATTTTTTTAAAATATTTTTCAAACGCTATTATCCTTATTATCGTCTAAGAAACATATTTTACAAGTATCGCCATAATCGGTTTCAAAAAGTTTGTCGCTTCCATGTCCCTTTAAGCACGGTGCATATCTAAAATAAGGCGTATAGTGGAATAAACCGGTACGTCCGTTTCTCTCTTCAAAATGAGTTCAATTCTCTCACTTTGGCACACTCTCTCACCTGATATTCGGAATGGTTTACTGACGTATCATTTTATTCCACTATATTGTTATGTTCCTCAAAATACGTTTCCTTGTAAATTGTTTGCAGTATATCGGCTACACCCTATTGCCGGTTCGTGAAGTGGAGGAGAAGTTCGCGCTTATCAGCAATACCGCACTCGGAGTTGAAACACGCAGATTTGGAGACTTTCGCGCCTTCGGAGTGTCCATGTCGCCCGACCCGAATAATGTAGAGATTTGAACGTGCTTTGGACTGCCTTGTAAGTAGAGTTGGTCAAATAAAATAGTGAGTCTCGGGAAAGGGGGAGGAGAGAGCGAATATCAAATAGTCATTCTTTACCCCTGCTCGGCTTTCCAAGCTTCGACGCGAGGGTCAAACATTTGACAATTTAGAATGTGAGGAGATAACTCTTTTTGGACGGGGAATGAAGGCATTATTCTTTACTCGTCTCTTGCTCTTTGCGGTTGAAAATAGCTATAATAATATGCATAACGGATAAATCCATTATCAGTCCCTTTTTTCCTCTCTCCTTCCCCCTTTTCGCCTTTCCCATGCAAATCCGTCAAACATTTGGCTTTTCTTCAAATCATTCGGCCTTCGCCGCTCGGGGTCAAATGTTTGGGATCAAATGACTCGACGGAGAATGTGCACGCTAATCCGTCAAACCTTCGAATCGCCAAATAATTTGATTTGGCCAACTCTACTAAGCTCTTGTATTACAAGCGCCAAAAGCTTGACATATTTCCGGAGTTTTCTTGACTCCTACCTAACTCTCCTCTTTTTCAGAAAAAAAAGTTTTTTTTCTTTAGTCCCGGATCTCGTTTAAAGAAATATCATGGTTTTCAAGCATATAACGATGGTCTGCGATTTATATAAATCCTTGAAATATTTTAAAACTATGGCGATAACTCAATACAACTAACTCAATGGCGCTCGTAATACTAGGGAGGTCGAAGTATCGTGCCGGGCTTGATCTACATCGTGTCCACCTACATCATCTCCTACTTCCTCCTCATCGTCGTCTCCCTTCGTACTCGATCCCTTCTAACGGGCAGTGGACATACTCTTTCTGAGAAGACGAAGCAGATGCAGCGAAGATTCATGATGACTCATTTCTTGCAGGTCTCAGGGATCTTGCCTTAGCTTCTTTCTCGGAGTGCGAGGATTGGGAAACCGGAGCCGGGTGCTTATCTTTCTCTAGGGCTCCGGAGTCTAGGTTTTGGAAGAAAATGATGTGACTTTATAGTAACGAAGCTCGCAGCCTCCTGATCTCTGCCTTTTTGAGATTTCTTGACCATACACCATTTTCAGTGTTTCCTGCCCTTCTTCCTTCTCATTATCCCCATCGGTCTCTTTACTCTCGCTTCCGTTTCGAAGGGTGACCTGGGCATATCAGGATTCATCGTTTCCCTGTCTGTCTGGAGCATTCCCGTTTCTCAAGTTGGTTTGCACGTTGTATGCAAAGTGTATACAAATTGAGACCTCTAACATCAGGTAATCGTATCTCTCATCTTCGTAGTGTCTTCATGTATGAAGGCGCAAAGCAGTCACTCATAACATAAAATGTTATTTAATTATTCGCTAAGTAACGTTTGTAAAAAATGAACAACTTCATAAGCATCGCCAGTATTCCAGAAAAGAATGACATCTTGATTTGCTGATCATAAAGATGGTGAGCCTTTCAAAAAGAACGAATCGTAAGGAAGAGGATCATATTCTTATTTTATAATTCATTTGAATGGACTTGTGATAAAGTGGGAAGTCAGAGAAGACAAAAAATCAGACACACAATGGTCAAGTTTAGTGCTGTGCAAATGAAAGATGAAATGAGAATGAGAGCTCTGACTCCCTCGAGGTTGATCATTTCATTGCACGTGATAGGGGACGTGCGGTGGTCATCTGAGATGAGAGTATCATGAAGGATTGAAGATGAAGGTCGCATCTAGATGCAACTCTCATCTAGATGAGAGCACATGCGATCTATTGGTCGCCACTCTTATTTCTCAATCAGAAGAGCTGGAAACTAGTTTATAGTTCCACTAAACCGATCAAAGAGTGGAGAAGAATGAAGAGAATGAGATATGGAGAGTATGTAAATGTATCGCACTCTGAAAGAGAGCTCGAGTGTTCCAAGCATGCTCATTTCATCTTCCCCTCCCTGGCATGCGGAGGCGAAGATGAGAGTTGCATCTAGATGAAACTTTCATCTTCGTGCAAGATGAGAGTTGCATCTAGAAGCAACTTTCATCTTCGTGCGAGATGCAACCGATCGCGGTTGAAGAGTATGCAATAAATGGCATCTGCACGTCTCTAGTCAAGTTGCCTTGGAGTAGGCTATCTTGCCATATTTCCTTCAATCACCATTATACTATGTATATACAAGTTTAAAAATGTTCAAGTCAACTGTTCGAACGGATAAGTATCGAACAGTTGACTATCTATAGTACTGAAGTTGGTATCAATATGTGGATTGACTATCTAAAGAAGGCATCACAGCATTCCAACCGTTCTAATAGCGAATAGCCGTTTCCACGCATAGGATCCGATCTTGTAGACGAACTAGTGAACCAATAATTACGAATTTAAAAACTTAAGTTGTTCACTATGAACTCAAGAAGCACTGAAATTTTGGTGCAGAGCGGTTCCGCCACTCTTGAGAAAATTCAAAATAGGGGTAAATTCGCTATTAGACACATTCTTTACCGGGCGGAATGCTGTGGCATGAATGACCGCTAATCACATCCAGTCTTCATAACGAACTGTTTTCGAATTGCTCTTCCTCGTTCTCCTGTATGGGAGGTCAATAAGAAGGTCCATTTCCTCATTTGCCTCCCGTCTCTTCGCCATACCACATGCATTCCCTTCTAACCCTTGCTCGGACTGTCGTCATCTCCGAGGGCTTAGCTGCTACAGCTCTCAATGGCATCGTGTTATATCTTCTCGCACGCAGTTCCATCGTCGGTTTCCAACGCATCACAATAACATTAGTAGCTCTCCACGGACTATTAACCGGCCTCTTCAACGTTTTATTGTGTTTGGTAAGCACTTTTTAACCATCATAGCCAAAATATCTCTGGCTTAAGGTTCACAGTTTTAACAACGGTCTTGTTACGCTCACGATGATAGGATTTATTACTCCAGCAATCCCACAAGATATATTGGACGTGCTTTTCTATGTATACATGCAACTAATCGTTTTGCTGTACATGCTTCTGCCTGCTCCTTCGATATTTCAGTACATGGCAGTCACCAGGTAAACCGGGACTACTAATCTAACAACGAAGATACACTTCAGAAACAGTTTGCCTAACTGGACCCAGATATTACTAGCATACACTCCGACCATAGCTCAGATATCGCCTTTCTTTGTAAGTTATTAGTTCATTCTTTTGAATACATAAATCAATTAACTTTTCAGATCATTACATTCGATTTCATCCCCGAGATTGCGTTTGAGGCGGTTCTGAGACGGTCGGCTCTGCAAAATTTGGCAATGAATTCCAAACTTACGCTTTTTCGCACTTACGGAGCTCCCATCTCTCCGGAGCCTCTGAATGTACGTTCTTTGTACTAGGCCACCAAATGTTTTAGAAAACCAACTAAATATTTTGCTTGTTATGATTCCCAAGTTCAATGCGGGAAAATGCTTTTTCCAGAATGGGAAGAGTAACGTGCGTGTGTTTGGCTACTGCGTGCTGACCTACCTCGCATCCTACATTCTCCTCATCATCTTCTCTCTTCGCAACCGATCGCTCCTCTCCGTATCCGGCATAAAGCTGTCCGAACGGACGGTCAAGATGCAGCGACGATTCTGGACTACGCAGTTTCTACAGGTTTGTATCTTGGTTTAGAAACACCGTTGGGTATATTAGAGATAAAGGAAAGATACAATCGTTCCGTTTGCAACGCCGATTCTGGTGACTGGTGACTACGCGAAACTATAGGGAGTAAGGATATCAAAAAGTCATCCAAGTTTCTGGTTCCGAATTTCTAGATAAAGATACTTTGAAGAATTTATAAGTTTTGATGATAATTCATTCAGTCCTTCCTACCACTGCTCATTCTCATTCCCCCTGTAATACTCTTCACTATTGCAAGCCTCAACAAGACTGATCTCGGAGTAATTGGACTAATGATGTCGTTTTCACTCTGGGCCATACCCGTATCTCAGGTGCGTTGCGATGTGAAAAAAAAGGTTAAACTCTTTTTATCGCTCGCGAGATTTTGTTCTTTTTCACTACATATGCATAAATCAAAGTCTAAACTGGTTTCTGCTTCTTGTTCATTTTCCCTTCGTAAGCAAAGCATAACCTCACTGATTTTCTCTATGACGTTCTCAATGGTTTCCTTATGCTGTTCACGGCCATTTTTATCAGCTGTCGAGGTGCAATTTCAGGCTCTGGTATCGCTAAGCTTCGTGCGAGCATCGAGCAGAAAGACAAGCAAAACTATAGAATTAACTATAAGTTGATTGTGAAAAGAATAAAGATGCTTACAAAGTTATAATTACAAATGCGAAAAGATAAGCAGCTAGGCTCGTTCTAACAGATCTTCCTATTTTTTTGTTTCACAGCATCGAGAAGGGTCAATCAGTTTAAGAGACCAGCTGAGATAAAAACTGAGTCTGAGCAAAATGCAAAGATTACATCTGAATTCTTGCCATTTTGCATTTGAAAATATTTCATGGGGTCTTCACGGGGGTATCGAATAGCAAAATGAAACTTGGCATTCATAAATGGGAATTTCGTGGTGCAGCCTCTATAAGACGTTTTCATCAAAACAAGTCGATGAAAACTTCTAGGGAATATGCCACTAGGGAATTGAGATATAGGTGAAGAATAGAAGCTCCAGTTAAAGTTTTACACTGCAGGAAAGAAGAGAAGGAGATCATTATCATCACAATTCTTCATATTCATGTCTACCGTCATGCTAGGTAGTAAATTGTGGGCTAGAGGTTGAAGTAGAGTGAGGTTTGAACAAATGTTCGAACACCGATTCGGCCATTTCTCGATGTTCCGAATGTTTTTGGAGCATCAAGAGGGTGTTCGAACATAGTTAGCATAAATCCCTCGACTCTTCTCCTATCACGCTTTCCTCGCGGTTTGTGAAATGCAGTCGCTTTAACCTGATTATCTCGAGCAAAAGCATCGTTCAACCATAGTTCAACCATAGCTTTTTTGCGATAGCTTTTGGCTAAGAAGATAAATTTCTTACACATTCATCGTATCTCGGAGAACAAGTTTCACCTCAAATTTAGCAATACCGATATGTGGAGGAAAATGCTGATTTGTGTTGGAATTGGTTGTGTGTGGCCTTATTTGCGTCGTTCGGGAAATCCTTGAATGATATGCCTTCCCATGAGGTCAGAAGCTCGTAATTAAACCTCGGGAGCCTTCAAAAACGAAGACTACGCATAGATTCCAAAATGCTTGTTAGCCTCATATATGGAAACATTAGACTCTCAAATAGATTAAAGGGACATGGAAGCCAAAAAAGATTGGCTTTCATATGAAAGTTTATCGCCTTAATAATATAAAAACCAAAACCTGAGTGCACAAAAATGTCTACTTCGCGAGATATCCTAAAGATCGTTTCCCAGCCAAGGCGCAGTCTTACGGCGTTTAGCGCATAGTAACGAGGTAAATGGAATCGAGGTATTCCCGGAACAA
>LS943635.1:2077-13328 GCA_900490955.1 Micoletzkya japonica | reverse complement strand
CTAAGGTTTCAAAATGTGAGAAAAAACATGGTGACAATAAAAAAATCGAAGAAAAAACTCGAAAATCGCATGTTTTATTTTTTCGTTCCGGGCTTCCGTCGTTAACAGGAATGTCGCTTTTGGCTTAATTCCTTTCGCTAAACACAGTAACGTCGTCGTTGGATGAAATTTCAAAAAATCATTTCTCGAATACTATTAAATTTTATAATTTTTCCTTTTGGTTTTGTACTAATTACGACAAAATCTTTCATATAAGCTTCACTTGAAAATCACTTCCGTGTCCCTTTAAAGGTACTTCAATCTCAGATATACACCAAACGATTGTATCTCCCCTTTTCTCTGCTACATACATACTCATTTGGAGTTCTGCGTATTCTTTCTGTAAATAATTCAGGAAAAGTGCCAAGTGCAGGCTAATCTCATAGAGTTTTGAAGTAAAGTTGCTCGCTAGATTATGGCAAACGCCGTAAACAACACTTGACTATGCTGCAGCTAATTTAACACATAATCTGTTTCTATGATATGATCGTCATCAAACATAACTTCTTAAAAACAGTCATATAGGTACATTAGGATGCGTTGCCTTTTTAATGCTAAAACAGTAACATCACCAGTGTTGTGAACCTTTGCTTTAGCGTAATCTTTTGTAATGTTCAGAGCACTTTATCTATCCCCAAAATGCTTCACTATGAACTTTGAAGATCCTTTCTCCACATTTTTACATTCCGACCAGTCCCATCTTCTCCCAGTATGGCTTGACATTGAGTGGATCGTTCTTCTCGGCATCGTTGATCACCAATGTAATCGGACCGCCGGGGAGAGGAACCTAGCACAACATCATTTCTTCTTTTTATTATGTCTCTTTTCGTGTCTCGCTTTTATGATTCAGCTCTGCATTCACTAATTGCTTTGGATGACAATGGGCTACGCATAAAATTGAACATTGCATGCGCCTATTCCTTCTTATGCGTCACTATATCCTGTAGGATAAATGGCAGAACGGCAGAGAAACGTGCACTTATAGAATTATAAGGCATATTATCGATATTGAACGAAGCGAATCACATAGAAAATGTATATTATCTATTTCGAACGCCGGATGAGCGACGAATGTATACATATATAATGCATAGACGTAGCCATTATGCCTAGTCAGTACCCTGATAGGCTATGATAAGGAACTGCTTGATGAGTCTTCGTGAGATCAGGTACGAATGAGGTGTGAGTAGAAGGCGATGTTGGGGGGGTTGAGGTCTCGACCGTTACATGTCATCATCAGTGAGATTAATTACCCTCAAACTTGGGTAATTAAACCTAATTAAACCCAAGTTTGAGGGTAATTAATCTCACAGATGATGACATGTAACGGTCGAAACCTCATTCGTTCCTGATCTCACGAAGACCCATCAAGCATGTAACGGTCGACACCTCATTCGTTCCTGATCTCACGAAGACTCATCAAGCATTCAACAACAATTAGGATCACGCAGTAGGAACTGCGATAGTCGATAGGTACCAGACAAATGAGTGAATACCTTTTCTCCCTGTACATTCGTGATATACGGAGCTCCTTCATAGGGAAAAGTGTAGCCGGTTTTGACAAAATTTGCCTGAATATTCTGTTATAAAACAAAATATTTAAAAGAGCACTAAAAATATTCATCTTCCAAAGCGACTTCTGCCTAATCTAAGGGCAATAATATATCATGTCATACTTATAAAGGCATGAAGATGAAGGGACATTTCGCCTTACAGCCGTATATGACATACCACTGTCCGTTTTGTCGTCGCTACTCCAGTGAAGTAGCGCGTCTTGATACCCTAAACTCATGGATCTTCTATTTCATCTATTTCATACTTCCTGTTCTGGAAAACCCCTCTTCAATGTTTCAGACTGATCGTTCGGATAATGATGCAAATTCAATGAATAGGAGTCCTATTATATATAGTCCTATTATAGGACTGAATTATTACGTGACAACCAAGCAATACGTCGTAACCAACCTCGCGAATCTTCTTGTGATCGAGACCATACTGCATGAATGTCTGGCTAACACCCGTCCCTCGAAGCTCTGGTTTCAGATACCACACTTCGTCTTTGATGTAGGACTAAATATAAGCAAATCATATTTTCTAATTATAATATTTTTTATTGATCAAAGAAACTTTGAAGTTCAAAAAACTATAAGAGAAGATTTCGTCTTTGATGCAGCCCTCAACTTCACAATATGTTTGTCAAGACCAATTATCAATTTGCTCTACCGCAATAAGAACACCTGTTCGTTCGGATAAAGTTCCCAAAACTTGTCCTGCACCACATCCATCTCGTGTCCTAAAAGAAAAAAAATATATGGGTGTTTCCAAAGTTGGGTAGATTATCTGAAAACCCACTGAGTATTTCTTCGATTTTTCTATCATCCTTCCTCTGATGAAGTGCTTCTCCAGTAGTGTTCTTAGCAAGATCCTTCGAACAGTAATAGCGCAGGAAGAAGCCAAGGTTTTTTCCTGTCTCCTGAATACCCTTCATTATCTGGCGTAATTTACATATTTCGTTAATGTTACATTGAAGACCCTTTCACCCTTCTTGTGTATGAACTTGTTTATGTGAACGTAAACCTTATCGACGACAACTTTCGATAGCCAGTAGTCCTTAGGGTCGTTGAGGGAGATCGATAGGATTTCTTCGAACACACCAACCATCGTAGCCGACGGGAAGCCCAGTGCCTTCAATCTTCTTTTTCTTACCATTCAGAGAAGGTGCGTTTAAAGGCCCCTCCGACCACTTTTTAAGCATATGATTTTTCGACATCGTTTGATAGCTCTCAGTGTTCTGAGTTGTTTCGACCAAATTGTAGAAAACAGGAAACTTCGCTGTTGCTTAGAAAAAGCGATGCAAAGATTTCTCTCGTTGTCCGCGTTTCTTCATTTTGTCTCTCATAATCAATCAACCGCACGTTAATAGGTTGTAAGTTACAACTAACTAGAAAACTTGTAACTAGAAATGAATGAGATGGTCAGACGGGCCCTTTAAAGGATCGCACAACTCACTTTTTGGCAACATATTTGGCGACTGTCAGGTGATAGAGCATCTCGCAATGTACAACATTTCTATTTTGAACTTTTCATCAAAGTGCTCCTTGAAGCGCTATTCGCTGATAAAGTTTGTATTCTAATTGGGGTTTAGATCGTATGGGAGGGGATAATCGAGTCCTGCGGTAGGGGAGGGCAGGGAGGCCCATTTCCATGCGCACTTTGAGCACGCTCCTTCATTCATTTCAAATCATTATTGATCGGTGATTTTCAAAATAGAAATGTGAATATACATTGCGAGATGCTCTATCACGTGAAGTCGCCAAATATGTTGCCAAAAAGTGGGTTGTGGGATTCTTTAATCTCTGAATACACTTTTGAGTCGCATCGGAAAAGGCATGTGCATGCTAACCAGGATTTAGATAGATTGATTCACTTTTTGCGCTCTCCTCACTCTGCACTATCTCTCGTTTTAAGAATGGTGCAACATACGAACTAGCAAAACTACGCTGTACCCGGCACAACGTTCCAAGCGTCATGATAGTGAACAGCGGTTTTCGTGTATAGGATCCGATCTTGTAGGCGAACCAGTGAACGAAAAATAATGAATTTAAAAACTTAAGCTCGCCACTATGATTTCAGTAAGTTCTGAAAATTTGGTTTTGATTGGTTTAGTTACTCCTGAGAGAATTCAAAAATAGTGGCCATTTCGCTACTAGACACATTCTTCACCGGGCGGAATGCTGTGCCGGCGATCCACGAAGTCGCCATGCTTATCACAACACAGGACACAGCACGCTTTACGGATCGCCTCTTTTTATGTTAGGACGGGGGTGGGGGCCTTCGGGGCCCACTGCTCTTCATACACCTCAACTACATTTATTTACTATTAGGGTGAACAACCAGAAAAAACAATTTGATATTTTTCATTCACTAAAATATATCAAAGGGAGTAAGCGAGAGATTCGTATGGTATAATGGACATTGTTAGCCTCCAACATTCTCTATAGTCGAGGAAAACGGAACGTATAATTCGTGATTCCGCCGTTACGGCGTTTAGCGAATTTTTCGCGCTTTGAAACGGTGCCATTTTACTACAAGAAAAGATATCAGAAACATGGATATGGTTTTGAGATCAATAACATCTAGACTTTCTCATGATGCACACTAGAAGTTGATTACATCGCTTTGAAGGGCACCGGAATCAGCGCTACAACCGGAACGATTATATCTTCCTTTTTTCTCTACTATATCAATTCGACATGTTACTGATTCCCTCCTCAAGAAAGACTCAGACTGTCTACCAATCCATGCGGCGACTTCGCCATTGACATCCTCCTGCGTTGTGAATTATTTCTCATCGCAGTAGCGCTGTAGCGACTAAAATCCATATTACACATATAGAGGAAGGACGGGGATATAAGATGGATGGAAGACTATATCGAACCCATGTAATTGTAGAGCAGCCCGGCTTGACTTTCATTTGGGAGAGCGGGCACCTTCTCATAATAGGCAAATTTGTTGCAGCGGCAGAGAGGGAAGGAGAGCTTTTTGCTTCAAAATTGGTAAATACAGAGATATAGTGAAGGTATTTATGGTAACATTCTCATAATAGGCAAATTTGTTGCAGCGGCAGAGACCTACCAAAGCACAACACTGTGAAAAGAGAGCCAAAAGATAAAGATTTGTCACGTCGAGTGAACCATCCACTTTCATCGCTTGTAAAGATCAAGAGGTATGACTTCCGGTCTCCTAGGTTCCATTCCAGTAGAATGCGGAAGTCACTACACTGTGGCAGTTGGTATTCATACTGCCCCTGAGAGTTCATGATATTACACATTTAGATTGTTAGCGAATTCAGAGAGAACGAGAATGGAACAGACAGTAACGGGCCTTCCTGGCTGGAGTTGGTCTTCGAACGAAAAATCACTCTTATCGAAACCAGACCATCACAGTTTGATGCTTACGTGAGTAAGGGTGTCAGGGACAAAATATTCCCAAAATAAAAATACGGCTTCTATTCGGTTGTTTTTAGAATCAAATAATTCAAAAACATCCAGCATCACATGAGAGCGAGCTCCCGCCATTTACGGAATAGAAATAAAAGAAAAACGACCGCTCAATAGAGAGACTGGGTACAAAATGAAGAGTGGTCCCCGCCCTACGTACCAACATCATTGGAAAATTGAGTTTGGTTTCTACGCGAAAATAAAAATATCGTACCAAATGTAACGAAACTTATGGTTCACCCTAATATCTGCGTGTTAAAACCAATAATTTAGAAAGATGAATGCACGAACATGAAAGGATCAGGGAAGAGGAAGAGAAGACCCCAACCTCGCTTTGCAAGAAATCAGAGTCGAATGAATCAATACTTTGAATCAGGCAAGGAGGAGGCCACAATGCACGATGATAGGTCATGAGCAAAATCAGAGAGGTGTTGCCCATGACTCCCGTCAGAGGAGAGGAGTGGTAAGAGGCTGGGCTTGGTGTTCATTCCACCCAAGTTCAAATCCCGAATGCGGCTCTTTATTTTGCAAAGTGCCCTCGAAAATTTGCAAAGTTTTTCTCTGATGACTTTTTGACCAAAAGTGATCCTCGTGCTCTGAAATGGATTCTGACCAAAGTAGAAAAAATTTCGAAATTTTTCAGAAACATCGATTATTCAGTCAGTTTTCAAAATTTAAAAAAAACGCTTCAAACTTGCTCGAGATATTGAAAAGTTGATGGGGGTCTTGTAATAAGTTTTTGCAATTCCAAATTCTAATAGACTTATGGAACGTAAAATTACACACAGACAAACGTACAAAATTTGCAGTGATTTGCTAAATAGCACGAAGTAAAAATGCCTGGGGAATGCCTGAATTAGAACCTACGATCGAAAGCATCTCCGCCTTGACGAATTCGGGCATCATGTCAACGATACTTGCTCGATCACGCTCTTCCAACTAAAATTTCCTTTCAAATGTGTTCGTCGAAACAAAAACCGGCAGAATCTGTAGCTGTTTTACCAATTTCCATAAGAAAATTGAATCTTTCCTTATCTCAGATATAACAGTACTTTCACAAATCATTAGCATTTCACCTGTCGGAATTCATACTTCTTCGGCACGTGTTGAAACTTCACGGCTAGTTGTTCAGCCAACAGAGCCTATATCACATTCTTAGCAATAAATAAATAAATAAATAGCACATTATGTTTGTTACATTTCTATTACTGAGCATTAGGGATGGCAAATGGGAGGCGGGGGTGAAGAGGGATGTGGTAGGGGAGTTATTCCTTACCACCTCCACTCACGACCCACGGAGAGGGAATGATTTTGTTCCCTACGACGTCGCAGGGAAGTAAAATTTGAATATCGATAATGAGGACGAGAAATGAATGACTAGAGTCTCTCTTCGAACCCCATTTACACGGAAAACTGAGCTCTGGGTCGCTTTTCCATCGCTCGACAGAAAAATGACAGGTCATTCAAATCTTAGTTCCCTACGAGCTCGCAGAGAACAGAGATCATCTCATTCCATTCCCTC
Source organism: Micoletzkya japonica (assembly GCA_900490955.1). Classification (NCBI taxonomy): domain Eukaryota; kingdom Metazoa; phylum Nematoda; class Chromadorea; order Rhabditida; family Diplogasteridae; genus Micoletzkya; species Micoletzkya japonica. The sequence continues at coordinate 6,767 of LS943635.1, read as the reverse complement.
TCATCTCCTCATTCTTTCACCGATAATCCTTTTATTCTCCCTCTCCATTTGCAATCCCTACAGAGCATTACATAAGAAAAATAAAACATTACCTGTTCTTTTTTGCACTTTGGCCATTGCTGCATACTTCTCACGATCTTATGCATACTTGGAAGGTTAGCTCGTGGTACAGAAGAACTCTATGAAGCGTTTAAAGTTTCTCGTATAAATACACACCCTAAAATAGCTCAACAATGTTCTTATGTCTAAAAGAATCCCATAATGTTTAGACCAAAAATAAATATTAAACATTTCCGCGCAGAAGCATTTAAAAATCCTGCTCTGGCTTAGCTAACTATACGTACATTAGTACATTAGTATCACAGCGCTTCAGGAGAGATTTTGCTAAATATAATAAAATCACTATCTATTTATCAGGCGTTTTAGGACAGAATGATATTCGAGAGAAGAAGCGAGAATAGTGTGAAGAGTGGGAGGAAAGCAGGAAATTGAAAATGTAGGAGACTGTGGTTTCAGTATGAAGGATGAACATCGACGAATGACTAAGAGAGACAAAAGAAAAGTGCAAAGACGATTGCATTCCTTTTTTCTTTCTTTAGTATTGATTTTAAAAAAGTTCGCAGAACTGATAAATACTTTCTTGTGCACTTCTTCAAAAAAAGTTTTTCAAATACATCTAATAGGGTGTTGAATACGGAACCGGAACTTCCGCAGGCCTTCGAGTCTCATCATTCCTTTCCGCGCGGAATTGAGTGGGGGTCGAAAAGATCATGCGGAACTTCCGCGCTTGATCATTCTTCGCGGCAGTTCCGCAGGTCAACAAGTAGGTAAAACCTTCTGTTTTTTGGCTTATCGTTGTTTTCTTTACACCAAGAAGTTTTATATATCATGAAATTAATGCTATGATATAGTGAAACTACTTAAAAACATCAATGATATATGATATTTAAACCGTTTTATATGCGGAAGTTCCGCAGAAAGGTCGAAAGTTCCGCACGAAATTCCCGACCACCCCCCAGTTCCGCGACGGCAAGGAATGATACCTCTTTTCGTGCGGAACTTCCGCATTCCGGTTCCGTTCTCAAGACGCTGACATCTAATATTATACGATACTTTTACCAATAGTTGTGCATAGAGTCTGACGAATGACGTGCTGGATCATGATCGGAGAGGGTGATCGCGATCTCGGTGATCATTTCGTGATCGTTTTCTCGGGAATATTTCCCCACGATTTGCACTTCGGGAGTAATTCACCAGCCGGCTGGGGAAATTTCGACTTTTTGGGGAATTATTCCCTAGCGGGCTGGGGAATTTATTCCCGAAGTGCATTTCGTGATGATATTTGTGGTGAATTTTTTCGCTCAGTGTAGGTTACCCTTTCCGATCACGTGATCGTGACCGACCATTCTCCGAAAAGGAATGATCTTCCACTCTCACATGGATGATCATTCGTCGGACTCTAGTTGTGCACCGCTTGAAATATGCCATAGATATGTTTATGGTTCATTTGTGTACCTCCGTTTGCGATCCGCCCGCTTGCGAATTGACGAATACGAAAGGAATAGATGAGAACGGGACACTAGCGAACCACCTGCAAGCGAACCAGGAGAATGAATGAGGAGAGAGGAAAAGAATGGTTAACAAGAGTTTTTTTGCATCCATCCCGCTTGCACAGCATGTCAAAGGGAGAGTGAACCTTCATTAGCATGTGCCGTGCGGCGGAGGAGGAGAGGGGAGGAATGAAGAGAAGAATGAGAAGGAAAGGAAGGAACAATGAAGGGAATTCGCCCAATTTTAGAGGTTTTATTTTATTTTAAAATCACCGGTGAGGAAAATGGAACAAAGCTCTGTTATATCGTGTAGATTGAAATATAGGCTATCGAATGGATATTAAATTGAGCTCGCAGGATTTATTCGCGGATCCTACTGGGACGTTTTACTTTTTATCGTTTTTCATCTCAAAACGTTTTCTAATGAAAATTAACCATAAGCAGAGAAAAAGTCAATGCCAATAGGCTCCAAGACTAAGATTACTAGAATAACATGCTTATATCCATTAGATAGCCCATGAGCTAACCTACAAGATAGCGCAGAGCTTTGTTCCATTTTTCGCACCGGTGATTTTAAAATGAATGTATCAGTATCAGTATCATAAGCTTTATCAGGACGGTTCGCAAATGAACCATCACCATAGATAGATATGTTAATGGTTGGTGAGATGAGCAATACTCTCAATTTCGATTGTTCTGTTCGTATCTCTGGAATTTCCTCTCATACTTGATGATTAAATTTCGTTTTGTTTTATAGCAGTCGACAGCAGTTCATAGAAAAACTTCCAGAGCACTTGGTAATCCCATCATAATCAAACTGAAATTGCTTACTAAGAATCCCATTACGGTAAATGAAGTAAAAAACGCATGGATCAAGAGTTAATTTTAATCTTATCCTGTACCATTAAGGTAAAGCAGAACTCTGCCAAACTAATAAACGCCAAGATTCCAATTATTCTTTATAAAGCTTTTTTTTGCATTGAATAACAGAACAGAAACATTTAAATGAAAAAAAATTATTTATAAGCGTTACTTTTGGCAATGTATATATACCGTCAAACTTAAATGTGCGCCCAAGTTTGAAACTTTTCTCACTTTTGACATAACTCGGTTCAAATTGGACTCAGAGATTTCTGGTTGGTTCCATTCGATTCCTCACGGCAAGATCTATCTGTGTGACAAATTTGATAAAGATCGGACAACTTTAAAGGTCAAAAACGATTCCATTTCTACCTCTCTCTCCCAAATGTTGCATAGGCCCGTGTACCATTTCCGTTCTCTTATTTTGTTCCATAAAATCCTTCAACGTTATCTGTTTTCGTTCAAACTTGATACACAGATGGATCTCGTTGTGAGGAATGCGACCAACTAGAACTCTGTAGGATCATTTTGAGCCGACTTATGACAAAAGTGGAGGAAAGTGGGGAAAGTTTCAAATTTGGGCGCAAGTTTACTAGCTTAACGGTATATTTTTTTGTCGCTCATGGCTACTTTAGGCTACACATACTCTCATGACAACTTAGATATTAGGTTATACACATGTCTTAAATATTAAATCTTTGCCTTCAAGTTACTATAGGTAGCAGTATGTTCTTTTCGCTAATTCTTTAAAAAGCCAATACCACATTACCATCTAAACCACATTTTATTATATCTCCGTCAAACCTCTAAGTGGCTTGAAATTAGTGGTGGTGCTAGTGAGAAAACATTTCCTTGCGCTATTATACAAATATGAGCCGGTTGTAGTAATTCTAATTGCAAATCCGACATTTCAGTGACAATAAGTCATTTCATTGTCGTTTTCTACGTTAATGATTTGCATAGTACAATAGTTCCCTGCATTTTGACTATATCTGTTATTGGGCAAGTATATTTGACGCCCACACTATAATAAAATGAAAACTGTGTCGGTGAGGACTAATGAGAGGTTTCAATCGACAGAGTTACTTGACTGCAATTCACTTTCTTGCTGCAAACCTGAAAATTACTGTATTGCTCGTGCTATCTAACATATCTTTACTATGACATGTTTAACTATATAAAATTAATTAATGGAGAGTATAAATGAGAGTTTTCGACATTGTCTATATCTCGCTTGCCCTTATATCGCTATTTCTTTTTGTACCTCACGGAAATAATCTTTATTTGCAAGGTTCGAGTAAAATAAGAGGAAAAATTATGTATGCTTTTTTACAGAATCGTAATGTCTTCCACTCATCGTTTTATGTGCTTTTCTCTTTTGGCTTCATCTTTGTGAGTTTCGTTTTCTTTCAAGGATTTTTAAGGTTACATTTTCACCTATTGTTTCTGAAAAAACGCTAATATTGCTAATATGCTAATGTTTATATTTGTAAGTACTACATTGCTTACAAATATTAGCATTTCAGTCTCTATGTAAATATTTTCCACTCAGGATTTCCTAGCAGTGCTCAATGGTTACGGAGTATACATCCTTCCTCGATTCACACCTCTCAGCTCTCTTGTCATATCCTCCTATAATAACACCTTCACGCAAATTCCCTTCGCGTATGATTCGTTTTTCAAGTAGACAGCTTATGTAATGGCGCAGTAATCAGAATCAGTTTCATTCTTCCTGCGGCACAAGACCAACTGAATACGTGCATAGCTATCAATCGATTGACAGCCGTTGCTATGCTTAATCACGAAGCGGTGAGTAGTTGAAAATCTCAGCATAGCTGAAAGTAGTAGAAAGATCATCAATTGTCTTCTTCATCAATGTCATACTCGTAGCAAATAGGCATTGAGACTAGTAATAATTAAGAAATTTCTACCGCTTCAAGGACGTTCCAGAAGCGTCTTTTCTGGAGTGTATATTTCAAATGAGCAAATGTATTCACGAATATTGTTAGGGACTGCATTATAACCACTTATTTTCTATTCTGACACAGATTTATTAACAGGAAGAGTTCGTCCAAACGTATACACTGAGAGAAGATTCCGTTACGGATTTCCGAAAGTCTGCATTCCTTTACGGAATGGTCGGAAGAAGCATCGCAATTCCGCAAATAAATGCGGAATCATTCCGAAAGCGTTTTCGGAATCATTCCCGAGTCAAAAACCTGCCCCAGCAAGACTGGCCTACCGTAATCCACACGCGTGCAGACGCGTCGCGTGCGAAG
>LS939822.1:235617-252766 GCA_900490955.1 Micoletzkya japonica | reverse complement strand
ATGGGGAGGGCCGGCCGGGAAGGACAGCATTGGTATATTTTCGTTGATCTGTCGTTGGTATATTTTCGCGAGCGAGAGGCGAGAAGGGGGGGGGGTGCCGTTGGTATATTTGTATACCAACATGTTGGTATAAAATATGCATGATGGGTTTCATGGTATATTTGTATACCAAATAGTTGGTATATTTTCGCTCAGTGTAGCATCTGAATTCCCACGCTACCCTGATATTGCAATTTAGGCCTTTCCGCTCATCTTTTCCTATAGTTCTTTTTCTTAAAGGGACATGGAAGCGAGAAATTTTTTGAAACCGAATATGGTTATACTTGTAAAATATGTTTCTTGGAAGATAATAAACATAATAGCCTTTGAAAAATATTTTTAAAAAAATTTCTTTAGCGAGAAATATTTACTTGTTCCTGGAATACCTCGATGAGATTTGCCTCGTTACTATGCGCTAAACGCAGTAAGACTGCGCCTTGTCTGGGAAACGATTTTTAGGATATCTTGCGAAGTAGACATTTTTATGCATTTTGGTTTTTATATTATTTAGGCCATAAACTTTCATATGAAAGCCAATCTTTTTTGTCTTCCATGTCCTTTTAAAATGATCGGGACAATGTAAAAAAGTCGTTTTGACAATGAATCGGAGCTGTATCTCATCTCAGTCAGCTAATATCTCAGAATTTGTGAAAAGCGCGTTGCCCTTTGCACCTTCAGTACTCCGCGCAGAATGAATCAAATCGCGTAAGATTAGGAATACACCATCACGATGATTAGGTCTAGTGAATGACGTAAAGAACGAGTATGGTCAGAAACTCGTGGCACGGCTCCTTTAAACTCATTTCGGAATCAAAGAAACTGACAGACCGGTTTATTCTATTATATATTCATTGAACAGTGGGAATTAAGGATTAAGAACGTATTTAGGAGTATAACGACCGACTACAATAGGCGAAGAATCAGTAATCTCATTCCTACTATGCCTGCACTATCTTCTTCCCACTTTGCTCTCACGTCGGAAGTAGGAACGGAACATTTTCCTCAACCATAATCAGATGAAGGACAGGTGAGTAACGGAGTCATGTGAAACAAAAACCAATAAATAATAACAGCAAACCAGTAGGAGCTGCGGCGGCAATTCGAGTCGACACAGTGGACCACTGCAAAAAAGTGCCGAGAAGGGCATGAGAGGGTAAATGCGATAGAGCAGGCAAAAGAAGATCTCGAACAGTATTATCGCCATCTTAATTTATTATTTTTAGATAAGTGGTGGAATTTACAAAAAAAAGTATGAATGTAAGCTTTACCGTAACAAACCATTTCAAATTTAAATTCGCGCGCTCGCATCGTGAGGTGAACACTGGCTACAAAATACAAGTCGAGTGAACTAGAGGGTAGGTAATTTTTTGAAGTTATGTTTAGCTTTCTTTGCTAGTTTTGTACTGTTTGTTTGTCTATACAGAGTGTGAGAATCGTTTTTCATCAGATTAAACCGATGCGGAAGGATCCATTGAGCGTTTTCGCTAATTCCAGGGTTGGTAATTCATTATAATTTAACGCTCTTAAAGGCCCCCAGGCAATATCTACCATATGCAGTTTTTGACATCATTGGATAGCTCTCAATGTCCTGAGTCTCATACTCTATCCTTATTAGTTGAAGCTTCGCCGTTGCTGAGAAAAAGCTGTGCAAAGAGTCTCTCGCTGTCCGCGTCTCTTCATTCCTCTCTTGTCTATCACAATCAATCAACCGTTCTTAATTGGTTATCTCTTGAAATGAATGAGATGGTTGGAGGGACCCTTTAAAGGAGGACCATTCAGTACCGTAGCCAGGCTAATTTAGACTAATTTGCAAGAGGTAAGGGCATAAAAGAGAAACTAATCGTATCCGTCAGGATGCCGTCAGGGATTTGAATAAATTACGGTTCCTAATGGAGGTCCTTTAAAGGAGGACTCCGCCGACTTTGAATTCCTGCGCGATCCTGATCGATTCGATTAGTTTCCTCTCTCGTTATGCAAATTAGCTTATCTTGATTAGCCTACAGTTCGGCGAAGTCCTTCTTTTTGCGAAGTCCTTCTTCAGATGGATTTTTCAGGTTCGACGCAAACCCAATGCAAAAATAAATACCTGATGAAGGACGTAAGCCCAGCGTATCTCCGCCGTTACCAGCTTGGATCGACGAAGAAGAAGGAAGAAGACGGTCGGGTGGAGAAATAAGAGGGAAACGATGCACATGGCGGTTTGGAGGCTTATATCATTTTTTCCAATATTTTAATCATCAAATTGAATCATTTTAGCATTTGCGTCATCGAAAAAAATGAACTTGATCAAAGCCACACCTAAGATTTTGTAAGTGTTTCTAAGAAAATACGAAGACTTACTTTCCAACCAAACTGATGGACAGGTCGCGGTCCCAGTCCATGCCGTAGCGAAGAGTCGCGTTGCTCATAGCAGGCTTACGTGAAAATACCTCGAAAGACGGTGAAGCTTATTTTATTCGTACGTACAGATAGGCGTAGACATACTCACGTTCTGGTGTTTATTGATACACGGTTAATATTTAAGCACATATGTAGTATGCGATACGCCCTAATTTAGTTCAGTTTATCTATTACAGGTTTCACGGGAGTTGTCCTCAAAAACGGAACGATTTAATACGTTTGATTGAAATAACAAACTATTCCCACTGATTACGCTGTCCAATTGACTTCTCACGTGTTACCATGCCAGAAATTAATAGAATCGCAAGAAAATTGGGGCCCGAGAGGTAGATCAGCGCGCGTATTTGCATAGACAGTTCGCAATCGTTTGCGTACTTTTTAGTCAACTTTCGTGGAACTTGTAATACGCTGTCTCGCGTAATGGGGCATGGAAAGAAGGGGAATGAAATATAAACATAGATAACTATAATGATATTTTAAGAATGCTGTTGTATGCCATGCAAAATTTGAAGTCGAATAAGGTGCGTGGGGTGAAAATCAATGTTAGATAAGATTTCGAATTGTAAGATAAGATAAGTGTGGTGCGTGTAATTAATCAAACAAAGAGGCAATGTTCTTTCTGCAGGCTCCCGGTGTTGACAAAAAGTACGCAAACGATTGCGAACTGTCTATGCAAATACGCGCGCTGTTCTATAGTAGAGAAAAAGGAAAGATATAATCGTTCCGATAGTAGCGTTGATTCCGCTGCCTTTCAAATTGATCTAATCAACTTCTAGTATGTATCATGATAAAGTCTAGATGTTACTGATCTCAAAAACATATCCATGTTCCTGATATCTTTTCTTGGAATAAAATGGCACCGTTTCAAAGCGCGAAAAATTCGCTAAACACCGTAGCGGCGGAATCACGAATTATACGTTCCGATTTTCTAGACTATACCTCTCCGGCTCCAATTTTCTTGCGATTCTATTAATGTCTGCCATAGTAACACGTGAGAAGTCAATTGTACAGCGTAATCAGTGGGAATAGTTTGTTATTTCAATCAAAAGTATTAAAGGAAATGTCCCACGAAAAAAATCGTTGTTGAGTTATTCATTGGTAACATTGGAAAATGGGCTAGACAACGAGATGAGCAAAAATTCTGATTCGAAACTGCTCTCTAGCCCTCAGTACGGCTATCTGAATGTGCGGGATACGGTAAAACTTGTGGGGTAGTTTGTAGTCTAGAATGGCGAGATAAATAACCCCTGTCAATGCCTATTCGGTCTCCCTCTCCATGGAGCAGGAAGGGAAGAGCTAGGGAAGGGGTGAAGGAGTATAGATGAGAGAGCGGTGGAGATCAGGCGATGCCACTGGGTACATTTGTGGGAGAGGAGTGCTTGGCTAAACTACAAACTACCCCACAAGATTTACCGTATCCCACACATTCAGATGGCCGTACTGAGGCCTAGAGAGTCGTTTCGAATCCGGATTTTTACACATCTGGTTGTCTAGACCATACTGCTATGTTTCCAACGACTAACTCAATAACGATTTTTTCGTGGCACAGTTCCTTTAAATCGTTCCGTTTTTGAGGACAACTCCCGTGAAACCTGTAATATTCATGCTGGTGATTTTACTGGACCAAATCTTTCAAGATACACATTAACAAACGAAACAAATTTGTAACCCCAAGCAATGACGACCCAAGAATATCTATACCTATAAGACATGTCAAAACACATTGTTGTAGAATCGTAGATACGGAAAGAACGTCATTGGCGCCATAAAACTCCCACAAAGCTCATCTAAGCTGTCATTGGCGTCATAAAACTCCCACACAGCTTAGATGAGCTTTGTGGGAGTTTTATGACGCCAATGACGTTCTTTCCAAGCCACAATACACATGACGAAATAATATGCGAGGGAAAACGTACGACCACTAATAACTTCCTTCAAAACTCCCCACATCTCCAGCCTCACATTTATAGTCAATGGTAGAAAAAAGCTGGTATGCTGATTGTAAGATGACAATTCCGATTTGCTAATTGTGAGTCCCTCAGTAGTGTTGTTGGCAAATGAGTCGTCGCAGTGGAATGGGAAGGGGGAGAGTACCCACACTGACGGCCCACTGAGGGGCAATGTGAAATAGATTCAAGCTGACGATGAGCGAACATGGAGCTAAAATAAAACGAAATGCAAGGTAAAATTTAATTCTCTTGTCCTATTACTTTGTTACTGAAGGACGTTTTTCAACTTTGTATGAGGAACTTGTAACAAATTAAAAGTACACAGCTCGATTAAAATTTACGAAATTAAGAATTTGAAAAGCTTGGCGATTGCTTTATTTCAGAATATATCACTCACCTCGGTATGCTTTTATTACTCATACTCTCTCCCGCCCCCACAGTGTTCTAAATGTTAAGCGAGCCAAAATGCTTATGTTAGGATACGGCGTTTTCCGTGCGAGAGTTCCTACCGAAATCAGAGTTATTTTGGTCATTCTTCACCGGGCACGCTCCAATCTCTCATTTGCCAACACTATCTCTGAGCCCTGTAAACACAATATGTCACAGTATTCGCGCAGCCATGGTTCGCGATCCCGTGTTAGACTGTTGGGCCTGCGGGACGGATGAATAGTTGGACACAGAGGGCGCCGAGGCAATCGGCTTGTGAAGCGGCAGACGGTTGAAGCAGCGACTCAGCAGCTCAATTCACGAAGTCATCTTTTGAATTATATCATTTCGAGTACTTATCTGTCTATTTGGACTTGTTTTGTCTGTTGTAAAGTTAAGTTTGGAGGGCTCACGTTCTGCGCATCCGGGCTCTTCAGGATGAAGACGAGCGACGACTCCCAGGCGTGGGCGGTGAACATCATCTGTACGGTTTATTTTTCTTTTTTTCTTTTTTTTATTTTTTTAAAAATTTTATTTGAAAATTAGTGTTGTATATAGGGTTAATCCCATTATACCTATTTTGTATTTCCCCAACACCTCGTCTCTCAGCCCCATTAGCCTATTGTCAATGTAAGGGCGACGGCACGTCGCCTAGTCATTCGCTCGCTGGGTTCTGATGCTGGCTGGTTGGCTCTGGGCCTTCCCCTCTCCATCCCCACTCTGTTGTCTTCCTACTCGCCTCTCCTCTTCGATAAATCATATTGGTTACTCGACCGGGACTTGGGACAGAACACTGGCGACCAGGATAGTGAAGCTTACGGTAAGTTTGCTTTTTGAACTCATTCGTCCCATCCCGTCCACCCCCCCCCCTTTCTCTTTGCCGATTGGTACTGATTTGACCGGGAGTATCCAGTAATCAGTTGTTTGATATCGTGTTACGGGAGGCACCCGTGTAGATAGATATCAGTGATTGTTCGAATTCTGTGGAAGGACAGATTCGTTGTGTGGAAGTGGAGTACTGTAACCTGGAAAGTTACAATGTGTGTGGTTCGTACTCTGGCAGAGACAGCGATGGCTGAACGGTAGGTACGGTATCTGGTCGAGACGACCGGTAGACACTAGAAGAGTGAAGTGAAGTGAGTTGAGATCGACTGGCATAACGATCAACGAAGGACAGAACAATGTCTTCGATGACAGGTTGATGCAAATTGTGCAAATGATGCAGTCGATGGGAGAACAGAGGCGAGATGAATCTGTGCACCTGCTGGCAAGGCTAGGGCATACGGTACTCGACTCTTGTGCTATTACCGGGAAAAGTGGATCCGTGTTATGTAAAGTGCACAGAGAAAAGGAGAGTCGAGGAAACCATGGAAGTGGAAGTGAATGGATCACTCCTCCGTGTGCCCGATGTTGTGGAAGCAACCACACATCGGATGGATGTAAGTACAGTGACAAGGTTTGTCAGTACTGCAATGACATCGGTCATCAAGAAAGGGCTTGTGAGATGAAACACAAGGCCCTAGAGAAGGCAAATGTGAAGACTGTGAAAGTCAATGCCTGTGATGATACGAGATGCGATCTGTCTGTCACAATGGAATGTGAACAGATCAGGATGTTGCTCGATGAAGGAGCACATGAGACACTGATAACGGAAGATAATTGGATGGAGAACGTCTCTCATCGCTACTGTCCGGTTGATCGTGTACTGCTATGTGTTGAGGGTAATGGTATCCCAACACACGTAATGTTCCGTATTGATCTCGAGTCTCATGGAATGGCTGCGAGTGGAACAATGCATGTATCTCGAACACAGAGGTTATTGCTGGGCAAAGATTTCATAAGGAAAGGTGGAATCTTCAATTCGCTGTTTGAGCAGAGAATGGGAATTGGCCCCAAAGAGCAGCCTGATGTTCGTGATGGAATGAGTCCCGGAAGGGCTACGAGTATTACTCGTTGGAAGAAGATCACCAAAAGAGTGACCTTCGTGAAGGCCCAGTGAAGGAGGCTGAGAATCCGGCTGGAAAGCCGAAGGACTGTCATGTGCAGCAGGAATGGAAGACTGCAATGATATGTCATGGAAAGGACGTGGCTGGAAAGACAGCTACTGTCATGGAAAAGCTCTATGAATGGAAGAGCTGGTATATGATTGCTGATCCGAGTAATGGAAGCAGTGTAATACTGCACAAGGCAGAGATTGGAATACCGTGTGATATGAAGACACGGAAAGACGGTGTCTTGGAGGGAGGAAGAGAGATGTTGCGTGGTCAACACACTCCCAACTGTTCAATCGGCTGTATGGAATGGAGACCGGAAGATACTCATGAGAATGAGTTGACCAAGGAAGGTGACTGTAAGAGTCACTGGTCTCAAGTCAATGCATGAAATGCTTTGACTACTGGAGATTCGCCGTGTTGTTGTTTATCATCATGCAGAGCATGGAACGGCAGTCAATTACAGGATATTGGAAGAATATGGAATCTCTCCGGAGGGGGGTCGTAGATGTAGACAAGACATAAAAAGGATAAAAGAAGGGGAAGGGGTGGGGGAAGAAGGCGAGCCCTTATAGCGTAGACGATCCTCTATTGAGTGTACTGTTGCGGCGGCCGCGGGAGGGGGACGGCTTGTGAGTGAGTGCGTGGTGGGGTGCACGATGATCAGAAGAGGATGCTCGGCAGCGAGTGAGTGAGGAACGTCGGGAGTTGATTTGCGGGCTCTCGAAGATGACGACAGGGGGTGAAAAGAAGGGGATTAGCACGGATCAGAGGAAACGGAATTTGGGGATTCGCGGACAATGGGGTAAAATTGAAGACGATGTTTAAAGGTACAAGTGGAAGGGGATGCGAGAATGGATTGGGGGAGTTGGCCATACCAGCGACTAACACGGACGGAAAAGGAATGATAACGGACGCTGAGTTTTGTGAATTCTTTGTGGATTGAGAAGTGTGTGGAACGAGAACGGGAAGGCCGGAATGAAAAGAATTGAGCTCTGACGAGAGATGACTCTCCATGCATGATTTGGTACGCAAGAGCTAAATCGCTAATGACTCTCCTCTCCGATAAACTCTGAAGACCAAGACAAGACAACCGTTGTGAATAAGAAGGAAGAGTTTAAAGATAGGAAGGGGAGGGGTAAGAACGATAAAAAACTACACGTGTGAAAATTGATTGGACTCTTCCTAGTTTATGACTATCCTTAATATAATGGGGGTTCCAAAAGTGTGATGCAAATTCTAAGTGGGGTAGCGCATATGAGCGAAAGCACTTGATCAACAAATCAGGAACATTAACTGTGACCGCTCTGAGTAGGGTAAAGAGGGCAGAAAGAGCTTTGTGGACTCTATCATCAATGGAGGCAGAGGAACGGAGAGTAGGCAACAATTGAACACCGAGATCACGTTGTTGGAGGACAAGAACGAGTGGGATATTATTTATGAAAAGTGATGGGGTAAGGGAAGGGGGGCCTAGATGGACATGGGTGCACTTGGAGGGGGATAGGGATAGTTGGTTGGATTGAGTCCATTGGAAGAGGGCATCTAGTACAGCTTGAAAGAGCGAGTGAGAGGAAGCGGCAGAGTTCTTATCATATGCTATGTATACTTTGGTATCATCTGCGTATTCTTGGATGGAGACAGAGGGGAAAGTGCGAATGAGGCGAGAGAGGCCGGCAGTGTAGAGAACACAGATAATAGGGCCTATAGCACTTCATTGGGGAACAACCGAGAGGACGGGAAATGATTGGGAGAGTACACCATGTTTCCAAATGGAGGGGACGCTGCCAGTGGACATGCTAAGGTTGAAGACGATAGAGAGAGGAAACGAGAGTGAACGGGCACACTTTTGAAAGACTATTTGGGGAATGGAATCTGCACCAGTGGAACCGGAAGATTTCAGCTTGTTCAGTGCCTTGTGCACTTCATGTGGAAAAAAGGTTTGACTAGAGAGGAAAGGAGGGTAAGGAGGAGTAGGCATCGAAGGTATGGAAGAGTCAACAATAGTGAAATGAGTAGAGAATTCAGCAGCAAGTAGATTAGCCTTATCAAGAGGAGAGACCAACAATTCATTAGAGGAAGACAGAAGATATTGAGGAGATCGCGATTTATTCTTGGTGAGAGATGCAACATGTCTGAAGAGGTCGTTAGAGCGAGCCAACTTTTTACGTTCACAGTATTGATTATATTTGTTGATTTCACGTAAAAGATCCTTACTACATTTCTCGTATTGCGTTCGAACGGGTGCAAGATCAATCTTAGAAAAAAGAATGTCGCGATGCTTGATAAGTCTTTGCAAATGAGGGGAATATGCTTGGAAATTAGAGCGCGGATTACGGTAGGGAATGAACTGATCTATCGCAGACTGAACTACAGTAGTGAAGCGACTGTACAGATCGTCAATGTTTGAAGAATCATCCAACAAAGTGAACCAGTCAATGCTGTCTAGATAGTCTGAGATTGCACCATAATTAGCACGGGCATAGTCACGAAGCTGAGAAGAGACGGGTGGGAGATATGAATGGTTCAGGGTGAAAGAGATGCCAGAATGATCAGAGGAGGGACACGATGCAACGGCTTGATGAAAAAAATGATAGTGGGATCGGTTGAAAGAAGCCAGTCAATGCATTTAGAACCACGAGAGGGGGATAGACATAATTGAGTGAGAGAAGTGGATACAAAAGAGTGAAGGCTACGGTCGGAAGGGGAAGAGGGGGAAGAGATGGCATCGCAATTAAAATCACCTGCTAATATAACAGGATAGGAGGTTGTGGAGATTATATCAGAGAGAAGCGATACAAGCACATCAGTTTGGGAAAGGGTGAATTGAGGGGGTCTATAAACTACACAAAGACGAGTATAGGATGAGGAAGGACCGAGGATCAATGGTAAGGGTCTCGCAGGAGGGAAGAGAGATATTGACTAGAGTGTAGGTGAGATGGTCACGAATACAAAGAGCAACACCTCCACCTCTAGAGCTACGGTCACAGCGAATAAACCTGTAGGCCAAGCTACCGATAATAAGAGAGGAGGGGATTTTGGGATTAAGCCATGTTTCAGTGATCATAACAATGTCAGGAGAAGAGGAGGATAGAAAAGAACGGAAGGACACAGTCTTATTGGCAAGTGAGCGAACATTGAAAAGAAAGACACGGAGAGAGGATGAGGCACCAACATGCGAATCTAGTTTGAACCCGTGCGGTCGGCTGCGAGTTTACGGTCGTTCTTTCTCTTCTCCAATTCCACCTTACTAATCAACTGATTGGCGTAGATGACCATGTTCATGCCTCGCTTATTCATCTCACGCTTCTGAACTCTCATATCATAGGCCGCCTTCCTTTCCTCTTCAGTCTGAGACGGCTTCACAATCAGCTTAGAGTAAGGAGGAGAAGAGCGAATAGTGCGAGACGCACAAACGAATGAGAACTGAGCCGCGCGACACGGGAAGACAAGTTTGAGAGGGCGAGGGGAGGGGGGGGGGGTTACCGTCAATACTCTCCCTCAGCTTCCCCAATACGGTACACGATGGGCTCCACGTCCACCTGAGCCAGATCCAGCATCTCCATCACATGTTGCTTATCCCGGAGGAATTCGCTGGGATGCCTTCTCCTCGATGGCCTCAGGCAGGTTCTCAACTACAGCAGAGTGCTCCCTCTGTTCCGTCTCGAGAACATCAACCATACAGATCGACGCTCTCTTCGACAGATCAGAGATCAATGTGAGTCGAAGCTAGACTGTATGATGGATGTGGCTTAAAGCAAGGACCATCGACGATGGAATTGAAGATGTCTCGTTGATATTCTACCCCCATTGTATAGGTCCCTATTAGTGAGAAGCTTCGCATCTAGAGGGGAGGTGTTGTATATAGGGTTAATCTCATTATACCTACCTATTTTGTATTTTCCCAACACCTCGCCTCTCAGCACCATTGTCAATGTAAGGGCGACGGCACGTCGCCTAGTCATTCTCTCGCTGGGCTCTGGGCCTCTGTTGTCTTCCTACTCGCCTCTCCTCTTCGATAAACCATATTGGTTACTCCGCCGGGACTTGGAACATAACAATTAGGAAATATACTTACCAATCAGTGCCCCGCATACACAACTATGTATCACTGGGCAAGATTTGGGCAACCTGAATATTGTTACGCAATCACTTTCGTACCATCCCAAAGGGCCGAAGGTTGGTGAATATGTGCGCATTGAGCCAGCTCATGTCGAACATGGCGAAGACGCACAGACCACACAGGGGAGTAATGTAGAACGAACCAACGCCGACTATCTGCAAACATTGCGCAATCTAAACCCAACCTATCATTTCCTTCACATTACTGTTTAGTTATGCATGATCAACTATTATTATAATATTATTGGCAAGCACAATTGATATAACCAACTTTCAAGGAATTATTGATTTTGGACAAAGGACGCCGTACTTGTATGATCAAGACCTTCATCAATCGCGTTTGCATGAGCTTGGTGGCTGTGGAGACTTGGGTCTGGAATTTAGGGACATGGAGCCGATTTTCAAGTGAAGTTTCATATAGATATCTTGACGAAAGTAACATAAAAACAAAAGGGAAAATCATAAAAAATAATAATATTCGAGAAATGATTTTTTGACGGTCGTACTGGATTTAGCAGACAGGCCGAACGGAATCCTTACACTACTATGGTCCGTCGTAACAAAAATAAATAAATTTCATACTCCACAATTTTTGAATTTTAAAATAATTATTTCTATGTTTCTTATTATTCCTAAAGGTAAAATAAAAAGTCTATTAAAATTGAATAAAATTTGTTTACCGCTTCCTACTTCCTCTAACGGCTATAAACCAGCAAATTTTACCTTCAACAATTCCTACCTGCACAATCTTGACTGTTCGTATCGAGTCGAACACAAGCCAAGAAAATGCAGGGAAGATGAGACCGAGTGATACCGAGAGGGCGATCACTGCTGGAATTAATAAATAGAGTATAAAATTATAAAACAAGAAATTTTGCGGATAATAATCAGAGAACATCTGATTGTCCGGAGAAAATTATTACCATAAATGAAGTGGCCGGGTTGACCGACTCCGCCAAAGACGAAGACAGTGCCCGGCCGTTCGGCGATCCACGACATGTCTGGATTCTGAGGATGTTAAAAATAATTCAACATCAATGGAAGAAGGCTAGAAAATACGATAACTAAGAAATCAAAAAAGCGATAAATCACAAACATTTTCACCTGTAATATCTCATTCCGCTGAGTGCTCTCTTTCGTGAACGAGGCCCAGACGACGACGTTGAGCAGCATTATGAAGCACTCGATCGAGATGACGCCTCGTTGAGCGCTAAAATAACTTGTGTGTAATTTGTTTTGTCCGCTTCGTGAAAAGCAGCAAAGAAGTTCCCAGATTCTATTCGTTTTCACTTCGTGTGTCTAGATGGTTTATTCAATTACCAGAGTCAATCGTTACTGCCCCCTCGATCAAGACTTTCAAGAGTAGATTAGCATCACATCCTATCCTTTCTGTTTTACCGGCGTTGATCCTCGTGAGCAATAGGTCCCCTCCCCATTCCCTCAATGCGTCCAACGGGTGTTCACATTATCCTAGAGCATACCACCTCTGCTCGCACTGCACTAGATCAAGCAGTTTTAAACAGCCTGTGCCTCCTCCAGACTTGTAGTAATATAGGATAATCATCTCTTTTCACACCCTTAAGTTTATGGACGTTCTTTGTATGTCGATTGGTTCGCCCATAGGATCGGATCCTACGCGCGGAAACCGATATTCGCTATTATGACGCTTGGAATGCTGTGATGCCTTTTCATCGTCGAACTACATATAACACAAGCATGTGGATAAATATATAAACGCTTGTCATGGAATGCTCGCTTTTTGTGGCAGAAAAAACTCAGAAAAGGTTCAAACAGTTGTACCTTATTTATAGAATATATCACTGGCAAATTCAAAAGAAATTAAAATAAGGAAAAAATAAGGCCTACCCCCTGGATATCTTGAGCCGACTGGAGGTGTGCTCGATCAACTGCTGGTGCATTACTAAGAAGGCGAACTCGTATGGCGGATTAACGAGAACGACGAAGAGGGCGAGGAGGGACTGGAGAGCATTTGTACAATATAATACATACAAGAGTGCTGGCAAATATAGTGGATTAAAAAGATGCGTCAGGAAATCATTCCGAATTTAAGGCGAGAAAGTGTGCGAAAGTGAGAGAATTTGACTCATTCTGGAACGAAAGAAACTGACGGATCAGTTTATTCCACTATAACGCAAATAACGGCGCTGCGATAAGGCAAACAACGGAGCAGCTCTCACAAACTTAACTTGATCTTCGCCATCATAGAACAAGAACACATAGTAATTTAGAATAATAACCATACCAACAGCAGTTGCCTTGGCAGTCCCATGCGGCACAGTGGGCCACTACAGTAGAGGATGGAGTAGGGCATGAGGGGATAGAGGCGGAAGAGAAGGCAGAAGAAGGCCTCGAACAGCATGATGGCTACCTGAAGCAGTAAAAACGCTAGACTTTTCTTAGCTTAATGGCAGCTAGCTAGAAGATGTAAATTACGTCCAACACAAGTTTTTCAAGTATTGCCTTTCATAGTACGGGAAAAAATAAACAGGCTAAATCGCTTTCTATCTAAGTATAGGTCAACGACTGCAGCAAGCTTCCCGCAGACCCTGCCCCGTATGAAAAATTGTATTTGACGACAAAGATGGGAAAGGTTCGATTGGCTCATGAGCTGTAGAAAGCATCTTCGTCAGCCATTTCATTCCTACTTCCGACGGGATAGCGAAGCTGTATGAAGAGAGTGCATGCAAAGTAGGAATGAATTTACTGGCGGAACTTTTTCGTCAATAATAAATACTCCACCTGGTGTAGCACGTAGGCCCACTTGATCTCCGCAGACAAGGTCTTGGACCGGCGGAGGAGAATGAAGAAAACGGTCGGGTGTAGGAGGAGCAGAGAGGTGATACACATAGCGACTTGGACACTGTATTTAACTTATTTTTTTTTGAAAACCAATAATAAGCTGCTGGTTGAAAATACTTTGAAAAAGAATTGCGATTTGGCGTCTTTTCGTAGTTTGCCCAAATAAGCTCAAAGTATGCCTTACTTAGCCACCAGGCTGATGGAAAGGTCGCGATCCCAGTCTAGACCGTAGCACAGTGATTCGACCCTAAAGGGAGTGCGGCGTTATGACGTTTAGAAAACGTCGTCCGCGCCGTGCACTCACAGACACACCACGGTCTACTCTCTAAAGGAAATTTTGGCGTTCGCGCACCAGTTTATCAATTTACTTCCGGTTTTTGCCTTTATTTGTTGAATATTGGGGAAAGTTTCGTATATTCAAAAGATCTAAGCAAAATATCAGTGAAAAGGTGCATTTTGACCCTGCTGAAGACGTAAAACCCTTATTTCTCAGAGATTATAAGGGACTCAAAAACGAACTTAGTGCCATCTGATAGAGCTTATACCCTTCCACAACACTACGGAGAGTTTTGTTTCGATTTCTTGCCCAATTCGGAGAAAAAGCAAATAAATGAAATTGAAAGATGCCTTTTTGAACCCTTATTTCTCAGAGATAAAAAACACCATGATCATCTTCTTGTAGATATGGATAGTATGCTTGGTCGTCTAAAGCGCTACGGAGAGTTTTGTTCGAATTTCTCAGGAATAATATTGTTATACCCTGCCAAAGTTGCTCCGTCGCTCTTCCGAAACCATTTTCCGAATAGAGATACAGCAACAATACATGCGCGCATTGACTACAAAAAACCAGTTGGAGCTGTGTCCTAGTGGATAGCGCGTTTGTTTTGCAAGCGGACGGTCGGGGGTTCGAACCCCATCCCTCGCTCCCCTGTTGCATTGGTCGGATCACTGTGCGTAGCGCAGAGTTGCATTGTTCATGAGGCCGTACCTACATTCTATTTTCTTTGATAGCAAATTGAAGAAATCGCGAGAAAATTAGCGTTCCAATAGCAATAAACCCTTTTTGTCGCATTCAATCCAATAAAAATGCATATCCCATTCATCAGGAGATATGTTTTTTATATTAGAGAAAAAGGGGAAAATATAATCGTTCCGAGCGTAACTGAGATGCCGGGCCTCTAGAATAATACTATCTTATTCTAATACCTCCTATGTGAAAGTCTTGGTGGCGGTGATCTCAAAAAGCATTAGCACTCTTCGAGAACTTATTCCGGAGCAGAATGGTGCTGCCTCAAAGTGCGACAAACTTCTCGTACTGACAATGAGTCGACGCAGAAAGCATGTTGTGTACAAATATAACTATCTACATCCAGCTCCAATTTATAGAACATTCGTTTTGTACTCCTAGAGTTGACGTGGGAAAAAGAGTGAAATCAAAGATGACCTTCTACTCTCTTGAGTGAGGAAACGAGAGTAAAAAAGAACAGAAGGCGAGCTACGGCAATCACATTTTTACTTATTGTAGGCACTGTGCAAGAAATCGCATCGTGTAGCTAACTGTTGTCACTAACAATGAATGTAGAAGGAATGCAGAGACAATTCACTACTCTACAAGGCCCAAAGCGTTGAGTAAGTAAAGTCTCTAGCTCCCGAATTCATCTAAATATTGCACAGGTGCTTCATTAGCGGGACAGCTGCAGCGCGCGCGAACTAGTACGTCTCTTTGCCAGTTCTGGGAGAGTGCGGAGGAAAAGATCAGGTACTGCTGGAACGACTCGCCGATTCTGTGTGTAGATATTTGTGGTCTGGCGGGATGCTTCTACCCAAGAAGTAACATTCCGCTTCCAGACATTATCAGAATCCCACTGTCTAATATATTATGCGGCGTGAAGCGTACGCTAAGAACCGCATCACAATGGTATCACTCAATTGCAACCGTATATCGCATACTTTCGTTCATCTAGTAAATGCGCAATCCGTGCCTTCAAACCATCAGGCCGGGGACAGATAGACATGTGTTCTAATGTCCTCTCGCGTCAATGGGTTTATGTGGTGGGAGCTAATGTGGAGGCGAGCTCATTGTCAGGAGAGGAAGAGCCCGGCGTGCCAGCCATTCCCGTCAGTCGTTTGCCCTCTCTGAGACGCATTTCAGCCTCTCTATCTCCTCCATTCGCCGGTTCGTTCACACAGACCTGATTTACGAGCTGCCCTGCTGTGCAGAGAAGACGACCTGCGGTTACTGTTGAATAATAATATCTCATACTATATATCAAGAGACTGGTCATAGGGCGCTAAGTATGCACTTAGCGGAAACTACTCATTGATGATTGACTTGATCACTCGTGCAAGAAATAAAGACTGTTTCGTCATTGATGAAAAAGCAGAGCAGAAGAACGGAGCTAAATAGCATGGCCTTCGGTTATTTTTGTTCTTCTCAGCAAGTCGTTCTCCATAGATATATATCTTGCGCTCTCTGGCGTTCACCTAATCTTATTTAGCCCAGAGACTCGTCCAAACAACGCATTCCTTCTGGTAGACTTAATCCCATGCAATGAGATCATTCTCCTCGTTGCGTCCTCATCAGTCTATGTATTTGCGACAAATACTCATTATTATCTTACTAGACAACTATACTAAAGTGAAATAAAACAAAGTCTGCCATTATCTCAGAAAGTACAATTAGAAAGCACACCGATCATGATTCTTTTGATTGCGGTAGCTTTTTCCCGCGGCTTCGCCTCAGTCCAAATGGTTTGGCGGTCACGATATTCAGTTTTCGACATTTTTCAATCATTTTTTTTACTTTTTATATCAGTCTAGCTATTTTTGTCTCTTCTGATTGTGGAGATATCTCAATTTCATTCTCAGAGTATGCGGAGGGGCTCGCCAGTATAGTATCCGGGTCTGATAAAACGCGTTGATCACTGTCCTCTTCACCAATCGGACCTGCCGCACGTTTAATGTGGAGAATTATCTCGAGATTATCTGCTCAGTTCAAGACGGAGCTCGTCATTATGTGATAAGAAAAGCTGCAAATAATCTCGACCTATTTTTGGGTATCACCAGCAAACCTTTTGCAGCCATGGGGATTAGAACCCATGGCTGCCGAACACCAGTCGACTACTTTACCTCTATACTATCGAGGCAACTGCTCACCCAGCGCCTTCCTTACCCATCACCCCATCTGCTCCAATGAGCGGGGCCCGCGAAACTTATTCTAATTTACCCCGTCCTCCCTTTTGCGGTCAACCGGTAGATCAGTGGAGAGTGAGTCTCGCAATTATCTCGAGATTAATTGGGAGCTAGAGAGCGACGAGAGAGTATGCAAAATGAAGAGAGCAAAAGAGAGCACAGATCTACTGCTCAGTTTTGCTCTCTCAAAAACGCGTGCTCTCTCGCCAAAAA
>LS939822.1:221835-234858 GCA_900490955.1 Micoletzkya japonica | reverse complement strand
CCGAATTAATGGCGAGATTTTCTGAGGTGAGGTAGCTCCTCATTATCTCGTCGAGATAATGGTGAGATACCGTTTTCTACTCAATCTTGATGAAATTTCATGCTTATTTCTGCCTCTATATGGTACTCAGAGCCGGGGAATCCGATTCCGATGACAAAATTGCATGAATATGTACACGAAACTGAGAAAACGAGCTCGAAATTAAAAATAATCTCGAGATTATCTCGACATTATCTGAGCTCAGATTTTCCCCAGATTAAACGTGCGGCAGGAATCCCCTTCCTTCATTCATGTCCATCATTTTATTAGGCGGAGGAACATTTTCCAGAATTAATATCTTCACGATATGAGGTTTCGAAGAAGTCTTTATTCGCGTAGACAGTAACACTGACAAGTCGGTAAAGAAGGAAGAAAACGAAACTGATTAGGGGACGAGGGGGAATGCGGAATCACGATGTGATATACAAACAAGAAGCAGAAAGCAAAAAGAAATCTCTTGACTTTTCTCTCTCTCTCTCTCTTTCGCTCTGTCAAACTCTCCAGCGCAAAAGCTACCGTAGTACGGGCGATCGCGCTGGGAGTCGCTAGGCTTTCAAATGGCGACTGGGTCTATAAAGAACGGAAAGGGGGGAAACATTGCATCGAGTTATTTAGTTGCCATGTGTAAATGCTAGAAGGCAAAGGAGATGTATGTGAAAAGGGGAGAAAGCAAAGGGGGGGCCGAAAACATCAACAATATGCGGAGTTTGACGATCAGTGTTGTGAGGAAAACGAATGGGGAAAGGGGTGGGGGGGGCTATCAAATAGTTTCTTTTATGAAAAATCATCAGTTCGCGATGAGCTATGTTCATGAAAGAAACCATGTAGTTAGCCAGTGGATGGTTGTGGGATTAGGGAGATGAATGCAAAGGGGCAGAAAAGGGGGATCGTACACAACGAAGCGTCGGCTACTGTAGCAGTACTGTAGTAGGGGAAGGGGTTATGCGGTAGGCCTTTGGGCTAGTCGGATTACGGTAGTGGGACACGGTGGAAGGGCGGGAGCGTGGCGAGATTAACTGAAAATAGATTATTTGTATTTTCCTGATGACGAAATTGTACCTTTCAGTATAACATTTTTTGCACTTGACTGCCCCTTTACTTTCCCACAATTCATCGGTTTCCATAGGCATACAGGGGCCCCATATCATCGCTCAACCGAGCCCTTGTTGGGCAACCCTTCCCCCTCCCCTTTTCAGCCCCGTCTCTCTTTCTCTTTCTCTTTCCCATTCTCATTCACCTCCTCTCTCCACGCACGCATAATGACTGATGGGCAAAAAGAGTAGTCAAGGTCAGGAGCGGCGAGAGGGTTCCAGGGGAAGTTAGGCAAAGTAAGCTTAGCCGGATTCAGAACCAAGCTGGATGACTCACTTTCATATCCCCAGGCATACTTATCGGATCAGGCGCTACAATCTTCGTATTAACGGGGGGCTGCCTTTGATAGGAGAGAGGGGTAGAGAGTGAGAGCCAAAGGGGGGGGGGTCCTATAGAGGAGCAGGCGTACGATTGGCGGCGCGCTCTTTACAGTGCGCTGACACGCCTGAGAAAAAGAAGAAGTGATGACCGGGGGTGGGGGGGGGGGGTGAAAGAGAAAAGGAGAAAAGAAGGAGAGAAAACCGGAGAGCTGAACAATAACTACGCCGAAGCTGTGTACATTTGCCTTTCGATAGTGGTTGTAAGGTTTTTTTAGCGCCGCTTGTGTAGTATTTCGAGGTTCCGGAATAACCTGTGAGTCCCGTCTTGCAGATTTATCGAGTCTGTCCCATATTTATAGTAGGGAAGGCACGGAAATTGGCAGGTCTTATTGTTAGATGACAAGTGGCCGTGTGGCAGGGATATGTATTCATCTCTTGTGGTGGCCCGGTCCCTTTCTCATTCCCGTCCCCCCTCTTTCTCCCTTTCCCTCCCTTCTTCAACTAACAATGACTGTCCAGCCATCGTCAATTACGATGGGCCACGGAATAATAAGACTTGTGTATGGGACGGGGGGGAAGTGAGAGGGAAAGAAAGGGCAAAGGGTAGAGGGCGGCAGTCGGACGGAAGACTCCTAGTTGATGACTCAATTTCGCGTCCGCTGCTAAATTGAAGAAACGCCAAGGGAGGGAAACAGGGCAGAATGATCGATTTCCCGGTGGAGAAACTTATTGGAGTCCCCAAAGGCGGATTAACTAGGCTAATTTTCTCGATTTACCAGGATTTCGATATTATTAATCTGGATCATGGCCTAAGGGCACGATCTAGAGGCCTTATTGTCTCCGGTTCAAGAGTTCGCTCGAGCTACCCCCCCTCATCCTACCACAAACACACTCCATCTAAGTAGGGCTAAGCTTTTGCTCCCTCTCATTTGTCCGCAGTCTCTCGCCCCGCTCTCTCCTTCTCTGCGCACTCTCCATATCGCGTGTTCTCTCACCCTCTGCTCGTCTGACTCTCTCGCCGTTCTCTCCTCTCTCGGGCCCTCATTTGCATAAACGATAAACAGTGAGTGCGCGGCGCGTAGCGTGACTGATTCAGTGCGCGGTCTCAGAGGGCGCAAACATTAGCCCCGATAGCATACCGTTCCGCGTAGCCCCAGGGCACTTATCTGTCATAACAGCGCTATCATCATAATCTGGAAGATTCGTCATCTTACACTAATACCGTAACGGTCCGCGACTGTGCGGCACCTACTGAAAAATGGCATATGCTAATCGAGCTAGATCTGTCAGCCAATTCCCCTAAAACCCCTTTGTCCAATCACGTACCCCTAAGGCTCTCTGAGCGTGCCTACGTCACATCACAGTCTGTGATCAATTAGCCTCGCCCGGACCCCCTTAGTCCTCGCCTCTATCCCCTCCCTAACCCTTGGCACCTGCTCTTCTCTCTCAATCCCCCCCCTCTCCCTCACTCGCTCACCCGATTAGGCCAATATTACCCTGAGGTGACCCTCCGCAGGACCATTTCCAATTTCCGTATCCGGCTAACAATAGGAAACCGTACACCCTCCGGGCGTCCTTATGGCCCTTCAGGCACCCAAATTGATTTCCCGATAGCAATCCTAGCCCAAGCGCTTTCAATTTGGAGGAAAACAAAGCAACGTCAAGCTCTGCTTACCTCGCCAGTGAGTACTGTAGTAGCCTTTGGAAGGTTGTGTGGCTCTCGAGGGGAATGATTGGCATACGGTAGGAGTAGTGGATAGGGGGGGGGGGTGAACGAAGGAGGGATAACCGGCTGTGAGGAGTGCGAACCGATAGTCGCGGAGAGTGGGATGTGAGAAGGAATTGTGGGGGAGGGGGAAATATGAGGGGGGCCGGAAATTGGGAAAGCCGGAAAGTGGGGCGGCTTAGTTGGCCTCCACGACCGCCGGCGTGGGGTTGGTGTTGACGGACTCCTGGAATTAGGCGGTTCAACTTTGGATTGACCCTTGAAAGTGCTGAATTTAGGTATGCATGGGCAGCAAGTACCTTGGTTGGATCGCGTCGTAAAATCAGCAAATCATTCCACGATTTTCGCCCTATCTTCTTATCGTTTGCTTCGGATTCCTACACAAAAGCACGTATATTTTTCTGCCAGACCTTCTTGCACTCCTCCTCGACGATCTCCTCCGCCTTCTGCTCCTCAGCGTTCTTCTTCGCCTCCTCCGCCTCGAGGGCCGCCTTCTTCTCGAGCTGCAAAGCATTTCATCATATTTATTCCTCTCGAATACGCCAAAATCAGCTCTAAGACTGCTGAAGGAAAAAGCTGCAAAGCATTGCATTATAATGATTTCAGTGTCGATGAGCGAAAATCACCTCTAAACTGATTGAAGAACGAAAAGTATGGTATATATTTCGTCATATGATGCAATGCCGCAATACCGTCGTACCTGGGGCGTGGGGCGGGCGCGCTTGAAGAAGTTGAGGATGGTCTGGATGATGTTCGACTTGACGACAGCCGAGGCCTGCGCCGCGATCGCGTCCACGTCGATGCCGGCCTGCGTCGCCGCCTGAACCATCGACTTCAGATATAGCCTTTTCTGACGAATTTCATCATTCTCGCACTACTTTTAACGAATTTCATCATTCTCTCACTCTTATCTGCTGATGTGGACTGCTGTAGCTACTCTCGTGACTCGTTAAACGGCAATAACCAAGCAAAGGTATTGACTGACTACGGTAGCATTTCTCATGACGAAATAGACTCACGTTCCACACGGCCAGGAAGACCTTCTGGTAGCCGGCCTTGCCCTTCTCCAGCAGATCGTCAGCCGACATGGCCTGTAAATAACTCTTAGAAAATCGCAACCTTCGCCCGGAATCTGTAATTTCGTCATCATTTCTCTATTTCATCATCATGACCTATTTCATGACCCCCCCCCGTTTGTTCTCCCTATGCGTTTCATCATCCCTTCCTCTTTTACAAAACATCTTGTATTTACGCCCCCCAACGGTGTTTATCCTCTTCATCCCAATCGGCACCTCTTTTAGCTCTTATCTTTCCCACTACTCTTATTATTGCACAACAGGGTCCCCCTGCTGTCCTATCGTGTTTTCTCGTAATAGTCCCTTCTGTCTCCTGTTTATCCCCCCCCACATAGTCCCTTGTATTATTCTTCGTCCCCTCAACCGATCGTCCTTTTCGCTCTCTCTCAACCGACCCTTACCCCCTCCCTTCATCCGCCATGCAGTGGGGGCTTCGCGTGTCTGACACCACCAATACTCTCTTTGCAGTTCTCGCTCTCTCACCCTAATCTCTCCATATATTTCTCCTCTCTCTTTCCGCTCCCCTCCAAACTGTCAGTTCTGCCGTCATTTGCATACGCAAGAAGGGAACGGAGAAAGGCAGAGAAGGGGAGATAGGGGGAGAGAAGGAGGGAATGATACACTGTCGAGATTAGGATGTAAGAGGGGGTGCCACGACATGAATGACAAGAGATGGATAGAGTGAGTGAGGGCGACTGGTCGAGGCAGACCCGGTCATTAGTGACACGCAGAGTTATTAGGCCCCTAGCTGGCGGTTCTTCGAAGTCACTCAAGGACAGTACGACCATCTTCTGGTAGTTGAGACTAAGGGAAACATCCAGTTCATCGGCCCTTTCATCAACACTCGCTGCATTACGGTTGGTGAAATGGCGGTTTCCGGAGACGAATAAAGCAATGCTTCGTCAAGTATCGCTATCGTGAGCTGGTCGATCACAAGCTACGAGTAGAGTTCTTTGTCGTTACGGATCTAGGGATCTCCGCTCAGAACATATCATGTACCGATCCCTCTCAGCCCTTCCTCCTTATGTCCGACCCCTGATCATGATCACAATCGCTCTTCCAATGTCTCTGCCTCCCCTCTCGATCCTTCCCTCAATGGGATCTCGAACAGAGAGCGGAGGGAAGGCGAGATACACACACAGTCTCTCTCTCTCTGTTCGAGAGACAGTCTCTTATTACGTCGTGCCCTCTCATTCGGTGGGATTACCCCCGCTGTGCCGGACAGAGATAGGAAAGGAGGAGGAGGGCGAATGAGGTGTAGGGTGGACTGCTGGGATACAGTGAGGGAAGCAATGGTTGAAGGCCAACAGGCTTCATGCCATCGGGTATACTGTATCTGTGGTCTACGTAGAAGCTGTTCTTGGAGCTCTTGCTGGGCAATACCGAGTCGATATGCCCCGGTCTCGGCCATCCATCCTATATGAGGCGTAGTCCCCCCCCGTTCCATTTCTCCATCCCATCTCTCTTCCCCCCCCTTCCATCTCATTCCATCCCCCTCTCGCTTGCGAAACACCATTGCCCTCTAAGCCTCCCGTAGATGGAATCTCTAAAGGGGGGAGGAAGGGGGCAGAGGAGAGAGGCATCCATCAATCCCTAATAGACACGAGCTACAGAGAGGTTGGGGGAGGGGAGGAACGGAGAAGGGGGGTAAGGGGATTCAGTGGGAGGAAGATGGAGAGATAAGGAGGCGAGAGGGGCGATTCGGCGGCCTATTCTCGGACGGTTGCCATGGCAAGTTCGCACGGAGCAGGGGAGGGGTGCTAATGAGAATGCTGTGAACGAACGTATGGGATAGACGTATCCCATCAGATACGTCTGAGGTGAGGGAGGATATCCTCAGCAAGCAGAAACCTAGACTATCAATGCTGGCTATTCTTCCGGTAAGATACAGGTTCCCTGTAGACGAACGACTTCTCGATATATCGAGATCCCCTCGGTGGAATGCTCTTCCCGTACTGGTCGCTATCGTGCATTCCCTGCCCCTTCGTCTGATCACTATCACATCCTCCGTCCTCTCCCGTCCGCAGCCATCATATCACTTTCCGCGGTGGGTTCGTGACAGCTAAGGAAGGTATGCCGCCTCTTGCAGTAGAGACTCCCTTCCACTCTCAGTCTCCTCTTCCTAGTTACGGAACTCTCTCTCTCTCCGAGCCTGACCTTGCTCGAGCGCAAAAAGGAAGAGGAGGGACAGAGAGAAGAGACTGGATGCGCGTCAGTCGATACATATCTTGGCACGAACACAGGAAATGAGAGGGAGCAAGAGGGTGTACTGGACAGTGACTACACTCGAGCAGCGGAACTAAGCATCCAACGATCGCTTTCCAAAGATCCAAGAAGCAGAAACTCTCGGAAGTCTTCATTCCTGTAATCAAGGGAAGTACGAGCGACTATCAGACGGGGAAAGAAACTCCACTGGAGTAGGGAGTGCCATCTCTAGACCAGTAAGGAATACCTCCCACTCTCCTCTAGTAGCGCAACCCGACCATGAGAACTGAAATCGGAGACATGCCTATTTTTATCATGCTAGAGAGTTCGTAGATACTCGGCGATCCTCTGGCGGTCAGAAGTCCGCTCACAAGAGTGTCCTAGTGTGGACTACTCACCGAGAGCATTCCATCACCTTCCACCAACAGAGGAGTGTCCATCTGTACGGTCCACGTGAATCACTCCTTCCACACCTCTTCTGCTCCTCCTCCTCCTCTACCATCTCCTCTTTCATCCGGCTAACAGCTGGGCAGTGTGGTGAGTGTGAGTGTGCACGGGCCACAAAGGGTACGCGCAGCTACGAACCTTTTCCCCCTCTCCGCTCTATCTGTCGCGCACCCTTTCGGCACTCTCCCTCTCCCTCCTCTGTCCCTCTCCATCCCCCTCCTGATAGTACTCTTCTGTTCGTAGGCATTACGAGCTACTCAGAGGGACGGGGGGAGGAGAAGCAAATACCGCCGTCGTCCACTATTTGAGAGGAGCGCGGCAAAACAAGGAGACGACACCAGGACACGGGTAGAGCGAGATGAATGTAAGCGGAGATGGAAGATGAGGGAGTCGGGTGTATGTGTGAGGTGGGTGAATGAGAGAAGAGATGCCGGTCGTTCTTTGCCTACCGATACCACCCCAGACGTTCGCTCACGGCGTCTGATGTATGCTTCGGTGCCTGTTTCCCTTCCTGTATGGGAGTCTCCTCAAGGGTGCGGAGGAATTTCTTGTATTGTGTTCGTTGATGGTCGTTGAGCCTTTCCGAGTTCCGCGCTATCATCAACTTAGCTCTGTACTGCTCCCTCCGCTGCTACCTCGTTAGGCTCGGAACAAAGCACTATGTATCCCGCTTCGCCTCTCTGGGTTCCCTGGAGGACGGAGGAAAGGGGGAAGAAGGGGTAAATTGGGAGGAGGAAGACGAGCCTTGCTCCTAGTCTCCCCTCTCCTCTCCTTCTAATTACCCTCTACGGCCACCTCTCTCTGTCCCCCCATCTTTTGTGGTGCCTCTCATCAACGACCGAAAGAGATGGCAAGGGGGCTTAGTGGCAAAGGGAGGGAAAAGGGCTGCTGCAGGGGTAGACTGTAGTCTCGTCTGAGTCTCTGATGAGATTCGTATTGAGCCATTGGACCTGTGAATTCCTATCAGATGTGCGCTGTTGCACTGTAGGTGTTACCCGGAGAACGAAAAAATCCCCCTGACACTGATACCAGCCACCAGGACAATCAAGATGCATTGGGTGCTCTACTCCCGCCCTCTCACTGCGCATACCTGTCACAGGTCTTATCTTATCTGATTAGCCGCGGCAGCCCCTTCATGGGTCCTGTAAAGTTTAGTGCTGTACGCTCTGATACGGGAGGTTTCCCGGCTGCGGTAAGCAGCTTAGCCACGCGATTGATAGGCTGTGTTGTGCAGAAGGATGGACTGCTTGCCAATCGTGTCTGCGCGTCTCTCCAAGTCCCAGGCTCTCTCACCTCCCATCTCTCGTTTTAATAATTTATCACCACAAAGTGTGCATTTTGCAAACATGGTCTACGCTCCGGAGCAGAGCCAGCCTTGTGTCAAGGTCCCAATCTCCTGATTCGATGTTGACAGTCTCCTTTCGATCTCCACCCAAATCACTCCCTAACTCTCGCCATGTTCTCTCCTCCAAGGAGGGAGATAGATGATCGATGGCCGAGCGGGTGTATCATGATATAATTCGTGTCCCCCTTTGTCCTCCCGTATCTCCCCCCTCCCCTCTCCCCCCCCCCCTTCTCATACCTGCTCATCGGTCAATCCAAACGTGGTCTTGGCCCACTCGGTGAAGGCGTTGATGTTGGCCACCTGAGGAACGCAGACTTTGTATGATCCCTTTAGTAATCCAAGTTGCACATAACTACTCATTCATAACGGAGACTATCGCACAACTTTAGCTATCTCACAAGGACATGCATACAAGAAGAAGAACTACAGGACAGAAGTTATGTCACCCTAAGTCTACCAGAGAGAAGTTACACATGCCCAAGTCTAGAACACAGATAATGTATCCCGCTCTTCCCCCCCTCCCCTCACCTGGTTCTCCTTCGTCTTGGCCTCCTCTCCCTCATGAACGGTCTCGACGGAGCCTCCGAGCTTCTTGGCCAGGTTGGCCAGAAGCGTGCCGTCCTTGAGGAAGGCGAGGAACTGGTTGCGGGTCACCGCCTGCAAGGAAGGCACAACTGTGGGCACACCCTACAGAGTCCTACTTCTGGACATACAACTACTCAGGAGCTATTCTTGACTATGTCATAGGCTAGAATACTACGATTTCTGGGGAACTTCATGCTTGGGTCGGACTTCGGCTCTCCATCCTACAGTCATCTTAGCCCCCCCCCCAATCTTACTCCGTTCTTTCCGGGAAGAGGCTGCCTCTTCGACTCGTCGTCGACCGCGTACTTCTGCAGGTAGTCGAGCACGTTGTAGTTGACCTGTAAAGATCAGAGATCAAAGATCAAAGATCAACTATCCAGATTCTGAAACTCACGACATGCACGGCGCCGGGGATCTGCTGGGCGATCCATCCGATCGGGTCCTCACGCGGGTCCTTGGGAGGTTCGGGCGCGGCCTTGGGCTCCTCCTGAAGCAAATTCTCGACAGAGATCTTTGATCTTTGCCAAAGATCAAAGACCAAAGACCAACCTTGGCCTCCTCGGTCTTGGCGGGTTCGGCCGCGGGCTTTACCTCGTCGTCCTTCGGGGGTTCGGTGGTCGGGAGAGCGGGAGGCGCGGGTTCCTCCTCCTTCTGAGATAAGTATTTATATACTATTTATCACCGCAAGTGTGTATCAACAACTAAATGAATTCACATGAATATGAATATGAAAACCCGAGTAGAACAATAATTTTTTTTCATATGACTTCTTTGTATGACCCTTCTCTAATGGTACACCTTGAACGTCTGCTATATGTATTATTAGGAAGGCTATGTTGGGGATGTCGTCCATGTAATAGATGTTCAGTGGGGGGCTATAGAGTAGTAAGCCTCGGCGCAAATCCTCGCGTAACCCCGTTCAAGCGCGTTCCGTGTGCAGGGACCCCCCCCTATTGGACGTGTGCGGGATTATCCCTTCCTTCTCTCCCCCCACCCCTCCATAGGGCGGAATGCCGGTGCTCGGAGTGGTGACAATGAGAGTACGAGAGAAACTGGAGGGAAAGAGAAGTGAGAGAGAGAGAGAGTGGTCAACGCGTTGCCCATGGAATCCCTCAAAGAGACCACCTCTCGCTGTGCCAGTCAACACCCGAAGCCCACCGCGGCTTTGTTATTTCCTGTCCCCTCGGGGGGATGAATTCCCTATACAGCAACCATTTCCAGCTTCACCCTTGAGGCTATCAAATGATCAAACACCGTACTACGCACGATTTTGATACGCTTCTCATATATATTGCCGCTCGTACAGAGCGTCCATTGGTCAATGACTTTAGTGACTTCAAGACCAAAGCCCGATCATTTCTCTCCTATTGATTGCACTAAAAGCATATACAGTGCGCCTTTCGCAATGTCAGATAGTGCTTCCAGTCGTTTCCTCTACGAAATATTATACATCCAAAGATGCAAAGATTTCCCCTTCCGCCCTATGCGCTGCTCTCGCAACGACTCTCCATATCGTGATAGCCCCCCTCTGACACCCCAACCATCCCTTCCCTCTTCCCATCTTCCCCTACACTATATCCGCCCATTAGGTGTTGGCTTCACGCTCCGTTGAGATCGTGACAGATGGAGAATGGATGGAAGGGGGGGGGGGAAGATGCGAAATGGGGGAGGATTGAGCGAGCGAGGTGGCAGAGGGGATTGGTGTGGGTGATAGATAGGGGGAGGGGTATTGTGGGGGAAACGGTACCGCGAGGATCGAGTCAAGGACTCTAGGTGGATCTGATCAGCCTGAATCTGCATGGGACCGATCTCGCGTCTGGTGTGAACAAGGCATGAGACAGGCAAAAAGGGAAATAGAGTCGTATGTCAACACACGACTACCTGGTGAGACTACTTGGTGGTGGAGGGGAAATTGGAGAAGGGCAATCACAATGCGCGAGCAAAGGAAAAAGAAGTACTGGCGAGAGCAGGAAAACGCGGAGTTACGCGGTTTCGGACGATGATCGTTGCGGCTTCGGCTTTACCACCTTTGTTCGGAGAACGAGGTTCCAAAGTATCTGATCGGATTCCAGATAACCCCCATCTGGGCTACGTGAGCCATCTTCCTAATTATCTTATGGATTTGAGTACTGGGGAGGGAGAGTGTTGTTCACGTTCGGTAAGTCAGACAGTGCGACTCTGCGGTGTTATCCATGCTGACTCATCGCCTCTCTCCCTCTCTCTGCATTCCCTCCACTCCTACCGGGCACCATTTTGAACGGAAGTACTGAATGAGGGGAAAGGGGTGGTGATTCATAGAGAGAGGGAGAGGGTGTGAATGGGGGAGATACGGGAGAAGAGGGTGATGAGAGAAGGGAAGACGGAGAGGGGAAAGGAGTAGCAGCTATCACAATCAGTGAGTCAGCCGCAGATTGATAGATCGACGATAAGATAGAGAAGAGAAGAGAAGAGAAGAGAAGAGAAGAGAAGAGAAGAGAAGAGAAGAACACTCTGGGAAGCGAGGAACGGAGCGAAATGGAGAGCCCTTCGCACAGGATACTATACTGTAGGGCTCTCAAGGGGGATTGATATGAAAGCTTGGGCGACGTTTAACCATCCACCACCAGTCGGAAAGCATTATCCAAGGGGGATGCCAAGGACAAGTAGTATGGAAGCCTGCGGTTCGTTTCACCTACATGGTATCCATCAACCAAAGCCTTGAAGAGACCATAATTCTCTAGAAGGTGTAGTGGTTGGGACCAACCCGCAGCTACCAGTTGGGCTCATATGGCAAGGAGTGGGACTAGCCGATAAACTCCCCACATCTGGCCAAGACTGACAGAGTCTCACAGAGCTGTGGAGCTTTCGTTCTCGAATGAGTCACACCTAAGCGACCATAAGGCAACGTTTTTGCAGCAGTGAAGCTACATCAATACGATAGATGAAGCTTAGTCATGGTTACAACTATACTCTGAACCTATCGTCAATCACGGAACAGGAGCCGGGAATTGAGGTTCCGGAAAGTGGGAGCCGTGAATTAGGACTTACCACTTCGACGGACACTACGTTCTTGGTCTCTTCGGTCATTGTGGGTAGTGAGTGGTGGTTAGTAGGCGAGAGAGTCGAGAGTCTGCAATGAGAAGATTGATTTTTCACGCACTTATGCGACTTCACAATGGAAATGCGGTCGATGGTGAAGAGAAGAACATCGCAGAGATAATCATAGTATAGACTAGTGATTTCACAACGATTAGGCAACGTTAGGATGGAGACAATAACATAGAATATGGAATCACACGGAGTCTCGTGAAGAGTGGAATAGCGGATGAACTATCTCAAGGCCTACGGTAGGGAGGGGAAAATGAATGGATACAGAGTGCAGAGTGAGGGCAGTGGTAGGGAATACTGAGAAGATCAGAGAAGCTACAGATGCCCTACTGGTCTGGGGCTGAAACACAAGAGCGATCTATCGTCTGCTACTCCTTAGACAATTCCTATGAATAGAGGAACCCCACCAGTTGATAACGAAACGTAAATAGCCCCACGGCATGCTCTATGAAAGACCAAAGAATAGCGCAGAGCATATAACATATAACATGCTGTAGACAAGGTGGGAGGAAGGGGGGGATGGACAGTCATTCCGATGGCATAAGAACATGATGAAGCGCTCATCGTGAGTCAGCCCCCCTTCCCCCTTCCCCCTCCTTCGGAGTCCATTGTACAGCAATATGCATCGATTTCCGAGATGCGCAATTACGCAGACTAGAGTCTCTTGCCTATCACAGACACGCCCACATATCGAATATACGAGGACGATGGTATATTCCCGAATGCAGGGGGGGGCTTCTATTCGTGAGTGCTATAGGAGAGTCTAAAGCCGCGGACAAACGCAAAGTGCAACAGAGAACGCCAAAGGGCATTGTGAGAAGGTGGGGATAATTGACGAGAAGGCTTACGGTAGCGGCAAAGTGCTTATAGGGGGGAAGTGGCTTGGAATATGCACATTAGGGGGATATAGGAATACGCAAATTAGTTAGGGCATTTGTGTCTTAGGAGGGGATGGAGACTAAAATGAGGCGCACGGTGGCGGTGTCCTAGAAAAGCTAGAAGATGGAGTGAAGGGGAGAGAAGGAAAGAAGGGAAGGGAAGACGGACGATCAAACAGTAGTGTGAATGGTGAGAGGGGGGGAAGACAGAGAACTGACCAGG
>LS939822.1:205949-220867 GCA_900490955.1 Micoletzkya japonica | reverse complement strand
GGCGTGCCGCACATGTAAGAAAGATGAGTAGGGGCACGCTCTTAGGGGGAGATGAGAGGAGAAGGAAAAAGAAAGGGGGAATATGGACTAAGCAACTTGCGAAACATCAACAATAGACCCCCGAGTGAATATTGCGAAAGTAGGCAGGGGTGACTAATATAGGATAGGAGAAGTGAGAGAGGGGAGAGGAGGGAAAGAATGGCCGAGAAGGAGGGGACGGCGTCCCCTACACACACTACCCGTCAGCACCGCCTCCCCTCCCTCTCTCTGGCTGCGAAGCTCCGCCCACTTTGGAAGGGAGGGAGAGGAGCGAGAGAGAGAGAGGGGGGAGAGAGAGACGCCAGAGAAGCAGAGACAGGGGGAGACTGACTAAGGTCACAGAGGAGGAGTAACAGAGGGACCAGGCAGGGGAGGGGGAGAGATTAAAACACGGATGCTGGGAAGGTTCGTAAACGGCTGTGAGGTAGTAGCTAAGGACAGGGGGGGAGAGATTGTAGCAAGATAGCTAGGTTTTGAAAATAAAAGGATTCAAGATAGGATAGGATAGGTCATGGATCATGTTAAGGGATAGTGTGGTATGGTCATGCCGCATGCTGATTTTTTTTATTAGTAGACCACGGGTGCGAGAATGTAATGTAGAGAAGCAAGCCTATATAGGCAAAATACAAGCGCATATTCTACCCTCTACCCCAAACCCCATTACGCGTACTGCGTAGATAAATTAAATTAAATTAAATATGGATACCCAGGTCAAGTTAAGCTGAACTTTGACCCCCTCTCGCTTGTCCTGGCTAGGGCCATTCATTCTACAGAGCGCACAGGCCTAACGACAAGACCAGACCTTAGCGGGTCCCTCTGGCCGTGCCGGGGACGTGGAGCCATGTGAAGGCCGGGGAGAGATCAGGCGATCAGGACACCAAAGTTCAGATCCCAAGACTGTCTTACATCATCCTAGGCCCCTAGACCTGGCGTTCATATCACGGGGTGAAGGAACGGCTTCCGCTTCCTAACGTATTCCTAACGAGTATTTTGTTCAAGTGAACATTTCCCCAACGCTATCCCCTACACAGTGTTCTGACAGCGGTCAAAATGTTCAGCGAACGAGATGCCGAAAAATAGCCCTGATTTCGCTAGGAAATCTCGCACGGAAAACACCGTATCCTAAGCATTTTGGCTCGTTCGCTTAACATTTAGAACACTGTGCCTAGGCCTGCCTATTCTTGCCATCTATCCCTACCCGCCGCACACCTCACGGTGTATTCTACAAATAGCTAAATATTCTTGGAAAAAACGGTAGTTCATCAACCGTGATCTGTATGCAGCATACAATGGGCGAATTCCCCTATATGGTCCAATTCTCACCCCTCCTAACGGTATTTTCTCCGCGTATGTTAGTTGGTAGATAGACTCCAATATCCTCCCCTCCTCCAAGAGGAGTCAAGTGTTTTGACGAACGTCTAGCCTGCCTACATGTACAACACGTAATCTGGCTTTCGGCGGCCGGCAAATAGACAAGAGGCGGATGGGCGCTAATCATGGACTAATTAGCGGACGGTAGGGCGACAACAAAGAAGGTAGATATGGCGGAGCGATATAGAAAACAACTAACTTACATTACAATATTACGGTAAACCAAACTTTACAGATAAGGCCTAAGTCAGCTTTTTTTGGTTCCAGAAGCTTCACGGCTTCACGGTTGCACACTCTCTAGCCCTCCTCTATTCGGAAAGATCTACCGCCGGATCGTTTTATTCCTAGCCAAATCTGAGCAAAAACCAACTATGCCGCCTAGGTTGATAGCTTAGAGTAGCGTAAGTACACTGCCCACAAACGTATCGCAGTCCCGGCTTGATAGAGTGCGCGGAGATAATGAATGACTCCTTCCCGCAGACTATTCTCCCTCGCTCTCTACAACTTCCTCCCCTCTCCCTCTCTTTTACCTATGCCTTTTCATCTACCAAGGGCAGCCAGAGGACATAGTGCGTGTTGTGCCGTGGCATGCCTTCGTTGTGAGACGGACGAGAGGGGAGAGGGAGAGGAGAAGGGTAGAGAAGAATAGGGGAGAGAAGAAGAGAAGACAGTGCACGGGTTTACAGCGAGATGGGGGAGTACGATAGGGAAAAAGAGGGGGATATCAG
Organism: Micoletzkya japonica; assembly: GCA_900490955.1. Lineage (NCBI taxonomy): Eukaryota > Metazoa > Nematoda > Chromadorea > Rhabditida > Diplogasteridae > Micoletzkya > Micoletzkya japonica. The sequence continues at coordinate 218,729 of LS939822.1, read as the reverse complement.
GGAGAGGGGGGTGTATGATAACAACAATTGCAAGATGTGCCCTTTGCCTAGACTGTACAGCAGAACACGGGACGGATGAAAGGGGTAGCTCGAAGATTGGAAGGGAAACTAGACATGTAGTGGCGAGAAGGAGATTCAGACAGTCGCAATTGGAGGAAGTTCGAACGGCGAGGGAAATAAATGGTTGAAAACCGCGGTGAATCACTCCCCCCCCCGGTGCTCTCCTTAAATCCATCCAAGGGGGCATGTTTTGACCCGACTAGCCACTTGATAAGATAGCGGGGGTGGCCGCGAGATTCCGGGAGTGAGAGAAATGCGGGGGAATGAGTAATCGCTGAATTTCGACCCGCTAAAACATCATTATCTACAATTTACGTGGAGTATCGCTAACCTATAAGTTAAACGTAAACCTTTTAGTGCTCTACTGAACGGTGGTCATATCTAGATCTCATAGATATTAAGCATTCGGGTTTCCCTTGTGAGAAGAAGGAGGAAAAAGTATGATTGAGGAAAGTCCTCGCATTCATTCCTACTTCCAACGAGAGAGCGAAGCGATATGACTATAGTGCAGACAAAGTAGGAACAAGTGTATAATGACGGAAAGTTTGCACGAATAATATCTGAGAAGTAGACGGTAAAGGATATTGACACGACCGGAGTGCATGTGAGTCATTACAAGGAAAGCGAGTGGCCTGTGATGAGTCTACAGGGAAAGAACGGGGGGGGACGGAAGCGGCATATGGGAGAGAGTGCGAATTGGGAGGTAGAGAGTGCGAGGGGAAAGCAAGAGAAATTGAGGAGGGAAATATCGTCAAAAAGCATGGGGGGAGTCAGGTACTCTTCCAGACAGCACCTCACAAGAACAGATCACCAGTCGGTAGATTCGCTTTATCGAGAAAAGAGATAGAGCGAATACGATTAATCGTTCCGCCGGTTGCCGTCATTTCTACCTACTTGCGACGAGAAAACGAAGCGCTGTGAAGAGAGTGCAGTCAAAGTAGGAATGCGACGACTGACGGAACGTTTTTCTCAGTAATACCAAATATGCCCTGAGGCCATTCCGTCCCCTGAAGCATAACAATGACTTCTCTTCCGAAATGGGGGGAAGGGGAGGAGAGGGCCATTGGTCGGAGAGATGAGCAAGGGGCACTCTTCTCCCTCCTCCTCTCTCTCCAGTCATTAGAAAGAGAGCCCCCAATATGCTCTCGCTGTCCCTCGAGAAGAGAGACTATAAGCAGGGCCCTCTTATCCCGAAGAAGAAGAAGAAGGAGGAGGAGGAGGAGGAGGAGGAGGAGAACAGATGGTAGGGGTCTACTTTGAGAGGGAGTGAGGGATAGAGAGGTTAAGAGGCAATGGACTCGGTTACAGATGAGATCTGACAGGCAGAAGGGGAGGTTCGCGCAGTGCGAGAGATTACATATGGAAAGAGGGGGGGAGAAGAGGAGAGAGAATCTAGAAGGGTTGCGGTTAGAGTGACAGGCAATGTGCGATTGATGCCACAGGAAGTATACGTACACTGGATATTATTATTACTATCTGTTAACGAAAAAGCTTTCCGTAACTTTCTGCTTTTGAGAGTTTCCCGATTTCGCGAATACTAACCATGGCCAAGTCACGATTGGTGACCGTAATATAGCTCCAGATACCCGTGTTTTATTCAGAAATCTAATTCAAGAAGCTCACGTATAACAATATAGAGTTCGGCAGATGACCAATGACTTGGTCATGTACGTGGAAAAAGATGACTTGATCGTAAGTATTATTGACGAAAAAGTTCCATCAGTAAACTCATTCCTACTTTTTTTCTGCAGTTTCTTCATACCGCTCTCTCGTCGGAAGTAGGAATGAGACGACTGACGGAACATTTTCCTCAACCATAATTTCATAAATGGGCGCGGTTGTCCGATCGCCCGTTATTTAAGTGGGGTGTCAGCACAAGAGGTTCATAGCGTAAACTGCTTGTACGGATGGCTGCTATCGATTTTCGCCAATGAAGTAAGGATGCCTGCAGAAATGCTAGGACAAAACTGGCCCGTGTATGAGTCATCTACCGAACTCTACATATAAGACCCTGTGAAATAAAAGGTCAGGATGGAATCTTGGCACAAAAGCAAAATGCCAAGATTCCTCCTGGATTCTTGACGTTTTGCTTTTGAGCCAAGATACCATACTGACTTTTTATTTCGCCGTGTCTTATATGACAATGTAATCGGCCAACCCGCTGAACTCTCCTACGGACACATTTCAGAAGACCAATCGAGCCCGATAGACTCCACACATGGAGGTCGGGCTGATCTCTCCATCTCTTCTTCTCCGTAGACAGTCGGCCGCTTCTTTGAAACCAATACTCAGCTCATATGGTAGACAGTTTATGTCTAGGCGATACGGTAGGGAAGGATACAGATAACTGTAGACGGGAGGGAATGCGTTGAGATAAACACTTGAGAAGAGGGTTGACATGAGGCAAAGATTAGGCAAGGAACGAGGGAATGAGTCAGAGGAGGAGTATGAGCCAAAAGTATAGCTTGCGGACACGGATAAAATCAAGCTTTTCTGGAAAAAATATGACGTTCATTATTATTCTCAATTATGATCGTCCGTATTTCTGCAACATAGCAAACGGCGGGCAATTCGTCGAGAGCTCTACCTACCTAGTTAAATACTGACCACTCGAGCCGTTGCGAACATAAGGGATTAGGGGTGGCTGTAGGTAGATAGGATGAGTGGGCTACAAGAATGACTCACTCCCTAAATACTGTCGACTCTACCACACGATAATAGTGACGATGCACCTACAATGAGCGCAATTACCCGAACATACGCCTTATGGGTGAGAATTCTTCCCGACCGGCTGGGGTACATTGCAGATGTACACCATTTACCCCATGAAGCGCACGCTATCAAGGTATTTCGTCATCACAGCATATTAGTGTTGGTAAAATGGCAGCGAAAAGTACAAATATGCGTAATCTGCTGTCTGCTTCTCTTCATTCGTTCTCGGTATTTCTCCCGATCGGTGCACTATATTTGCACTTTTCCCTGCCATTCTGCCAACACTAGCGCACATATCTATGTACTACAGGAAGCTTTGTCCACGTGCTGACTGCACAATGTGGGCAAAGGCAAAAAGGAGGAGAAAAAGAAAAAGAGAATGCGAACGCGCAGCCTGATATTTAGGGTGCAGAGAATGGGTAGATTGAACAATGTCCTTGCAGACCTTGCAGAATCATAGAAGATATTGATGACGAAATATAAAAAATAGTCAAGTCATTCTTACTTTACCTGGACTCTCTTCATGCAGTTTCATTCTCTCCTCGGAAATAGAAATGACGGCAACTGACTGAACATTTTCCTCAACTATAAATATCTACACTGTCACGCTGCGGCGGTCGCTTCGTTCCTAAATAACGATTACTGTATACCCAATTTGGTACCTGTGTGGCAGTTCAGTATTGTGGTTTGCAATCTAACGCTGCAAGACCCGAACACACCCGTTCCCCCCTGTGGAATTAATCAGCCAGACGCTCTCTTCAGCTCCTAAAGAGGCGGAGAAGGGAGAGATAGAGGGGAGAGGCGAGAGAATGGAAGGGAACAGAATCGCTCTCCATTCATTCATTCGCCTGCCCTGCAGTGGAGTCAAGGAAAACGGGGAAAGAAAGAATTGAGGGAGGAAATAGACAGACAATGAAATAGATGGATGGACAAAGAAGGAGGAGAAGGGATGGAAGAAGAACGATGCGGTTTGCGTTTCCATCTTGGACAGAGGAACGTCTGGGAGGTAATGAGACTGGAGGATAATGCAGGGGGGGCTATTCCGGTGAGATTAGTGCGGTGGAATAAAGAAATCTTATCTATCTATGGCTATGGTTGAGCAAAATGTTCCGTTAGTTGTCCCACTCCTACTTTCGTCTAGAGAGCGAATTGGCATGAAGAGAGTCCAGACGAAATAGGAATGAGTTTACTGACGGAACGTTCTCCTCAACCATAACAAAGCTTAGCTACGGGTTTAACCCACGTGACTATTATAGAGAATATCTACTTCTAAAAGCATGCAAGCACAGCATTCCAAGCGTTCTAATAGCGAATAGCGGTTTCCGAACATAGGATTTGATCCTCTAGGCGAATAAGTGAACCAAAAAACTGAATTTGAAAACTTAAGCTCGTCACTGTGAGTTCCAAAAGCTCTGAAATTTTGGTGCAGATTGGTTCAGCCATTCTCGAGAAAATTCAAAAATAGTGGTCAATTCGCTATTAGACACATTCTTCACCGAGCGGAATGCTGTGCAAGAAAGCGAAAGCGAATTTTCCAGAACGCTGCCTGTATTTCAAATGCGGGTGAAACATATCTCGATTTAGTTCCAGCGGATTTCCCCTTCCCCAATGTGTGAAAAATCAGGAAAGCGAGAGAAACCGAGAAGATAAACCGGCAAGACAATGGGTTTGAGAAGCGAAAACGTCAGAGAAACGAGAAAAAATGATGAGGATTCATGTGCGAACTGTGTGTCGCAATCGGCATATCGGAAAAAGCATTGCGAAAGTCAAGATTTCAGCCTTCCCTTTATTTTTCTTCCCCAAGCTCCAGAATGTTATCTGAAAGGAATGCAAAGGTGGTATAGTTGAACACGCTGGCTGAGTGAGTGCTTGACGAAGATTTGAAGACCCAGTCCTCTCCTAACTGTAAACGGATCGTTAGTGCTCGGTCTCTGGTCCTTCCACCTATCTGTCCGGGAAACATCCCTTTCATCAAATCGGTCATTTCATCAACACTAATTGCATGCTAATCGAGGTTGATGAAATGACCGAAAATGGTGATTTCCCGTCTATCCCCCCTTCATTCTCTTTCTCTTTCTCCTTTTCCTACAGGCCGTCGTAAAGCCTTCTGTATGTGGCGTACTTCCCTCTCCTCTCCGGATCCCTTCTTTCATTCTCTTCCTCTCCCTCCCTCCCTCTCTCCCCTCTTCATTCCCTCCAGAAAACGACTCCCAGAGGAGACGCAGAGGGTGCACGAAATTAGAAAGGAACACTGCACTGAGTCTGGAGAGGGGGAAAGGGAAGAGAATAAATCATCGACGAGGAGGAGAGAGAAGGGAATGAAGGGGAGGGAAGGGGACAGAAGAGGGGGGATAATACGAGGGGGGATACTATAAATGGCGAAAATCAGGAAAACCTTGGGTTTGTGCTAGAGAAAAGTAGAAAATTCAATTGACAATGAGTTGCCATCTAAAAGACTCGACAACAAAGCTCTAGTACTCACGTAAGGAGTCATACTGTTTGCTGCTATGATGAAGTTATTTAAAATGAGAGAATCGTAAAAAGGCGATGCATGAGGCTTTACGTGTGGGGGCTGAGTTGGAGAGAGGAAGAGGAGGAGGAGACGGGCACCTGATCATACAGAAAAGTAGATGAAGTTGGAGGGAATGAAAGGGATGGAAGAGGAGGGATCGAGAGCGAAGCAGGAACTGACTGTGTGGCAATGTAGAAGGGAGCATTGCACCGTATTCCGCCCGGTGAAGAATGTGTCTAATAGCGAACTGGCAACTATTTTTGAATTTTCTCAAGATTTTCTGAACCGGTCTGCACCAAATTCTCAGGAATTCTTGAGTGCATTGCGATGAACTCAAGATGGGCCTTTTCTTCCATAGAATAACTCCAGCTGGCTAAATATGCATACATGGTTCTGACTAGCACACAAAGATACAAAAAGACATGTTTCGAAAACCGGGGATTTATTGAAGAAGAAAACCAATGGATGGAGACAATAATATATACAGAATTAGAAGGTCTCTTTGTTGCCCGAGGGGATATCCACTTTCACCTACGCTAGCGTATTTCGACGAACGAGACGAGCTGAAGTGACCGGAGAACGAAAGTCCACAACTGTCTGAAAATAGCTTGTTTTTTTTTTCATGGAAACGCTTCTTTATGAAAAGCTTTTCATTGTCAGAAATTGGTGACGTAAACGTTCCGTTCATAAACAATCGTTCCGATCTACTTTATTTGTATTCTATCGTATTCTATCGATCGAATTCTGTCACTCCTTCAAGATGATGGGGGCCACGTTGTCAAATATTATCTTAATTATCTATTCCTCGCGCCTTGCGTGTCAGAATGTATCTTTCAACATTTCTCTCTCTGGAACGGAGGTTCCCCGGCTATATTTCAAACATTCAGACCGCTTTTGGAAGAATCATAAAAAGAAAACTAATGTTAGAGTATTTAACTGTCAACAAATTAGTCTGTAAAAGTTAGTAGACTATGCGGATGCATAAATAAATATGAATAAAGATTTCGATGTTCCAAAACGAAGGTAATTGACAATTATTCATTCCTACAACATCCATCAATGTAACCTCTATGATATGCACCTCTTCCCATTGCTACTATAAAGACGCACATCTTGCACACTCATTACCTGAACGTGTGCAATAAATTCTTCGATGGATAATCCCCCCATCTAATATCTAATATATCCGGGTGTATGAGGATCGTCTAGCGCAATATACGCAAGCTTTACTCACAATTCTCTCTCAGCCCCTATTTTATTCGCCTCAATTTCATCTTGTTTTCATCGTAATTTTGTTTCCAAACTCTCTATTCAGACTGAATAATTCAAATCTCTCAAATTACTGAAGATCGTTTCCTGAGGATCGTTCTTCTCGGTTTCACTATAGTGGAGGGGATTAGCATAAGGCATAGATTAGTTATCATAGGTAAATAGTTTCGTGGAGCTAATTCTAAGCTCGTTTAGTTACTCTTGCTTCTCTAATTATCTATCTGTCGGAATTATCTTTCAAAAAGTTCATATGCATCACACACGGCAAGGCACATATCGACCTTTGTCAGTTATAATATTAATCTTCCAAGAAGCTTAGTCTCAAGCTTGAATCTTAAACGGTAATCTGTTTACAGTATCAACATACGATGGGTAACACGTTTGCACTTAACTGGCGGTTTCGAGGAGACCCTCTGTACAACTGCTCGTGAGTTTCTTACGGGCTTTTTTAACTTAAACTTGAAAATTCGAGAACTATTCTAATATTGACATATGTGGCTTACAATTAGAATCGCATAAACATTGAACGGTATGCATAGAATGTTCCCGCCTAGATCGGTAATGCCTGAGGGTCCGGCATGGGCTGAGAAGTATGGAATAAAGGACCCAATATTCGGCGCGTACTCCCTCACGTTCGGCATTGTCTGTGAGGTACCCCAATATTTCCATGTCCGAATATTTCATAAAATCCGTCTTGTGCTTTTGAGCACGAACACTCTTTATTAGAATGCCTAAAATGTTCCAGTTAAATATTTAAAAGTACTGTTCCAGATAATGTATGCACCGTGCATGGCTGCACTGTATCGAGAGACCCGCAACTCTTGCTATAAGGTTAGCAAAATCGACTTTTCCTGATTTTTGCAAACTATGTACGAAATATTCATTTAGATAATGTTCTGGTTGTCGATCGTTGATATGACCGCTCTAGCCATCAACTCCATCTCCTACGGTATTCTTATGATCCAAGGATCGGTATTCTGCGAAAAGCCCGACGTCATTTGGGTACTTGGATGCTTTGCCATGGGTAAGAAAATCTATTTATTTGTTCATCTGTCTAGACCTCATCGCAAACATTAACACGCAATTTAGGTGCGTGGTGTTGTGGCTGCGCGGGCTGCTTTCTTCTGGTGCTCAATCGGTTGTGTGAATTGCTCAACCGAAGCAGTATCTTTGCGGTGAGCCTCTATGAAACGTATCCTGATGGCCATAGATATATGGATGTCAGAGAAGGTTTTTCGGTTTTAATGAACCTAATGGAAAACTGACAACCCCTCACGTGAAGGGCAACCGAATCTACTACATTCTTCTCGGAGCTACCTCTTACGGAGTTGTCATAGCCCTCTTTACGCGAAATGTTATCTTCAATTCTGCCGGAGGCGCCTTCCACTTTGATCCCTACATACCTGCCACTCCGCCGGTGAGTTATAATTATTTTACTAATAGTTCTTTTAGAGAAAGTGAGGAGGGCCCAGACAATATAAGAACGAGTCACAGCACTCCTAGCGTTCGATTAGCGAATGGCGGTTTCCTCTGTGATCTATCGTCACTGCAGACATAACAATGAGCGAAAATTCACCAATTTAAAATCTTAAGCTCCTCCCCACCAATCCAAAGAACTGCCAAAATTTGGTGAAGATTCATTCAACCGTCTTGGAGTAATTTCAAAATTAGTTGCCAATTCGTTATTAGACATTTCCCCTTTCGGTCGGAATGCCGTGGAGTTTACTGACAGAACTGCTCAGTCAACGGTAGTTCTTTTTATATATTCAAAAAGAACAAAAATAATTTCTAGCGAAATAACAGGATATTCCGCTTTGCGTTTCAGAATATCTACGTGAACTACGTCCACGCGGCCAACAATATTCTGATCGTCTTTCTGCTCATCTCGCTATACCTTGCCCTGTGTATGGTCATCTTGGCTAAGCAGGTATTTACGAGCTATTCTGTTACGACAAATTCTCGTTAGACAGTACTGTTCTCGGGCATGATACTCTAGAAAACGATCTCGAGCTAGGTAAAGAAAAAAGTGGAATATTTTGGGAATAAAAACATTGTATAATATTCTAGGGCGCGATGTCGACAGAGGCTGGCAGGGCGCGGACCACCGCCAATACGCCGGTAGGCTTGATGATATTTTTTCTGGTAGACTTGAGAGCAGAGTGGCGGTTCAGGGTTGTGGTAGTAATAGCAATAAAAAGTTCAAAAAACTTTAAATTCCTCTATTTTATTCTTACGCTTGTCATATTTTTATTCGGTTTGAGGTGGGATAATGAACCAATCAATCTACTAATTCTTGACATGGGTCACGAACTAACGCCTCATTGTCATATTTCGGCGTCTAAGCTAGACTTCAACCAAGTGCGGCCTAGATCAGCCGGGTTTACTATTCCGTCCGTCTCCTCTGGTTCCTCTCCTTTTTCTCTGCAGTTTTTCCCAGTCTGTTTGATTTTACAAACTTTTTTATTCCGTTATTTATACTTTTCAAAATGATACCTTTATTTCGTTCCGCAGCTCAATTACAACGAGTTGCCGTAAATAATTAAAGGGACATGGAAGTGATTTTCAAGTGAAGCTTATATGAAAATTTTTGTCGTAATTTTTGTAAAACCAAAAGGAAAAACAATAAAAATTAATGGTATTCAAGAAATGATTTTTTGAAATTTCGCCCAACGACGATGCTACTGTGTTTAGCGAAAGGAATTAAGCCAAAAGCGACATTCTTCTCAACGACGGAAGTCCGGAACGAAAAAATAAAACATGCGGTTTTCGAGTTTTTTCTTCGATTTTTTTATTGTCACGATGGTTTTCCTCACATTTTGAAATCTTAGAAGAATTTTCATAGAATTTTAAGACTTTTGGTTACAGGCTGCTTGTTCCCTTTAACACGACGTTTTATCAGTCCGCGTTCCGAAATTCCGAATGTCTCTGGGTCTCTCCAATTTCCACGCTCTCTCACCTCCACTCTCTTAATTTGCATACGAATCTATTCTACGCAGCATAACGTTGTGCTTTAAGAGTAGATACACTGAGCGAAAATTCACCACAAATATTGTTGCCATTGGTGGCATGTAATATAAGGGAATAGCCCGATAATCTTACTAAATATATAATACTCACCTTTTAATATTGTAATTCACGGCCTGACAGAGCAAGCTAAATGAAAGCAGTAAACAGCTAAACAAAATGGGCAAGCTGGCAATTTGCCAAATTTTCAATTTCCTATAGCAGTATAGGCGTCGCTGCGTAGCAGCCCCTTTTAGCATGCGCGTAGCAGCCCTTTTAAGCATTATTGATCAACTTTACGCTCCTTTTGGACTATCGTACCTCTTAATTTTGAATTTTTTGCATGACTCCTGAGAAGATGATCTTTCAGTCTCGTTTTTATTACGATATTCAGTACAGTAAGACTTTGCCTATTTCTAACTGCTTGCTGTGCCAGGCTGTGGTAATTTAATTAAATAGTTACAAGTATTACGGTAGTTCACAGTTTGGTTATCGCAAACTGACTTTTGTAGCATTTTGAATTCCCTCCGCTGCGTGGAGGCTTGACTGAGTAGCATGTACTTTGTTTTGTCATCGTTTTCGTATTTTCGTCAGTTCTTCTAGTTTTTCCTTCGCCGGTCGGTTGTTTCGTCGCTTTTTCTGTGAGTTTTGCCTTTTATTGTTTATTCACAGTCTTTTCGCGTAATAATAAGCTTGTAAGTCGCATTTGCTGGAGTTTCGACGTGAAGCGGGGTACACACACTTGGAATAGAGACATATTAAATTTGTGACAATCCGCCACATGGGGGCCGAAGCCGGCCATTTCTAGTGTAGTATTCCTCCGTGCATTTATACTCGCTTTTGCTACTGTTTGAGCGTGCGTGTTCGCAAACGCTCCAAGCTGTTATTGCCCGGATTTCCCTTCAGCCGATCGTGGTTGTTGAGGCTGACTGTGATCTTTAGCCTGCAAGGTTAAGGATAGATAAACAGTAAAGGCTGATTATCATCTACGCGTCTTTTGCCCCTTGGGTATAGGACTGCCTGATAATTCTCACTACTTATCGTATTATGTTTAGCCCAAGTGGTTAAGAATATATAATATACGATAATCGGAAAGATGGAATGGGCTGGAAGTATGGAACGAACTAGCCCGATGGAAGGTAGATCACGAAGGAGTGATTTGGACATTGATGAGGAAAGCATGGGATTCCGATATGGAATGGAGGCTCATGTACTGCATGGATCGAAAGATCAATTCAATGCGCTGCAGTCGCGCACAGTGCAGAACAGGACCGCCCGACCCCAGGAGCAGCAAGTGCCCGTCCCCAGGCCGAGGATGCCAAGAGCGGGGAACACTTCAAGCACACAGCAGACCACGGACACAAGGAATCGATCAATGGAGCCAATTCCGAACCGTGAGTACCCATTGATGGATAAGGAAAGCGGAAGGGATGAGTGGCAAGGATATGATGAAAGGCCGAGGATGAGCAGTGTCATAGTACCACAAGTGAGGAATGATTATTACTGGTCCGATAGAGGATACAGTAGGATGAATAGTGAAAGAGTGCAGTGGAGAGGGTATGCTGGACTGAAGCTACCTGAACTGGAGAAATTCGATGGAAGTGGATTGAAGCTGGATAGCTTCTTGGAAAGCTTCAACCTGCGATACTGTAATCTTCCCGAGGATTTGAAGAAGGCTGTCTTCAAGGAGTTTATTTGCGGGGAAACTTGGATGTCTGGGAGAATATCCCAAGCGATGTGAGGAAAAGGGAATCATTGGAAGTGTTTGTGGAGGAGACGAAGAAGTTCATGAAGGGAACATCACCATACTCCGAACTGGATGAATGGGATGAAATGATGAACCCGGAATTGGAAGGAAAGGTTATGGAGTTCTGTGAGAAATTGGAACGACTCACCTCGAAGAAGTTCGGTGTACAGGAGCTGGAGAATATCGGAAGGACAATGCTTTTGAAGGCATGCCAGAAGAAGGCCGAACACCTGGACAAGTACAGGAACCTTCTCGCGATGTATCAACGCGAAGAGTCGTATGAGGAGATGAAGCTGTACTTGAGGAGAGAGGAGTATATCGACCGAGTGACACGGGATGCTGCCGGTTGCTACGGTACGGAGAATCGAGCAGGGAGAGAAGCAGCCCGAAGGGATGATGAAGAGGGCAATGCAGTCACATGTTGGAAATGTGGAGCTGCGGGCCATATGTCCTACCAGTGCAATGACGATGGAAACTGGGGTAGTGGCGAGCAAGAAGCAGCCACCGAGCAGTACATGGAGCATATGCAATTGAAGGAAGTGGATAATGAGGAGGGTGCAAAAGGAGAAGAAGGAGATGGTCAAGAGGAGAAGTGGGGTAGTGGTCAAGTGCAACTGATCACCCACAAAGGTCCAAGTACTACGCGGGGTAGTGATCGGCAATGCATGGTCACCCGCAAGGACGAGGCAAGGATGGAGTGGGGTAGTGATCGGCAAAGACCGAGCACCCACAAGATGAAGGGGAAAGGAAGGAGATCCAAGAAGAAGCGGGGTAGTGAACGAGAGACATCGGTCACCCACGAGGATATTGGTAATGGGAATACGGTCAATGAGGGATCGTTGAGGCTGATGTGGGGTAGTGATCGAAGGATAACAGTCACCCACAAGAAGGAGAGGAATAAATGGAAGCCCGAGGAGAAGTGGGGTAGTGTTCGAGGAATGTCGGACACCCACGGGGAACGAGACGCTGACCTGTATATTGAAGCGGTCAAGGAAGAACCGAAAATGAGGAAGGAGCGGGGTAGTGGAAGAGGAGAAGAATCCACCCGCATGGAAGCAGTCAAGTCGCCCGAGTACCAGTCGCCTAATCGACAAGGGAAGGATGTGACGAGGAGTACTGTGAGACTAATTGGAAAGAAGTTGGAGGCGAATGCGATTGTTGGAGGAGTCGAGAAAGTTGTGATATTGGATACCGGGGCAGACGCGAGTCTCGTACCCGAGTTATTTGTGAGGAGTAATGGATTGATGGAGAAGGAGCTGGTCTACGAACCATTCGATGGTGGAATCCAGTTATGGAATGCATCGAATGAGGAGATCGTGATTGTTGGAAGATGCAGATTGGAAGTGAAGTTGAGAGGTGGGACAAACACTCTCGTTGACTTCTGCATCACGAAAGGAGAATCGGATATAATTCTTGGAATGAATGCACTGCCGGATATGAATCTCTGTATTCAACTGACAAGGAACGGAGTATGTGT
>LS939822.1:119480-168775 GCA_900490955.1 Micoletzkya japonica | reverse complement strand
ATGGATGGTTGAGGAAGACGTTCCGGAAAAATAAGAAATGAGGGAATTATTCATGCTAGAAATATGATTGAGAAAACGTTTCGTCAGTCACATCATTCCTGTTTCCGGCGAGAGAGCGAAGCAATATGAAGAGATGCCAGACGAAGTAGGAATGGGATTAGGGTCGAAACTCAGAGAAATGTCCGCGGGATATAATTTTAAAATTGGCTGGTGCGATTTCGTTGTTTCAAGAGATTATTGTTCAGCGGACTGGGGAATGCGCCGTTTGCAGGCATGCCCCCGTTCATCTATATTCTCCTGAACAATTCGGTTCGGCGCAACTTCAAAATGGTCTTCGGGAGGATTGGGGGCGGACGGCAAAACTCACGATCGACGAACAGGACCAGATCTGAACCCCCAATGTAGAGGTGTTTCGAGGTCCCGAACACTCTCTAGGCGATTACCTTATAGAACAATGCAACATCATTGAATTAGTCGATTTGTGCCTGAAAAAATGGCCAGTTCGATTGCTGGACCATCCTATACATCATTCGATGATCTATCCTTCAACTTGCTTTACTATTCTTCTGTTGTTGATCTTTATTCCGAGCACATCTAAAGATCATCAGTCACAGATATGAACAAGCTGAATATTTACGTGTGCCTAGATATGCGCATACTACTAGAGGATTATCTTCGTATGACCTTGGTATGCCAGAATCGAATACGCCTAGACGTATTCGAGATATGAGTGTTATGCGATATGGACGTCAGGAGTAATCTAATTTACTTTCATTTATCGGCACTGTATGGCACAAAGGAGTAGGTATGTATGTATCTAGGAGGGAAAGGACATCCCTTATATTTCCCCCCTCCAAACTATTACCATGTAAAAGATACTTTCCATTTATCGCTTACAAAGAATAACAAAGAGAGCTACATATTTTCTTTCCCTCTCTTGATTGTGGCCAATTAGTCCGTGATTGATCGTAAAGACGGTACCATCGTGCCGTGAATTCAAATTTTGCAAAAAAAAAGATTGACGAGGATTTTGTAAGCGTATGAGCATGTATACAATAAACTAATATCTAAGCATTAAGAGTCGATGAATAGATAAAGAATTACATAACGTAAAGACATTAAGGATAATCATTGTGCATGAAAAGAGGAGTTGTCGCGTTCCTTCCGATAGAAACGAGAAGTAGCCGTCTCAGAAGTTTCGTGGAGACAGGGCTGATGAGACGATTCCAAAAAATCCAACCTGAGGTCTCTAGGACCACTCTGGACTGGATTTGTCTATGGCAATTTTAACATACAAAATGTACAAAGTTTGGCTCATTTTCGCTAGCTGGACGGTAACGCTCAATAATTTTAGATATAGTGGAATAAACCGATCCGTCAGTTTCTTTTGTTCCAAAATGAGTCTAATTCTCTCACTTTTGCACACTCTCTCGCTTTATATTCGGAATTATTTTCCGACGGATCTTTTTAATCCACTATACGTTTATACCAGAAGCAGTGGGTTGGGGATCGGGGTTCGGGTATGGATCAAGGGCGGAATATGACGAAGTTCTGAATCTCGGTAGTCAGCGACAAGATATTTAAAGGGCCCCTCCAGGCAATATGCACCATATGCATTTTTTCGACATCATTGGATAGCTCTCAATGTCCTGAGTCTCATACTCTCTCCTTTTTTGTTGAGAATTCGCCGTTGCTGAGATAAAGCTTTGCAAAGATTTCTCTCGCCGTCTGCGTCTCTTCTTTCCTCTCTTGTCTCTCATAATCAATCAACCGCTCGCTAATTGTTTGCCTCTTGAAATGAATGGGATGGTCAGAGGGACCCTTTAAGATCGAGAAGGACATGTTCGTATATAATGTAAGGGAGTTTTCATCGTGTTATCTGTGCTGCTCTCTTTCCATCCTAGGAGCCCCAATCAAGACGGGAGGTAGCCCACACGTCCATGAGTCGCAGCTGATACGCAGTCCTTGCCTAGTATCTCCATAACGGTAGCGTTCGTAGTGACCTTCGGCAAATTCGAGAGTCTCGCCGGTTGACTGAGAAGAGTTTACATTTTAATTAAAAGTATGTTATATCTTGGTAAGATTAATCAATGCGAAAACATGGTTACTTGGCGAATGATCTCGTTCCGTATGTACAATCTGTCGCTCTGCTTGAGATTTTCCATAACCTAAACGGAAAGCGAATATACTGTACACTTGCAATCGCATTGAATTTCGCGTTCTATTTAGCCGATTTACAACATCTCTGCTTTTGTTAGGTGTTCCCGTGACGGCCTTACCGTGGAAATCCTGTGCAAATTGGACAATACGTCAAAGTATTACGAAAGAATACAAATAAATTAACATTTGTTTGAGAATGTTGATTAGGTTAAGCTATAGTGTTACGTATACATACGACGAACGATCAGAGAGACAGAACCGGTATGAAGAGAAGACAAGTGAGGAATGAGGTTACTGATGGAACGTTTTCGTCAATAATATGTTCTATGACACCGCTTCGTGGGCCGTTCCTCGAACCTGGTCTCCCCCTTCGTGCCCTACATTCTCTTCACATCCCTCACCGTTCATCACCATCTCCTCGCTGTCGATCACATCGTCCTCGTTGTTCACGACCTCTCTTGGCTCTTTCGTCGCGTCGTGAGGTGCCGTCACGGCTGGAGGAGCGACCGAGTGAATTCGGCGGAGTATGTCGACCACCGCCGCAGGATCCATGTTGGACTGCAAGAGCCGTGTCAAATTAATATCAAGTCTAGCTGAAGAGCGTAACTGTGATTAAATACAATGTGATGTTTAATTAAACGGACATGGAAGCGACAAATTTTATGAAACCGAACATGGCCATACTTCTAAAATATGTTTCTTAGGCGATATTAAAGGTAATAGCGCTTAAAAATATATATTTTAAACATTTCTGCGGCGCGAAATATTTATTTGTTCGGGGAATACCTCGATGTCCCGCCCAAGGATGACAAGCTTGTTATCCAGTACGCACCCGCTCCCGAGGGGGCCACCGACCCCCAGGAGGCCTTCAAGGGTGCGGCTCCCGCTGGAGATGTGGTCGTTCCCATCAAGGCGGAGTAGATAGTTCGCCCTTTCCTGACTCTAAGGATAAAAAATGGTCTTGGACCAATCGGATGTCATTTGCATTGTTCCTGTGCGCTAAACGCCGTAAGACTGCGCCTTGGCTAGAAAATTAAAAATTGGATATCTCGCGAAGTATACATTTTTGTACGTTCGGGTTTTGGTTTTTGTATTACTTAGGTGATAAACTTTCATATGAAAGGCAATCTTTTTTGGCTTCCGTGTCCCTTTAAGAAACTGCCTCGAACTTTGCATAAGAACGACCGGATTCAGCTGAAGAGGGCTTCAGAATGTCGACTTCTTCGTGGCTGCAGTCTTCTTCGCTGCCGACTTCCTGCTTTTAAAGATCTATTCCACACAACACCATAAGCGTGTATTTAGAGAATAGACCTATTCATATTTCTTGCGTTTATGTCAAAGAATTTTTGACATCATTGGATAGATAGTTATCAGTGTCCTGAGTCTCGCAGTTTCTCCTAATTTCTTGAAAAAAATGTTTTTTCTTCACCGTTTCTGAGAAAGAAGCTCTTCAAGGATTTCTCTCATTGTCTGCCTCTCTTCACTCCTATATTGCCTCTCACAATCAATTAACCGCTCGTTAAAGGTGGTTAAATAGAATTACATTCAAAACTTCCACCACGAAGAACCTGTGCAGACTCAAAAGATTACGGTAATGAAAGCCAAACCAAACATTCGACCAAACGTAGTTTTCCGCAAGCTATTCTACGGATAGCTTACTGTTTCAGTTTTTTTTCAGTTTTACACCTTTATCAGGAATATCAGTGGATTGGGGTCCAAAGGAGGGGCATTTGATATAGTTAGGAGACGTTAGGAACTTCAAATCTTCTTCAAATAAACTCACTCATGGTCAGTCCGAGGTGACGACGAATCTTGAGTAGTCTCTTGATTTTCCTAACGTTGAGTAGTCTCTTGACCTCGATTGTCACGCACTCCCCTCATACGCCAAGTCTTCAGAGGGGAGGATTCTTCCTGCTATCCTTGGTTGAAACTGCGTGGCATAGCTCTTAGTTGAGAGACGAATAGGAGAGCCATCCGCACGCGAAGGGAACAAAGAGGGAGAATGATTATTGAACACTCTCTCCTAGCAGTCTCTCGCATGTAATAGATTAGGGGATTGACTGAACCTACAGTTCATTTGCATGCGGACTAGACTTCTCCATGTAGTCTGTGTCCTACTAGGTCAACTTGGAATATGCTAATGTTCCCTGCAGACGAGAACTTTCGGGAAACAATCCACTGTTGCATACTCATTACGTGAAGTTAAATCATTCGCTACGAGAATAACCATATTCAAACTGCATTACTGTAGGGAAAAATGGAGCCTTTAATTCACTATGCTCAACTTTGTTCCGAGCACGTCATAAAAATATCAACAGTCACAAATATGAAGGAGCTACGCGCGTGTCTTTCTGTGCTACGAGGGGATTATCTTCATACGACCTAGGTATTCAGGATCAAATACGCCTAGGCGTATTCTAGATACGTTCCTTAGAGTTGGAAAGGTGGTGGATATTGTTGTTCATTTAAATATTAATTATGTTTTTGTGAGCGGTAGGTCGTTCCTTCCTTGAATTTGAACTTTTGAGATAAATGTGATAAAAAAGTTAGTAAACAGATAGCTAATCTATATGCCGGATTAGAGCCGACATATCTATCTAGATAAGCTTTTCAGACATATAATCTATTTTGCATTCCAGTTGAACCCTCTGCCCGAGTAAGGCTCTGTCCTTATTGTTAGTCTCTTTTGTAGCAAATGAGCTGTGAGAAAGTTTGAATAATAAACAGATCCACCGTCTGACTCTTCATTGTGTTTCCATGGGCAATACATTCGTCACAAACTGGCGGTTCAGAGGAGATCCGAATTACAATTGCTCGTGAGTACCTTCTTAAGTACCGGCTCCGGCTCAAATCACTTTTCACCAACAAATAAATAGATTATCGTTATTTATTCCAGATCGATAATGCCCGAGGGGCCGGAATGGGCTGCGAGAACCGGTATCAAAGAGCCGATAATCGGAGGGTACTCGTTGGCTTTTGGAATTGTCTGTGAGGTAGTACTGGTTGATTCTAGGAGATTGGGTAACGGGCGAAGTTTTTTTTTTCTTGTAATATCTGAAACATTGCATTCCGGTTTCTCATTTGATTATCGATTTTTATTATCATTACAGATAATGTACCTGCCCTGCATGGTTGCACTGTACCGTGAGACTCGAAATTCATGTTACAAGGTAACTAATTATTTTTTAGCAATTCTCATAATTCTAACTATTATATTCGAGCAATTCTGCGGTCCAATAATACAGCTCCCTTTCCCCCGCATGACCGCACGGATCTTCCGTAAACGATAAAGATAAAGATAAAGCTCAATTATGACTACTTTCTCAGCTCTTCCCCCGTCCCGGACTACCGTAATCTCTCCTTTTCAGATAATGTTCTGGCTGTCGATCGTTGATATGACCGCGCTCGCCATCAATTCCATTTCTTACGGTATTCTCATGATCCAAGGCTCGGTATTCTGCGAAAAGCCTGACGTCATTTGGGTTCTTGGATGTTTCGGCTTAGGTAAATATTCTTGCTGTAATATGATCACGGCATCTCTTTTAACCCGAATCTTTGAACCATTACATTATCGATCACAATACTTAGCTTCGAATGTTTCTAGGTGCGTGGTGTTGTGGTTGCGCGGGTTGCTTTCTCCTTGTTCTCAATCGTCTCTGTGAACTCCTCAATCGCAGCCGGATCTTTGCAGTAGAATTTCTTTCGATTTATTCAATTACTGAATAAATATTTTCAAATATAATTTTTCCAAAAAAATTAAGTAGATATATACAAAACTTATCAGGGCAAGCGAATCTACTACATCCTCTTCGGAGCTACATCCTACGGAGTTCTCATTGCCCTTTTTACGCGAAATGTTCTGTTCAATTCAGCTGGTGGCGCTTTCTTCTTTGACCCCTACATACGAACGATGCCAGCGGTATGCTTAGACTACTTTTTTATTCCATTGTCTTTATCTTTATCTTTATCTTTATTATTACACCTTACGGTGTGTGGCAGGGGGGGAGGGGTGAAGAAGGATATCACGGGGGTGGGAGTGGGGACAAAAAGCTTCACTTGAAAATCTTCACTATGGGGTAGGGCAGCAGCGACAGAAAGGGGAGAGACGAAGAAAAGAGACGATGGCCAACATACCGCCCTCACTTGCCAAGGTGAAAAGAGGGATTCTTCATCTGAGTTCTTGATGGTATATGGCGGGGACCGGGTTGAAAGACGAGAGAGGAAGAAGAGCCGACCGTCCGCCGCGAGAACAGAGAGAGGAATGATTGTCTGCTGTAATTATGTAATTGTCTGCTTCTTTCATTTATTTGTTATATAATAATTGCAGAACCAAGTCAGCTTAACGTTTATATTTTCAGAATACCTACGTGAACTACGTCCACACGGCCAACAACATTCTCATAGTCTTCCTGCTCATCTCGCTCTATCTAGCACTCTGCGTGGTCATCTTGGCTAAGCAGGTTCGAATGAATTTCGTTTTTCAAACACCATCTAAGCACTTCCGCACTAGAAGACGTAGCAACATCCACAATTTAGTAGCTATAATTATGTAATTTTGTTTTAATTACATATCTTTGAGGGCGCCATGTCGACAGAGGCAGGCCAGGCACGGACTTCAGCCAATGCTCCGGTATATTGTGGATGTATATTTGTTAGCTAATCTTCTATTTGTAGTCAATTCAACCATACAATTAGTCAGTCCTTTCGCTAACAAGGAGGAGCAGGGAACTTGGTTTTGGAGATGAAAACGTTCTTATAGTGGAATAAGCCAATAGTAAAACACTATCAAAAATAAGCCCTTACAATTTTTGTGCCAGATCTTCCTGCAAGCCGGTCTCATCTGCACCTTCAACTTCGTAGCGGCTCTCCTGTACATCTACGTCAACTTCTTCCCCGCTCCTCGGCCACTCGTTATCACGGGACAGGTGGCATGGCAACTCTCGCATGGTCCGTTACCCGAATGACCTACTCTTCCCAAAATGACGCATAAATGCCTCAAGCTCAGAGCAGAATCCCTTACTCGCTTATCGCACAAGTATTGCGCCCTTTCACACTCCATGAGCTTGAAATCTATCTAGCTGTTCAGGCATGCCCCCGTTCATCTACATTCTCCTGAACAAGTCGGTTCGGCGCAACTTCAAGCGCTCCTTCGGCCGCATTTTAGCCAGACAGAATTCACGGTCCTCGAATATGACGCGATCGGATGTTGTGCGCTAGAGAGTAGCATTTGCATAAGGCAATTTCGTAACACACTCCAGCTAGATCTTGATCTATACTTTTCGCCTTGTGACCTGACCTCGTATCTATGTATACGCCCCAACATACCCCCAAGGATAATCTCCAATACGCCTAAGGGTATATCAGGATCAGAATACTCACACACGCACCTACTCCTGTTCCTTACGTATCTAAGCTCAGATTACTCCCCCCACGTTTGACTCTGAACTTAACGTTGTCTGATTTCGAAGTGTACGTTTGAACTGCGTAATTTATTATTTTGAAAATAACAATTAGTCATACCGCCCTTTTTCTGCTAACAATAAGAGTTCAACAAGTCTAAAAAGATTAGCCTAATCTGTGTAATCTATGCGGATTATAGTATATCTGCACTTTATGAGTAAAAGCTTAGATATTCGATACCTTCGTCCGTCCTGCAGACGTATCGTTCTTGATTTGTTTATTGCCTTGTTCCGTGTTTCGATATCTGTTATTCTACCTTGATGGATCTTTGGTCCCCACCGCTGATTATTTCTCAATAAGTCAATGAAATGTAATCAGCTTCAGTCAAAATCAGCTATGTCTATATTTTCATATTTTGTAGGTATATAAACTTTCTGGTAGTTCTTTTGGTATCTTTATAGCTTCCCAATTTTTAAGTGTACATTTGAGCTGTGTAATTTATTGTTTTGAAAATTACAAAAAAAAATAAAGATAAATGAAGATAAATAATGGGCAACTCGTTCACTGCCAACTGGCGATTCAGAAGCGACCCGTATTACGATTGCTCGTAAGTTCGTTTCATTACTATCACAATATCTAGGCCAAGGATTCTATCTCAGAGCAGGTCATTCATAGACGTAGGTAGAGGAAGTAGGTAGAGAATATTTAGCAATTCGTTATTGTTGTTGGAAATCTAGAACACCCGCCGCACGTTTAATCTGGGGAAAATCTGAGCTCAGATAATGTCGAGATAATCTCGAGATTATTTTTTATTTCGAGCTCGTTTTCTCAGTTTCGGGTACATATTCATGCAATTTTGTCATCGGAATCGGATTCTCCGGCCCTGATTACCATATAGAGGCAGAAAGAAGCAAGAAATTTCATCAAGATTGACTAGAAAAAGGTAGCTCACCATTATCTCGACGAGATAATGAGGAGCTACCTCACCTCAGAAAATCTCGCCATTAATTCGGAGCTCGCCATTTTTGGCGAGAGAGCACGCGTTTTTGAGAGAGCAAAACTGAGCAGTAAATCTGTGCTCTCTTTTGCTCTCTTCATTTTGCATACTCCCTCGTCGCTCTCAAGCTCCCAATTAATCTCGAGATAATTGCGAGACTCACTCTCCACTGATCTACCGGTCGACCGCAAAAGGGAGGACGGGGTAAATTAGAATAAGTTTCGCGGGCCCGCTCATTGGAGCAGATGGGGTGATGGGTAAGGAACGAGCAGGGTGAGCAGTTGCCTCGATAGTATAGTGGTAAAGTAGTCGACTGGTGTTCGGCAGCCGCGGGTTTTAATCCCCATGGCTGCAAAATGTTTGCAGGCGGTGCTGCAAAATGTTTGCAGGCGGTGATACTCAAAAAGAGGTCGAGATTATTTGCAGCTTTTCTTATCACATCTCCGTCTTGAAATGGGCAAATAATCTCGAGATAATTTCCCACATTAAACGTGCGGCCGAATTTGTTCAAATATGTAATCAACGAAGATAAAGGAAGATAAATAAGTTCGTTTTCAGACTTGTGATGCCCGAGGGCCGGGAATGGGCCGAGAAATGCGGGGTGAAGGAGCCGATCTTCGGAGGCTATTCCCTTGCCTTTGGCATCATTTGCGAGGTGGGACATATCTCTCATCATAAAAGTAGAGATATGATAAATCTAACAGTAAATATATTTCCAAGTATATAATATCTCAGATTATGTACATGCCCTGCATGATGGTGCTATACAGAGAGACGCGCAATTCTTGCTATAAGGTGGGTATCAAAACGTAAATAAGAAACCTAATCGTGGTTATGATAGCATTCAGAAAGTTACCTCTATTCATAGTTTCTTTGTTTTATCCTAACGTCGCCAATTACTGTTGGCAGTTTCTTGAAAAGTCTAACAAAGAGTTCCTGATTTCCTCAAATTGCATATATTCCACTGCCTTCTCCACCCTATTTCCACCTTCTTTCTATTACACCATACTATGCCCCCCCATTCTAGATCATGTTCTGGCTGTCGATTGTCGACATGGTTGCACTCTCCGTCAATTCCATCTCCTTCGGAATTCTGATGATCCAAGGCTCGGTATTCTGTGAGAAGCCGGACGTCATCTGGGTTATTGGATGCTTCGGAATGGGTAAGACCGGTCACTGTCCTAACTCGGTCAGTTTCATGAGAACTTTCACGTAACATCTGTTTTGATGTGCTTCAAGAGCGCAGAATTCTTAATTTCCAAAAAGCAGAGTTTCCATCGAAATTCCTTCAAGGCTTGTGGTGCTGCGGGTGCGCGGGCTGCTTTCTTCTCGTGCTCAATCGCCTCTGCGAAGTGCTCAACCGAAGCCGATTCTTCGCGGTGAGCGCTCTTGGACACAACACAATGTTCTAAATGTTAAGCGAACGAGCCAAAATGCTTAGGATACGGCGTTTTCCGTGCGAGAGTTCCTACCGAAAACAGGGTAATTTTTCGGCATCTCGTTCGCTTAACATTTGTAGTGCTGTCAGAACACTGTGGAAAGGTCCCACGAAAAAAATCGTCATTGAGTTAGTCGTTGGAAACATAGCAGTATGGTCTAGACAACAAGATGTGCAAAATCCGGATTCGAAACTGCTCTCTAAGCCTCCGTACGGCCATTTGAATGTGTGGGGTAGTTTTTAGTCTAGACTATCCATCTAAATAGCCCCTGGAAATGCCTGCTCGCTCTCGCTCTCCGTGGAGCAAGAAGGGAAGAGGTAGGGAAGGGGCGAAGGTGTGTAGATGTAAGAGCGACGGAGATCAGGTGATGCCACTGGGTATATTTGTGGGAGAGGAGTGCTTGGCTAAACTACAAACTACCCCACAAGATTTACCGTATCCCACACATTCAAATGGCCGTACTGAGGCATAGAGAGCCGTTTCGAGTCGGGATTTTGTCACATTTTGTTGTCTAGACCATATTTTCTTCGTGGGACAGTTCCTTTAAAATAATGATCATGGATAGATATTTATGCATTTACAGAGAAACGCGAGATAAAAACAAAAGAAGATAGAGCGAAGAATAGGTACAGGAAGAACAATATTAGCATTATACGAAGAACAAATTTATGTCAGGCATAGACACACTACAAGAGAAGCTAGTATCGCGAGCAAACTTGCAGCAAGTTTCACACACTACCTATCTATCCTGCATTTTATAGCCTCAGGCCATATATCTGGATATCAGGGCTCCCGCATCTACTTCATCCTGCTCGGGGCTTCCTGCTACGGCCTCTTCTTCGGCCTCTTCACCCGCCCGGTCCTGTTCAATTCGGCCGGGGGTGCCCTGTTCTTCGACCCGTACATTGCTACAATGCCCGCGGTAGAGCACAATTATCTATTTTATTTATTTATCTCGCTTGGCGCCCTTTTTTTCGTCCTCCTATAGGTATTTTGATTTAGAAACAAAAATCGTAAAACCGTCCAGTTCAGAACACCTATGTGAACTACCTCCACGCGGCCAACAACATTCTCATCGTCTTTCTGCTCATCTCGCTCTATCTCGCACTGTGTGTCGTCATCTTGGCTAAGCAGGTACGAGCTATCATTTCTAAACGAAAGGCGCTAATCTCTCCGAAAACACCGCATGACTCAGTGATACTTTGATTTGCAATGGTCATAATAAATAAAGAAGAGTAGTTTCAAGTTCTTCCAAATGGAAAAAAATATAGTGGATTAGAACACCAATATTTGTGAGGAATTATGTGGGCTGGACATGGCGTATAACTAATCTAATCAATGTTTTCTAAAATCATGGATAGGATAGGATAGTTTTTATCAGTGTAATGGGTCATGCCAAGCAATCATGGATAATCTGAAACAAAATAATTGTTATTGCCCAAATTCTATTTTAGGGCGCAATGTCGACAGAAGCAGGCCAGGCGAGAACTGCAGCCAATGCACCGGTAGGTTATTTACGCGAATCAAGTAATCGGAAAATGAAAAAAAGAAATTGCAATGTATTTATTAGAGTTCTGCATGAGAGTTCTTTTGATGCTTATGTTTCATACATCTTTCATGACCGTCTCATCACCAAAAGCAATGAAACATATTGAGGAAAAGAACTCTCATGCACACCTCTAGTATTTATGCGAATGATATTATGACATACCAGATGCAATATAGGAACAAGTAACTTTTTACTATTTCAATAATATTTATTATCGCCTTTGCTACACTCAGCGAAATTTCACCACCATACCGCACCTAGTGAATCATTCACCACACAAATTTCACCAGCCCGCTGGTGAATTGTGCGCCTTTCACCAGCGGGCTGGTGAAATTTTTGTGGTGAATGATTCACTAGGTGCGGTATGGTGGTGAAATTTCGCTGAGTGTATCCCTCCAGATCTTCCTACAAGCCGGCCTGATCTGCACCTTCAACTTCATCGGGGCCCTGCTCTACGTCTACGTCAACTTCTTCCCCTCCCCGAGAGAACTCGTTATGACGGGACAGGTGGCCTGGCAGCTATCCCATGGTGCGAACTTGGTTTCAGTTTCAGCTTCAGTTCTATCTGGACGAGCAGTAGATGGGATCCATTTAGTGAATAATATTCTCAACTGTCCCATGATCAGTGAAGTGTGGTTGAGCAACCATCAGTAGAGCATTTCATTCGGGGCCTTTTGGTGATACTGTTCTACGATCAATTCATAGATATGTAGCAAAATGATGGCTTGTCTTTCAGTTGTGCGCAAACCCTCCCCAGCATGGTATTTTCGAGCATATTTCTGTTTTTTTTCCAAAATACATTTACTGAACAAAACGAAGCGTATCTACCATAAGAGTACCATAGGATACAGTATCATTAGATATTCTTATGAAACTTTTATGTGCAGGCATGCCCCCGTTCATCTACATTCTCCTGAACAAGTCGGTTCGACGCAACTTCAAGCGCGCGTTCGGTCGTCTCATCACAAGGCAAAATTCCCGGTCCTCGAATATGACGCGATCCGACCTCGGGCGCTAATTTATTACAAGATAATGTCCAAATCAGAATTTAATCCCTGCTTCATCGAACTTGACACAGCTATCACCACAATATTTGCCCTTGCTTTCCCGCTGCAACTCATCCTCCTAATCGCATAGTTATCCCCGTGTTTGTGTGTAGTCCTCCCACATGAGAAGAAGGACTTAGTCCACCCTTCTTAGCTATACGGTTAACTATGGTATTGAGTGAGATCCCCTATCCCAGTCCCTACTTCCCCAATTGTCGTTCCATATATCTACTCGTATATGATAAATTATTATTATTATTATTATTATTACTATTATTATTATTATTATTGTTATTATTATTATTATTATTATTATTATTATTATTATTATTATTATTATTATTATTATTATTATTATTATTATTATTAATCCTCTCTGATAAAGTTATTACCTACCTATGTCAGCCTGGCACATCGCCAGATCACGAGCTATTCTGAGCGGCGTATAGCATTTTCAATATCGTTAATCTCCCCCCTTGGGGAAAGGACTCCACCCAAGTGTAAGGGGGTAGATATACCGTCATTACCACGATCTTGACATTATCGATGGTTGGGGGTCGGCCATCACCTCATCAGAGTCCTACACTATCCCTATTTTTTTAGTTTGCCGCATCTCAAAGCGTCACTGAATGCTATCATTTCATACTATCTCGCTTTCCATCACATTCGTGACACAATGTTGACCCCCGTTATGAGACATTACTGGGTGCTGTAACTGAATTAATAGTTCCAGCTATGACGACTCTAGCCTTCACTACGTGGACCTGGAGAGACCGTCCGGAGTATCGGTGCAGGTATTATTTTTTCTCTATCCTGAATAATTTCCCTTTTCATTCGTAATAAAGTAGAAAAAAGCTAAACTATATATACATGGTTGAGGAAAACGTTCTGTCGATTGTCTCATTCCTATTTTCGATTAGAGGGCGAAGCATGAGGACAGTACAGAGGAAGTAGGAATGAGGATACTGACGGAACTTTTCCGTCCATAACAGCGTCATCTTCTAGCTGACGGCAACTTCACCTTCTCCTATCATATAGTCAACAAAACGGAACGCATAATTGCGCTGTTTAGCAGATTTTTCGCACAACGAGACAACATTAATCCGCTCGATTCTATCTTCCTTTTTTCCCTGTTATACCGTATTTAGCAGCCAATTCCCGGAGGGCTCTCCGGAATGGGTGGCCACCGGCCACGTCGACGTCGTCTTCGGCATATACTCCATCATCTATGCGAGCGTTTGTGAGGTAGGCCCCCTGAGACTGGCGAAAGAGCTCCGCCAGTAAAAATTCCTGTAATATTATTAAAGGAAAATGAACGTTGAGAGAGCTGCGCAGTTCTGTCCGCTAACCACCGTAAAACTTCAGCCGGTGCCGGAGATTAGCCTAAGCTGGCATTTTGCCAAGAGAGTTTCACTGTATTTAGCGGAGTGCGCTGCAAAGATTTCTCAACGTCCCTTTTCCTCCAATAATATATGAGAGCGATCTATATAACAGTTATCTCGACCATACTCGCTATTCAAATCTTGCATCTATATATTATTCTGTCTATCGTATGAAAGAATATATATATATATATATATATATATATATATATATATATATATATATATATATATATATATATATATATAAGGATATTCCTTCCTTGTCATTCTCAAACTTTTCTCCTTCAGCTGCTCTACTTCCCGTGTATGCTTGCTTTGTTCAAGGAAACGCGCAATTCGTGCTACAAAGTGAGTGCATTCAATGGGGTTCGCAGTGGTGTATGAAACCGGTCTGCCATGTAAATATAATACAATTGTCCGCGTTGTATGTATGCAGTGTATGTATTGATGCACTCGGAATACAAAACACGCATACGCTGACAACGATCGAAAATTCCCTAGCACACGCTACCACCGTGTAGGGTACCTTGCATAGGGATTCTCCCCACAAATAAATGGTTGGTGTAATTTGTAGCCTATCCTTTTAGTCCACCATAATTTTGGCCCCTTTCTAGATAATGTTCTGGCTCTCCATTGTTGACATGATCGCCCTGACGGCTAACTCCTTCTCCTTCGGCATCTTCCTCCTCGGGGGTCGCGTCTTCTGCTCCAGCCCCGATATCATCTGGGCCTTTGGCTGCATCGGACTAGGTCTGACAGCTTATTATCTATATTATTAAAGGAAAATGAACGTTGAGAGAGCTGCACAGTTCTTTCCGCTAACCACCGTAAAACTTCAACCGGAGCCGGAGATTAGCCTAAGCTGGCATTTTGCCAAGAGAGTTTCACTGCATTTAGCGGAGTGCGCTGCAAAGATTTCCCAACGTTCGTTTTCCTCCAATAATACGTACACTCAGCGATATGTCACTGACCCGCCAGAGAAGTTTTCCCTACACCGCGAAGTTCCCTAAAATGAACTTGCACACTACGATTCTTAGCCCAGATCGCGGCTAATAGGTAATTATGAGAATGAGAAATGTAGGCGCGTGGTGCGGTGCGTGCAGCGGCTGCCTACTGCTAGTGGTAAATCGACTGTGCGAAATGCTCAACAAGAGCCGCTTCTTCGAGGTTCGTTCGATCATTCTCCGTAGAGTATTCTGGAAGAATTCCACTTCATTACAAGATAAGCTCTGCCGGTTACGGTATTTCCCGGTCCTCCTAGATGTGGTTTCTATGATCGACATTTATTTGATCCTTCTAGCAAAGCACGCGCACTTTCCCGCTGCATATTACAAGTGCAGCAGACTTTCAGAATGAGAGTGACTATCTCTCGTTTAGAACAAAGACTCCTCTATATGGGCACTGCCATTTATGTTTTGTGATTTTTTTCTGACGCCCGAACGAACTTCTTTTCATAGGTAGACCTTATTGTGAATTCAGTCATTTTCATTGGCGAAATGAAAGCTAGGCATAACAGTGTAGAGTCCGTTCCATGAGACGAAACAACTAGGTACTAAATAGCATTGTTCACCGGCTGGCAAAATAATCTATCATTGTGCGCCTATCATGGGCTTGTTTCAGTCAGTACGCTAGACGTAGTATACCGTACACAGGTAGCGCTCTACAATAGATTCATGTTCTAATTATATATTGCCATTTTCGGAACGAAAACTGAGTTTGCAAGAGTTTGAGATGCGCTAGATATGTAGCTGCTCCACAGCATTCCAAGCGTTCTAATAGCGAATAGCGGTTTCCGCGCATAGGATCCGATCCTATGGGCGAACAAATAGGCGGAAAATCATGAATTTAAAAACTTAAGTTCATCATAGTGATCTCAAGAAGTCCTGAAATTTGGTGCAGATTCGTTCAGCCATTCTTGAGAAAATTCAAAATAGTAGTCATTTCGCTATTAGACACGTTCTTCACCGGGCGGAATGCTGTGGCTCTGCATAACAGATTGACCGCAGCTAGATAGCTATGCTCCAATGATCTCAGCGTCGTCGTGTGTGGTACATGCTGTGCTTCACGACGTGCTACGGCCTCTTCTTCGGCCTCTTCACCCGTCCCGTCCTCTTCAACTCGTCCAGTGCAGCCATGTTCTTCGACCCGTACATCACCGTGCCCGCCCAGGTAAACGGGTAGCCTCTCAAATGTAGGTACTGTCCATCTTCGTTCATCTGCATTTCAAGGCAAACTTGTCACGGATCCGCCATACAATACTGTAGTATAGTTGAATAAGCCGATCTGTCAGCTTCTTCCGTTCCAAAATGAGTCTAATTCTCTCCCGTTTGCACACACACTCTCTCTCGCGTTATATTCGAAATGGTTTCCCGACGGATCTCTTTAATCCACTACGCCGAAGTGTAGCAATGCTCCGAGACAGGGAAGTTATGTATACGATAGCCGATCGTTCGTCAGCTTCTAAGTTAGAAGTTCTAACCACGGTACGGTTGCAGTTCGCGTACACCAGTTACCTGCACACGGCCAACAACCTCATCGTCGTCGCCTGTACGTCCTCCCTCTACGGGGTCCTGTGCGTCGTCGTCGTTACCAAACAGGTAGCTAAGGCTGCCTTAAGCCTTCAGCCTTAAGTCTTAAGGCTAAGCCATAAGGACTTATCCGACACACTAATAGAATGATCTTCGCGTCAGAATCTTGCAAACAGAGCGCCTTTCGGGAAGATTTGACGCAGTGTTGCGCTGGATTATAGCATCGTCTTCGTAGAGACTGATCTCAGACATCGTTCTTTTGATATCAGCCAACTGTCGTGATCTTGTGAGATCATCAGATTGTGCTTGGCCGCGGAAATGATAACAGATTATTTGTGAGAGTTGATAAGTTGTGGAATGTTGTGGAATGTTGAATAAGCTATGAAATTAGTCATTCCACAACACCACATCAAATCACATAAATTAAGCTATAGAAAAAAGGGAAAATTGGATTAGAGTAATTACCAAAAACATCATAAAATTGCAGGGAATAATGTCGACTGAGGCCGGCAAGGCCCGGACCGCAGCAAATGCACCGGTAAGCGCACTAATCATGCTATCCAGGACCGGAGAGAAAACCTTGAGCAAGTCCGCATTTCGTATTCAGAGTTATATTTCTGAGCTATATAGATACTGTACAGTTTTGGCCTACAATGCTCCAAGCTAGTATACAAGCTAGAGTTATTCGGCTATAGAGATCAATTAATCCATCTCTTGACATGATTCAATGCATATCTGCAGAAGTTCAGTCAAGGCTTGGGAAGGGAGGTTGGTCTGCCAGATCCCATATGTCAGCACGCTACCGTAATCCTCAGTCGCCTAAGCTGCCGTGCAATATATTTGATACATCGCGGATTAGTTCACGCACAATATTCCACAAAGCAGTCAACGTAGTCGTGACGTTTACACATGCCATAACATGAGTTTATTAACCCGAGGTTTAGCCAGACAGATTAGGATGCATACAAGATGAACCTTTGTAATCCCAAGAGGGGCTTATCCAGATTGAGCAACATATGTATCATTTATTCGATAAGGGGTTACAGCAGCTCATAAAAAGGGGGAGAAATGGATAGAAAATGAGAAAGTTCTGTACGGAATCACCTAGTTCATTCAGTACAATAGTGAGGGCGCAGAAGTGTTCTAAATGCTAAGAAAACTGGCCAATATATTGGGGATGAAATGTTTTCCGTGCGAGGGTTCCTGCCGAAATCAGGATTGCTTTTTGGCATCTCGTTCGCACTGCTTTCGGAACATTGTGACAATTATCTTTTACCGTAACTCAAAAATATACGGGTCAAAGGACACAGCTGTCTTTCAGATCTTCCTGCAGGCCGCTCTGATCTGCTCCTTCAACCTCCTGGCTGCCATTATGTGCGTTGCTACTCTTCTTATCTCGCACAAACCCATACTTGCATTTCATATTTGTGCCAATTTATGTCCCGTGTAGAGTTCACAATCTACCTTTTCTAACTCATCCATCTACGTCGATCCCAACCTTTTAGCTATGTCTACATGAACTTCTTTCCCTCTCCGCGTGAGGTCATCATCCTCGGACACATTGCGTGGCAACTCTCGCACGGTTAGCCAACATTTGCCTGGGGATCATCCTTTGACATTCTATGCTACTTCATATTGCGCGAAGAGAGCGCAGGCAGTCTTTCAACGTATCTACTGCCTATACAATAAACCAAGGGATCTCATCAATGGTCTACCGTAGTATCCGTGTATTCCCCCCCCAATCAGGCGCGCCGCCTTTCATCTACCTCTTCCTGAACCGGGCGGTCCGTCGTCAGTTCAAGCAGCTCTTCTGTCGGTGGCCGGGGGGAAATAACCGTCAACGGTCGCAGGCCAGCACCGTCACCCACACGAGGCTAGTGACCACCCTGTCGTCCCTCTTCTCGCACGGTGTGCGATGATAACCATGCGATGGTAGAAGAACACACCTATAATAATTTATAACTGAATATTGTACTCACACAGTTTGAGACCATTTACACAGCAGGCTAGAAGCGTTACTCATATACTCGGCTAGTGACCACATCATCGCACAGTGTGCGATGATGGACTAAAAGTGAGAAATCACAATACTGTGGTTTTCTCGTATATCATGAGATGCATGAAGAACTTTTTGAAAAGCGAAAATTCGCATTAAGCGCCATACTCGGCGGAAGCTCCACGCGATACCGTCGGAATTCAAAAACCTGAGCCCTGTCAGTAGATCCTGAGCGACAGCAAACATATTTAGTTCTTCGAAATTACATGGTCAAAATAGGATGTTAGCTTGTTTAATGTATTGTGTCATGTCTCTCCAAAGTGCCGTTCTGACGATGGTTCTAGTTAAAATGCAGGAGCGACTCTGCAGCAGCGAATCCCACGCACACCATTTCAGTCGAGCCCGCGAGGCGCCCTCGACCTTTCTAGGCAGCTCTCCGGCCCTTTCGCGATCGTACGCTGACTAGCCGTTACTTTTTTGCGCTTCATTTTAAAGGAGGACCATTCGGTACCGCAATCTATTCAAATTTCTAACGACGAATTCCTGATTAGCGAATTTCTGATTTTAAATTCCTGATTAGCTTCTGTTCTACGCGTTTCGCTCTTTGCTATGCGAATTTGCCTGAATCAACATGGCTACGGTACCGAATGCTCCTCCTTTGGGATCTCACCTTTCCACGAAATCCGTCCTTTCATCAAAATTTACTAATCTAGGTACATTTGGATGAAAAATAGGTATAAATACAATTTATATTTCCTAATTTTTGAACCTAATATTCATGAACGTTGCTTTGTATGTTAACGATATTCACATTGATTCAATTAATTTATCCTCACTATTTAAATATCATCCACAATAAAGCATCCACAGTTTTATGAGTCCACAACTTTGCACAATAGGAATTATGCAGCAATTTAACCAAGTAGGAAGTTAGGTTACCCGTCAGCAGTACATAGCTTCTGGTTGGAGCTGATATTATATCATGAGATGTTCTGGTGCGGTTCATAATAATCTGAATAATCTACACAATGCACGCTACTATGCCTCCTATAATGACAACTGTATTCACAGTAAGAGTATTCTCTTCATTCTGCAGAACGTACCTATTCCTGGTCACGCACACAATGCACTTGCTATAATTGCAGTAGTAAGAGTACTTCTAGTATTTCGTGGTAAAGGTATTCTTGATCAAACTTCTACGATAGTTAAGTGATGCGTCCGTCCTTGAGCAGGCCGTATATGATCCGCTTCCTCTGCACCTCCATCTCGTCAATGGTCCTGTCGATGGTCGCGTACAGCTCGCTCGCCCTTCCCATGAACGTGTCCTTGTAGGCCCAGTGCCGGTAGCCGTACCTCCTCGTGCACGTCTGGTTCAGCAGCTCCAACGACTCCTGCACGGGAGCCGTTGCGGCCTGAAACGAGGCATCCATCCATTCAATCACCATTCACCTTGACCATGGGGATATGATACACGATAATCATTCAAAATCTTCTTCTGACTTCAGCATGGCTACGAAAACCTATTACATCGCGCACACATAGCAAAATGCAATATCCCGGCCGGTACATTATCCTTTGCTGTTCTCAAAAAACTTTCAAAAAGTGACAAAGAGTCACCTCGCGCTCCGCGTTGCTCCTTCCCAGCAGCCTGCGTGCCTCAACGGAGGGCAGGTATACCAGCGGCCAGTGCCACCGACCAAAGATGAACGTATCGAGGCGGCTGAAGAGGAATATTTCATTCCCTGCTTGCTGGAAAGCGTAACTTTGCCAGTTCCGTTCATTGCAAATATGTATGAATTTGCTATGATCTTAGTAATCTGGAAGAAATCGGCGTGAAAACCCACTATCTCTGCCAGCCGTGCAGCACGAAATCAGTGGGTGACCACACGTTCTCCGTCAGCCAGCCATCGCGCGCCCACCGACGGCCGTGCTTCTGAGAATTGAGTATAATCGATGCAGAATGAACTGGATAGGTATAAACTGAGGCGCTGATTTGAGAAAAGAAACTGAAGCACGGAGGAAATATCTTTGATGACACATGGTAAGGAGATGGAATACTCGTATTCTCATTAATAAAAAAACGTTTAACCAAATGACACGCTGTTGTTCATAAGAATAGTGAAAGGGAGATAGCAACTTCTTACTTTTCCCCGCACTTCAATTCCCGCTATGGGCTTTCCCTCCATGAGCCGCCGCGCACAAGCTTCGTATCGGTAGAGGGTGGGAAATCCTCTGAAATCGAGCAATGTGAAATCTCAAATTATCAATACTATTAAAGGGCCCCTCTGAGGACTTTCTAACCCCTTGGTTTCTTTCTTTTATCTGAAAGAGCGCTGTCGAAAACCTACAGTTCTACATTTACATCTTTTTCCCGCCATTCCCCGCTGTTTAAATGAGGCGAGAAGTTGTATGCAAAGTTACATTGCTCTTCAGGGACCGCGCGAATACGAATGTCATTCCGTGAATACTGTAGCGCGCGAGCGGTCTGATTCGTAGGCATTGCCTATTGAAAGAATGAAAACATTTGTGTTCTGCTAATTATAAAAAATGAATGAATGTTCAAAATGTGCTCTTGAAGGATGGCAATGTCCTCAGAGGGGCCCTTTAATATCAATACTATTATATAATTCGCTAAACGTCCGTCTGTCCGTTATCATGACCAAAGATCACTCAAATAGGCGTTTTCCAAACTGACGTAGCGCGGCCTACTTACGCCTGCGTTTTTGCGTACTTCAAGCGTTATTTGAGTTGATGAAAGCATGTCAAACGTTTTACACATCGTTCATAGAGGTGTATTATGTTCTGGACTGGGTTTAGAATTGCTAAAAAAGCTGAGTTGAGATTATGAGAAGTGTTGAGTATAGTTTCTAATTGTAAGACTGAAAGTTGTTGCAGCGCAACTACGTAATTTATGTATAAGAGGGAGATGCCAAAATGTGGCGTAGAGGAAAGTTTGCACAGAACTAATAGCTCTAGCTCGCTGTAAATATTAAGAGTTTGGTACACTAACAATAAGAGTAATTTCTGCGTTTGAATAGTGGGGGGTTTTCTTACAATTAATTTTTGATTAGTAGATATCGACAGTGCTAAAAAGGAGCAGAACTCTTCCTCTAGGCCAAAACCCACACGCTTACCCCTTATGAATTAAAACCTACACTGGCTGGGTGGGGTAAACTTCAAACGACAGCAGCTTTTTAGAGCAAAATAGTGTACGATTAATCACATGAAGAATAATCTGAAGCCCATGGAGTAATTTCTCAGTGTATTATTGAATAAAACTCTACGTCCGTACGTTTTGACGACTACGCGCTAACCGTGCACACTTCGGCACCGCAGGTTACGACCGGAACGGAATATTCTAAACTGCGTTTACCGTTCAATTCGAAGATGTCTGAGATTGAATGTACATTAGGAAAATTGTTCCAATATAGAACTACTCAGCGCAAGCAAGGAATAGTGGGAAAACAAGAAAAAGAAGAGAAAACGGGCAAAAACGAAGCCTAGAATATTCCGTTCCGATCGTAATTACAATGCCGACTTTCGGTGCTTAGTGCATAGTCGTCGAAACGTGCACGGACGTAGAGTTTTATTCAATAATAGATGGTTTCAAGATGTGCTGTAATTGTTATACTTTTGGCTGTAAACTAAAAGAAGGGAACGGCAACTAAATTTTACTCACAGGAAAGTCATGTTTTTCGATAAAGTGGTGAAAAGAAACTTCTAATTCTAAAGAAATGGATTTTTAAAACATTATAAATTGTATTTTCGATGTATTGCCAGGTAACGGTTATGAGTAAGGAAGAGATGCCTATAGAAAGTTGCATGATAATTCCAGTGAAAATTCCAGCGCAGGAAAGTACATCGAGAACCTACATGAGAAGCTTAGGAAGAATGTTAATCTACACGGCTAAAAATCTACTAGGCTCTACAAGGTTAACCTGCTAGGCTAAAAATATGGACATTCATTAAAAAACTGTATCACTCTAGAACACAGAGATAGCTGATGCATTGAGGATACGCCAGTCGGGCGAAGCGCCGCGAAGCGGCACGTAGCCCGGCTGGTCACAACATAAAACAGGCATGCACAATCAAGAAAAAAAACATACGTGGACGTATTGAGAATAGCCTGACACTGATCCCGTTGAAGCTTGGAGACACCCGCAGTGTAGTCGAGTACCACATTCTACAAAGCGATTAAATATTCACAATCTTACGAGAATTTCTAAAAAAGGTATGCAACGAACGTGCAGTATTCCATTGTCCGATCCGTGAAAGCTGTCGGGCAGTTGTGATTCCTTCGCGGCCCAGTGCAGGAGAAACCGCCTTGCCTGTGGGCTGTTTCTGAAATGCTAGTTTGAAAAAGAGGCAATAAATCCGCACTTCAAAAACTAAAGTTAGCAAGCTCTAACCGCACTATGTACGAGCCGGCCGTTAATTCGAAGTTTTGTATTCGGTCGTACAGCAGAACGTGTGTGTCGCTCGTCTCCGGAAGGAATTCCTCTGAAATAACTATATTTATCATGCCATCAAGATAAGCTGTGAATAAAGAAAGAGAAGGGAAACTCATATAAGATACAGTGAACTAAAATGTCACGATGATCTTGATCTTGCCACAATAGCAAATTGGCAAGAATCCAGATGGAATCTTGCCAATTTGCCTTTGTGGCAAGATTCCATCATGACATCTTAATAGTTCACCGGGTCTTATATCCTACCACACTCTTCACACCCTGCAAAGCTGCCAAGAACAGAAATTACCAATTAGGTGATTCGGGTTGATGAGGCCCATGTCCGTATCCTGGAACAGGAACCATTCCTCCTTGCTCAACTCCATTAGCTTGGCCATAATGCAGTGCCGCAGGAACATGAACTGAAACGCACAGTGTTCTGACAACAGTAAAAATGTTAAGCGAACGAGATGCCGAAAAATAACCCTGATTTCGGTATGAACTCTCGCACGGAAAACACCGTATCCTAAGCATTTTGGCTCGTTCGCTTAACATTTAGAACATTGTGAACGGAGTGTTCACAAATTATTGAAGAACGATATTCGTAGTCTATGGAAATAAAAAGCGTCCTGGTACGCTATTCGGCAAAGTTTGTTAGCTTCGCCTACAGTTTTCTGACTACAGCCGGCCGCAAGATCCGGTCGGTTTTCAGCAATTATTACGTAGAACGAGTAGTTGTGAATAGACGCATAGCACTGGACCGTTTCTACCGCAAGATCTGAAAAAAACCTTCTTCTCTGAGATCATGCACAGCCTTGATGCAGTATTCATAGTCTGTCCTCTTCCAGACATAGGATCGTTTACCTCTTTGACCACCCCAAGCCTATGGAAACCCCCCTCACCTTCAATATCCCACTCTCTCTAATCCATTTCTATTCTCTTTCTTTTCTTTTTAAGCATTTCTATTATTCAGCTGACATTCGTTTTACCACGGAAAGTATTCCGTCTTTTATTCCTGCGTATCACCATTATGCTGTTACATGCCTAGCGCGTTGATAAATATATAATATTCTCTGACCATATTCTCTGAGATCGTCCGTTTTCGTGATGCTCACGATGCCAATGTGCGGTGCGTTGTCTGAAGAAAGGGAATAATATGATGAGTGGACAAGATGACTCACTTTCTCTGGTGGCAAAGATCGGTTGAAAGACAATGCGATTGTAGTAGTTCATGCGATAAAAGTAAAACATTCCCATGGTCTGTTCTTCATAAACCTGCAATCAAATCACAACTAACGTAACTTCCTGTGCATCCATATATTGTCATAAACATGTTATAATTCATTCACAAAACTAACCAAAATAATGGTGAGCAGTACGACGATGCATACCAAATAGTGCCTTCGCAGCAGGTATATTAACCGAAGCTTCATAGCGATCTGCAATGCATAAATTACGCAAACTATCATATGCGCGAAGTGTAATATGACTCTAATAAGGAAAGTAACGCAGAGGCT
Organism: Micoletzkya japonica; assembly: GCA_900490955.1. Taxonomy (NCBI): domain Eukaryota; kingdom Metazoa; phylum Nematoda; class Chromadorea; order Rhabditida; family Diplogasteridae; genus Micoletzkya; species Micoletzkya japonica. The sequence continues at coordinate 144,310 of LS939822.1, read as the reverse complement.
CGCAAAGGGAGGGGCAGCGAATCCCTGTATCGGGTTGCTAGGCAGGCACAACGTGACCGATGCCTACTTCCTAACAAGCTATGACAACGAGTGCTAACTCTACTATCCCGTAATGTGCTTGGCTATCTCTGAATTACTAGAGAAATTTCGGCAAACATTACAAAAACAAACATCCAAAGTACGGGGCAAGGCAGAGTATCGACCCGGTAAAGGTAAACTTCTGCGCATAAAGAGAGGTGACAAGCAGCGGACAACACAGCCGTGTAAAACATACGGATATATGAGCGGAGTTGTTAAAATAGGGGCGAATTCAAACCCAATCCGATAGTTATTACGCTAGACGTAGTCCACGACTTCAGCCTGTTTCATTTGAAATAAAAGAAGGACATGGCGGATTAGGTCTTCCGATCCTTAGGAGCAAATAAAAGTTTTGGATATTAAAAAGGAAAGGGCTAAACAAAGGTTCATCAATGCGTACATTTTGAAGACAGGCTTCTCAGGGTATATGAGACGACTTGCACACACAATGTGTGCATAGTGTCTGATGCTTAGTCCGCTATCCAAATATCATGTGCTAAAGCAAAACTGCCGAGCTCATTGTCAGGACGTCTATTACAAGTTATATATGAGTTGTCCAACATTACGCAAACGAATTGCCTAATGCCAATGCGCACTTATTTATTGTCGATTCTCGCATTCTAATTTCCGTTCCGACGATAATGAATCGGACTTCCGTTGTTTAACGCGCATAGCGCATATTTTCACCTTTGGCTGTGCACTTTATGCTAAACAGCGCAAGTTCGATCAAGTAATCGCGAAACGGAAATTTGAATATGAGGATGAACAGTACCTTTCTCGATTGATTTGAGACGGTCCCGTTCATGGGCACACACGGCGCGAACAATAAAAACCGTAAGTAAATATACAAGTTTATCAAGTTTGCAATCGCTCGTATAGTGCTGACAACTCTGGTGAAACCTGTAATACTCTTAGAAACAAGGATAATCGAAAATTGCTTTTGGCGGAGCAGAAAGCAGGCTATGGCTAGGGGATAAATACTCGTATTTGTAATTATGCAATGCAAGGTCATGCGAATCGAGAATTCAGAACAGCGGTGGGGGCAATTTTGTGGTGCGGTATGGGTTATTTTACAGTAAAAAAAACTTTTGCGAGCGAGAGGGGTCTCAAGCGAAAAATATAATCAAATACAGTATTTTCCCCTGGTTATGGCTCATTTTATTTCATGTAATCGCAATATATATAGCTCAAAGCGCATTTCCTCCTACGTTACTAGGAGGCTAGTATGTCGTCCTGTTCAACCAGAGTATTGCCTCAATAAATCATTTTTAGTAGTCTTACCCCCAATACGGTCATCACCATTAAAGCAAGATGGGATAGCTAGATTAGACTCTTGGACGGAACCGCGACCATGTAAGGACAAAAAAGAGCGCTGGAACCATGCCTATAGTGTCTAAAAAATGAAAGAGGGACTCTTGTTTGAAAAAAATGCAAACTGTCGTCTGCGAAAAAAAACTAACGTTTACATTTTAGACTGCGAAATTCTAGTTACATTAACAAACGTATGATCAACTATTATAGAAATCAACCGAAAAGAGCGAAAACTCACTTGCTCAAAACATAGCGGATGATCGATGGTGAAATCCGCTTACGTTATCGTGTGGACAGATCATTGCCGCGATAACTAGACCATGGCTGGGCGCATAGCGTACGGGATATTTGTGAAGGAAAATATAAATGGGAAAGATGGCTCGGTTTATTTTGTTCTCCTGTAGAGTCACGGACACACAACGCAAAAGACGAGGTGCGCTCGGGACGACTGAATCACTGCGGACATTATTTGTCAAATTCATGAGACAGGGAATTTCAAAAGTATTTTGGAATCAAAGATAGCAGTAGGCAAATCGAAATTAAAGTGACTTTTTTCATGACTAGAATCGTGTTAAAGGATGGCGAAAAGCACGTGTATGCTAATTGAGGTTTACATCATACGTGGGCACCGACCCGAAGTATGGGAGGTAGGCCCAAATTTCTTCGGTATTTCACTTTGGTAGGCCTAAATTTTCTATAAAATTTCAATTGGTAGGCTTGATTTCGTACACTGGTGGACCCGTTTTTAAAAATATTGCGGAGAAGGTTGCCCACGTATGGTTTAGATTGTTTCACTCTCTGCTCTCTCCTCACTTTACACGGTCTCTCATTCGAAGAATGGTTGTTCTAACAATAAACGCGATATTGAAGCGCAAACGCAAAATCAGAAAGCGGGAATGCCTGATTCAGAATCAGGGTGCTCTGATCCATATCATGCCATGTGACTATTGTAAAAAAGTGGGTTGTGGGACCCTTTAAGAATTAAAATTCTACCTTCACCTTCAATATGGAACTAAACTAATTTACGCATTTCAGGGTTTTTAACATTTTAGCCCTCAATATCTATCACAGAGGGTACCCTGAATATTAGAACAAGTCGAAATCAAATTCATTCTCAGGCAAGACCCTTTCACCGAGTTAACCAAGCCATTCTGAAGCAATTAATCTTAATTTTCAATCTCAAAAGCTCATAGAGCGGAGAAACAAAAACATTTTACGACGTTAGGATAACATCAGGTAGTTTCCGCACACATCCCACGTAGAACGTCATCGAAATACCTGCATCCTTCCCGGACTAAACCACCGCTCCCTTCCTGAATCCAACACTGCGATCCAAGACAACCTTTAACCTCACTAGTGATCACCCAAGCCCAACTACCCTCCCTTATCTACAGTATCTGTGCACCGTCTAGGACAATAATTTATCAGCTCTTCACCAGCAAACCTCTGGCCAACCTTAGCAACAATGGTACAAACGTGAACGGGTGAGGAACCAACATTCGGCTGTCCCCAGTCTATTCGTAGACCCACGAGTTGATGAGGGCCGACTCGTAGTCGTTAATCTCCTCCTTCTTGAACCAGTGGGCGATCTCGCGGTTGGCCGAGTCGACCGAGTCCGAGCCGTGGCAGATGTTGCGGCCGGTCTGCAAGCAGAGCGGGAAAATAGGACCCCACAAAAGTTATAGTATAGCATTATTGGTAAAAAAGAACTCCATTAATCTCGTCGGGGCTAAAACAGCCAGACAAAATTGTCACGCAAGACAAAAGTGCCAATTGTTACTGTATTCTGTACCAGCAGCATCATACAACGTTCACTTCAACACCAACCTGGATGGAGTAGTCTCCCCTGATGGATCCGGGGGCGGAGGCGAGGGGGTTGGTTGCTCCGAGCATGGCACGGCCCTGCTTGACGACATCGAGTCCCTGCCAGACCATGGCTACGACTGGGCCCGAGACCATGTAAGAGATGAGCGACGGGAAGAACGGTTTGTCCTTCAGGTCCACGTAGTGCTCCTGCAACCACCGTCTACTTTCAAACCTTCACGGGTTCACCTATTTGCTGTTTTCCTACGCGTTTGATTAACACCAGGTTACTGTAGCCCCTCGTCGAAACGTCGTTTTGCGGGGCAAATATGTCATTATACGAACGTCTCTATTTCTCTCACGAATTCTCGGTTCACGCTTTGAAGGATAACGATTTCCATCGCCACACTGTTCACTCACCACAACGTGCAAAATCAAGTCTCGTGCAACATTACCTTTCGCTTGAATTCAAATGTAATCTTACCTCCAGATGGGCCTTGGAGGCGGTGACCTGCTTGAGGGCCACAAGTTTGTAGCCGCGCTGCTCGAAACGCTTGATGATCTTGCCGACGAGTCCCCTGTGGACTCCGTCCGGCTTGATCATGATGAAGCTGCGCTCGTTGTTGGCCATTCTGCAAAGGGACAGAGCTGATAAACGCTCAAAATAACGCGCTCATACACATAAATAACTCCACAAAATGAAAATGAACGCGAAATAAAAGAAAATTCAAAGCCTTTTCTACAGTAGGTCAGGGCATTCCATGTGAGACGAAATGGCGTTGAATTTGTTGGAACTTTGCCAGGTCGCTGAAATGCGCATACGCGTGATTTCATGTCTTCGATCAGTCTACAGCCTTTTCCTAGTGAATCACAGCTAATTGTCAGCTTTTGGTTAGCTTAGATTCATGTCTATTGCGTTGCCTTCAATGCGAGCTCTTGCACTCGTCGCTTTCACTGTTTATAAGGAACGAAAGTCTAAAAACGCTGTTTCCCGTATAGTTGCTCCCTAGAGATGGTTGCTAAACTCGTCGCCGCTTGCCTGGATTTTGGATACCTTTCAGAATCCAATCTCTGAACCCAATCTCTGAACCTTTCTTTATCACCGATTGCCGGGCTGTTATCATCTCAGATTTTCTGTACAGTCGTAGTCATCATGCGCACTTTCCGTTTCTGTGCCATTTTCCTCGCCGCATTCTTCGTATTCCTAGGAAGCGAATAGCCCCCTATATTCAGTGGCTGTCAATGGCAACTATTCGTCGTCTCCTTTGTTTCTCCTTCCCTTCCTAGAAAACCGATTGATTGAGGTTCATTGCCGTGCCGCTCGCCGCATTTGTTAAAATTTGTATAGCTCGATACTCAGGGGACGATTTTTGAGTGAGACCTGTGATTTTCTGTGTTTGTTTTCGTCACAAGCGCTTATCACATCCGTGTGTCATAGCTATATTACTTTCCGTGCAACTATCAATTCATCTTCCCTTTTACTTACTATTATATGCTACCTCTATAATAAACTATTTCTCCTCCTTTCACGCTTAAGTGATTAAATTATCCACTTTCAGGCCCACACATGCCTACTTTTACACTGTAACCGGCCTCCTGAGCTTCCGTCATTCTACAGTAAGGTTAGTTTCTTTCTGCAATATCGGTTTCAACTCAAGTTCACACGATAGTCATACATCGTTTCCCCTATTCCAAACAAGGCAGCTTAGTCTCAAAGTGGGATTATACATGTTCGTAGTCCGGACTTCATAATGGGTATCAGCGCATCCCAGTGATAATGCTAAAAATGTTAAAATGATTATTGTTGTTTTTCTCCAATTTTGAAAAATAGGATGCAAAGCGTTTCCTAAGCATCACAATAAATATTTTCACGTATTGTAGTATGTAGTCTGACTCTTTCCCGTACTTTTCTCACTTATTTGCAGTAGCCGTGTTTACCTCCACGCCGTTTCTCGTGTCTCCTCTGGTGGAGGGAGAGCGAAGGAGGGGAAGGGGAAGAGGAGGAGGGAGTAGAAGGGGCGAAAGTCTCGAGGTGGTGGAGGGCGAAACGACCATGGTTGCTGTCGGCACTGACGATCGCAGAAAGTGAGGCGCTTATTGTATTTTATTATCATTTAATTATGAATTTATTACTTTTATTTACTCTTTATGACTAGGCTACGGTTTTGCTCCGTATTTTAGGCTGTTATAGAAAAAAGGGTTACAGTAGGTAGGGATACGGTAGACGAGATTGTGATGAGCTAAAGCGAGGAATTGTGGCTGGGTTGCTCAATCCTTCGCTAACATGAATTGGCGGTAGTTGGGGGTTTGTCGAGCAATAAGTCGTGTATATGGAACCAAAAACCGGATCCTAATCAAATGTGAGCATGACATTCTGGGGGTTAGTTTCATATAGCTCTGTTGATTTTTGAAGCGTTTAATTTTGTTCTCTGCCTTGAGGAGGCCACGCGATAAGCGTCAAATCTTACTTAATACGCGCCCTACGGGTGTTTAGTGTACTCTCGGCCGTTGTCAGTACCACCGACCTGCCAACTGACATTGGCAGTGATTGTCTTCTTTGAACTGTCCTCCTCTCTGTGTCTTATGACGTGTTTGCTCATGCTGCTTTTCTCGCACTTTCTCTACTCTCTGCCTTCCTCGCTGCCTCTCTAAACGCAGTGTTTGCCATTTCACGGAGCACACAAGTACTCGATATTTTGGAAGAGGGTTAATCGGGAGGATGTACGACCTATTTGAAAACTTTAAAAAAGCATAGATATTTTGGACATAAAGACATAAAACTTAGCTCTTGATTAAATTCTATCTACCTCAGCAGAAGCATGACCGTTTCGCCTCCTACCGCCAGGCGGGCTATGATAGATACTCTATGATACTTAACTTACAAAGCAGGCGGGCAGTGAAGTGGAGGATAACTAGTGAATTTTTGGTACTGCAGTATGCCCAGTTTTGCCGCGTTAACCCCAAAAATTGGAGAAAAAAGCCAGCATTACAGGTAGATGCGATTGGACACATTAGAACCGTATACATGTAATGGGAAAGATTCCGCGGGCTCTTGACAACCCTTATGAGCGTCCTAATATTTACTGTAATGATTGCAGAGTAGTCGGTGGCGTGCTGCAAAAGTGGACCAACTACGTGTCGGGCTGGCAACTGCGCTATTTTGAGGTTATCTTGCTGATGTGTTTGGCACATATATGGAGTAGGTCCTCTTTTTGTCAGAAGGTTAACTTGGTAGGCACAACATTATGCCAGAATCTTAACTGGTTGTCTAATCGAAATCTCATTGTGCACTTTGGTAGACCACAAACTGGAGTAAATGTCGGTAGCTCTACCCACGCATGGTTTCGCGTGCGACTTTTGAGGAGACGAGTATTTGAATATGTTTAGATAAGGGAAAGATTAAGGTATAGAGTAGATTTAGAAATGGAGTTTAGTATATCTACCTAAGGAGGGGCATGACCGTTTCGCCTCCTACCGCCAGACGGTCATGCCATCACTCGGGGCGGAGGCTCCTCAGCATGTTTCGCACATATTCGCATGAGCAAAACGATTTCTGAGAGTAGCTTGAAACCCAACTGCCTCTGCGCAACGCAAATCGTGTGCCTTTTAAGGGCGATAAAAATAATATTGCTACCTCAGATCACGGATGGCTGTCTGGTCTACTACAAGTCGAAGGCCGAGAAGGTCGCGGGTTGCAGAGGATCCGTGTCGCTGAAATCGGCTAAGGTTCAGGTGCGCCAACTATTTTGCACTTTGATGAAAAGGATAGCATTCTTAAAAAGTTGAAAAAGATACTCGTGATTAGCTAGAGGTTGTGGGTAGCTCTCCGATTACGTTCATTGTAGTATGCGGAGCTGACAGAGCTAACAAGCTGTAAGTTTGTGATGAGAGACCTTAAAATATCAAAATAAAAGATTTGACAGGAAAAGTTTTTTTTTATTTTGAGAAGGGAAAATGATTTGTTTTCAGCCGACGGACGACTTCAACCACTGCTCCTTTTCAGTGCGAATCAACGACGACGTCATCTGGTTAGCTTGTGAATTTGGAAAATTAATTTAATCTTATCTTCTGGAAAAGGCGAAGACATTTCGGTTAGCTTGTATTGCTTTCAAGTTCTCCCTGCACCTCTGACTATCAAGCATTGGCTTGAAGGATCGCGCATTCGAAACCGTAATCTGTTATTCAAATTGCCGGTCGTATCCTGACGGATTCGATTAGTCTCTCTTCTATGCCCTTTGCTCTCTCGCAGTGCAAATTCACTGCAATTACGCAATGTTTGGGAACTTTCTGCAGCTAAATTCTCAACGGTTGTTCCTGCAGCGGTGCCCACCTATCCTTAATTAATGGTTCTACAGTATTGAATGGCGCTTCTCTGCTGCCATACCCATTTCATTTTTAAGTATTTAAAATAAGGCTACAGTACCCAATGATCCACGCTTAAGGTACCTCCGTGCGGAAACAGCAGCTCTTCGCGATCGATGGGTGCGCAAACTGACCGTGGACTATGTACGTTTCCAAATTTTACCATTTTTCAGTTATTTAAAAGCTTGTTCGCTGAAAACTATGCGAAAACCAACGGCTCGTGTGTGGCGTAGACGTGTTGGAGTGCTATCCCTGACAATAAACCTCTAGCTACAGTATATGTACTGTAGGGCCCGAGCAGCTTTACTTTTTTTTTGGAGAATGCGTCCACTATTGCTCGGAATGAGGGCCTATCTAGTCGCGGAATTGCGCATTTACATGGAATTCTCTCCTATGCCGAACAATGTATATATGCAGTGCATGGCGCGCTTTGACATTATTTTCTAGTTTCTTGATCGCATGCTATATTGCAATCAAGTATTTTTTTCATAGACTGGCACGGTTGCAGGTACCGTGGTTGTGTAGCTAACTGCAGAACTTTTGTAAGTATTGGGTAGACTGCTGCAGAAAAATATCTGTATTAGACTTCCCGATCTTTATGCATGGGAGAGCCGCTGCATTAATCTACCAGTAAACCCTGTCATCAATGATTTTTTAATTTTTTTTTTATTTTCAGCACGTTGTTGTTAAAAGGACCCACCACGGTCTGTTCTCAAACTTGTACCTCGGCATAAGAACTATTCCCTCGGCGAGTGACAGATAGCATCTACTACCCAATGAATGGAGTCGAGGGACTCGCGAGTTGGTTAGGAGAAAATAAAGGTCACTGCGCGTTTAGAACTCGACCAATCAAACCAGGCACTTCGTTTGGATCTATTTGGACTCTTTTAAGTATATGCAATATATTTTAAGTATATGCATCATTTAAGAAAATATGCATAGTTTATTTGGTTGTGGCAGGTTCGCGCACGCTTGTCCATTAGCCATTCATTTTATCAGCAACTTTTAGGTGAACACCACATATTCATTAATTTTCATAGATAGGTCTCATTTTAATATAGCTGACGGTAACCCGGTCCACGTATCCACTGTACCAAGATCAATCTCAGCTGGGCAAATATTTACGGCGTTGTAGATGCTCTATCGTTGACTACAAGGTTAGTGACTACTTGCATCAAACAATCCGATTGCTTGTCAAACACTATCAATCTCCAAATCAGGCTAATAACACTAATGGCGCTATTTCCCATTAGCGCGTGATTCATTCCTCCAACATTTCATTTGTTTCTCTTCCTCACATCATTCCCTCTCTCCCTCTTACAATAGTCAGTAGCCGCTTCATAGATAAGCTTCTCCTTGGTGCTTCTCCTCCATTTCCCCTCATCATCACTCTCCACTCAAATCACCCCCCCCCCTCCAACCCATCAAATGTGCCTGTTCCGGCTGTGCTGTGGGTGCTGCAATGCGGAGGGTACGGTAGATGAGAGGCCAGATGGAATTGAGAATCAGGTAGATACATAACTGACATTGTTTGATCAAGGCTCATTTAGGACTTTGCACACCAAAATTCGGTCCTTGATGGTAGTGGAAAAAGGGGTTTACCGAAATAGCAACTGATCAGTACTGATCTTTAGAACCGTACGGTAGACAATCCGATTTACGTTTATGAACTTTTCCTGGAAGTGCGAATTATGCTCTCGGTAGTTGTTGGTATTATCATTATAATATCTATACCAGTCTGCCACGCGCTATCCAAATAACACGTTCGATTCATTCCCCCCCACCTCTTCTCTTCTCTTCCTCTTCACTCTTCTCTCTAATCATAGAGATGTCGTGGACGATAACAAGAAAGAAGAAGAGGCGTTCTCTCCTTCTTTCTCTTGATTTCCTCCGTCTTTGTTTATTTTATCGTCCGTCCAGTCATCATCATTCCGATCGATATTATTGACTCCTTGATAGGATGGTTCAGTTGCGCAGACGAATCATTTTCGCCCAAATGTTCGTTGCCTTTACTGGCCAGAATGGTATGTGCATCGTAATTTTTGAAATGACTCATTTCTACAGCTTGGGGGGGAATGGTTTTCCTTAATGATATGCCGCGAACTCTTAATGGCTAGGGCTGGGCCATATTGGCTAAACACGATGCCATTCTCGGTCTTATATCTTCCTACAGATAGCGCGTGACCGATCCGTGGCTCTATCTACCGAGTTCCGATGATCAATCGGCAGCATAAACAACTACGCTCCATATCATATGGGCCATATGCTCCCGTTCGGAGAGCGTCTGACGAATGCCTATTACCGTACTCTCCACGATGGAATCGCCTTCTCCCACTTTCTCTTCACCCTTTCCAGCTTTTCCAATGTGTTCTGCTCGAATGAGGCATTCATCAATTATTAGCTCTACTCGCCTTTTAGCGATATTTTATGCTCGCTCTGCTTTCTTGAGTTTAGGGAACCTCGATGGAAATGGTCTCAAATGGGTGACGTTAGCTGATTGGAATCCGCCCAAAATAGCCGTCTCCATATCGAAAGAATGGCAAACGGCGTCATCGCCAGTCAGCGCTGCTCTTTTTTACCGCTGAAAGTTTTGTCCGTTCCCGATGTTTGTGCGTTTGTCACATTTGCATACACGTCTGTCTGTAATGGGGCATACCATTGATCTCTTCACATTGCTGGGCTAGCATTGTCCTAATAACCAATGAGTGATCCCTCTTTACTCAGTTCTAACAATAAGCCCATATCTGCCGATTAAGGAGCAAGAAATATCCGGATTCTCGGGGATCCGAATATCTACAAACATCTGTGAAATGCACATCCTTTAGGTGTGCTTCTGGTACTGTACAGTCTTCATAACTGCCTCCCCTTCTTTTCCAGTGATGCGTCATACTACTGTCAGAGATGTTCTTTCACAGATGTCTGTCTGTCTGTCTGTCTGTCTGTCCGTCCGTTGCACTCTCGATGTGTCTGTGTGGCCTACCCTTGATCTCTCTCTCTATTCCTCCCCTTCCCTTCCTCTTCCCGCTCCCTCTCCTCCCTATTCGATCTATCGGACCGTTCTCTGTGGCGATTTGTCTGGCCCTTTCGGTCTCTATTTTTCTAATTCTCTCCCTCCCTCTTTACCTCTCTAGACTCTCTCTTTCTCTGTTCTCTCTCTTCCCCCCGAGCAGTCGCATTAGCCCTTTTCCGCCCTCATCATCCCTTTGCACATGGACGCGCTCTCCCACTTTGCTTCCTACAGTCCCTACTATAGTAGAGAAAAATGGAAGATATGTATAATCGTTCCGGTCGTAGCGCCGATTCCGGTACCCTTCAGACCAATCCTACCAAATTCTAATGTGCACTATGCGAAGCTCTAGGTAATACTGATCTCAAAAAGCTATCCATGTTCCTGATATCTTGTCTTGGATAGGAATGGTATCGTTTCGAAGCGTGAAAAAATCGCTAAACACCGTAGCGGCGGAATCACGAATTATACGTTCCGATTTTCTAGACTATACTGCTAATTTCAATCGCCCTCTGCGTCTCTAACATTTCTCCACTCTCTTGCCTTGCTTTTATCCTGTGACACTTGACAATAGGCCGCTAGAGAGCTCTGAGCAAGCAATATGCCATGAGTCATCCTGATATGTGCTTATTATCCATGTTTTATTATTTCTGTATTCCTCTGAAGTTCCATTCACGAAGTAAATCCAATAGTTTTGACTCGTGGGCGTAGAAAATGTCAAAATGAATGTCAGGGCGATCTGAAGATTCACTCTCTTCCTCTGCAGCATTATGTCTTCGCCCATCTTCACACAACATTGCGTGTTCGTTCATTCATTCGGCATCTGCCTGCGTCTCTCGCTTTACCGTACTATCTCGCTCTACGCTGACAGCGATATATTGTTTATTAGTAGAGCTCTCTGTTATGTAAGCTATGCTTCAATAGGGCGTGGATATTAGTATATTTTTTCTGATCGGTGCATATAAGATATTAACATGATGACTGTGTCGAGCTACAATTATTGACCGTTTATTCTGATCGAGATGAGGTATACTGTAAACAAAAAGAAATGTCTAACTTAGTATATGGGCATCTTCACCGGTCTACGCAGAAGCCGAAGGTCACCCCGAGCCGAGGTTTAAAAAAACAATAATTTGAATGTATACTTCCCGCCGAAACGAGGGTTTGAATTTAAGGTTTTTTCGTTGCAGGACTCGGACTACTCGAGCAAGGGCCACTCGAGGACGCCGTCGATCGCCTCTAGTAATGTGAGCCACCAGCCCGAGCCGAAGGTCAGAAATCAAAGATCAAACTAGAGTGTAGTTTGAAAGTGAATGTTTATAGTGTCCTAGGGCGAGAGGGTATGCCCAGAGATCAGGCGGTCAAGGTTATTGGGAGTTGAGTGGTCGGCAGCTGAAAAGTTTTCTCGCGCAATAATGAGAGAGTGTTTGGCCGTGTAGTTGATATTGATTGCCGTGAACTGGTCTGTCTATTGCCGCAGTTTCGGCTGAAACTTTTACAGAGAGAGAGAGTACGTAATGATGCGCTCGAATTTCACTATTTCATGTTGAAACGATCGTTTTAGTAGGCTATTTTTTCGCGGTCTTAAAGCGCTTCTCCGTTCAGACAAGTTTTGCTTTCTGAAAAATGAAATATTAATATTTTCAAAATGTTCAGGAGGCGCTGATCGCGGAGCGGATTCTCGAGCTAGGCAGCTATCGCGAACTGTGCGAGGCTCAGATGCAAGAGATTGAGAAGGAGCTGGAACAGGTAAGGGGGGGAATCGAGTTAGCTCCTATAATTGTATTTAGCCTTCTTCTAACTAATTCAATTCACCCCATCTACGCTATAGATTGGGCGAGAGTAGATGGTGGGCGGGGGAATTGACTAATAAGGTTTGTTTTCAAGAACAAGGTCATTCTAGGGATCATTTGCCAGTTCCACCTTCTAAAGCTTACCCGGGCTTGAGCGTTCGCGATAATATAGTATTTTGTTTTTTTGTTCTTGCAATGTGTCACCCGTGTGAAAGCGGTACAATGGGAGTGTTTGTCCACCAACAAAGCCCTCGATAATTACCCTCCTTTGAAGTGGAAATGGAGCCGTTTGCTATTGTTGGCACGGACGATTCCGTTCTACAATTTGTATGAATGCTACATCGCTATCCACTTATTAGCAATGCCGCGAACATGGAGATCGAAACAGTAAACTATAATATCATGAAAATTGTGGTTACCGTAGTCATAGCTTTCTGAATAATATAGTCTGCTAAAATCAACAGTCAATAATACTACTGCCCCAAAGGGTCAATAAAGAAGCTTAGGTAAATTTGCAGAAGTTATATAATTTGCATAAATCGATAGTGCTACCTTCCTAGGTGGTCAAGGAGTCCTCATCTCCTCTGGTCCGACAGAAGCTACTCACCCTGAAGGCCACCCACATTGCCATGCTGTCGAATGTCGACCGTATCCTGCAATTGGCCGCCGAGACTACGGTAGGTTACGGTAGTCTGAAGGCATTACGGTAGCCAGAGAGATACCTTAGATAATCTTCGATAACATAGATACCTAGTATAGGTGGTCCATCTATTTGCCTGAATTCGAATATACAGAAGAGGAAAGTACTGTGCGTCTTTGAATCGTAATCTAAAGTGGGAGTACGGTAGATCGTAGTTTTCTGGGGCAAAGGATTACTTCGCAGTATGACTATTTAGGCTATGCGCTGTGCTCGTTAGCACGTAAGCCCCTCCCACACGCACACATTGGAAAGACAGGAGGGGTATTCGTGGCATAGGACGGGTATTACGATTGCTCTAGATCTAGCTGTCTCGCTTGTATCCTCTATAACTAACTGTGCGATCACTGGTTTTAAAACCCTCCACCTTTTTTTCTAGTGGTTTGCATTCAAAGCCGGCTGTTCCATTGTGGAACTTCCGCAAGCAATCATTTGTTTCATTGCATATCAACGGTAGTGTAAACCTAGCTTTATTAGCATATGCCGCGCAGCAGAAGTCAGCGTAGTTCATTCGTCGTTGTTCGCTTTCTCTGGTGTGGTCGGACCCCCTTCCTGCTCTCTGCCATACTCTACAATGTGCTGCTATCGCAAGAATAAAAATCGCCAGCCATTGAGGCACAAGGTTTCAGTAGAGTGCGCTTAACGAATGCTTTTGCATAAACCACATATCTGTTTCTCTTCATTCTTCTCCGTTGTCTCGTAGATTGTAATCGAGTTATGGCATTCGTCAGACGAACTCTAGGTTTCAGAGGGAAATGTCGTTGATCATTATGGTAGTTCTATGATTAAAAATGCGATAGGCATAATATTTTCACACTTTGCTCAACCGTGCGCCTTCTTTTATTATCTTTAGTCTGTGATATGCTCTAGGCGAAAATAGAAAAAAAAGTTTTAAAATAATTTGCCAATTACAGGAAATGGCTCCGGTTCATCAGCGACTCCACTCTCCACTACAGCAGAACGGATCAGCTTCAGCTAGCGGACCACCCAAGCGCGTTGAGAGTACGTTTATGGTCTTTGAAAATCGCGGGGAAAAGTGCTAACCTTTACGGTTGAGAACATGAACGTTCGTTGTTTTGTAGATATTTTCGGCAGATTCGTTTATCGGTCCACATTTACAACCCTTGTAAACTTAGATCCCAAAATGAACATGAATCTTCTCGTGAATGCATTTCTTTGAACGTCTCTATGTATCTAGAATATCGTGCCTAATCGATTTGATACTTTAACCATATAACTCCATATTTCCAGCCACGCCTTCCACTGACACCCTCAAGGCCCCCTCCGCCTCCGCCTGGGCCTCAGGCAACGGCGTGGTATGTTTTTTTAAAATAAAAATATGTTAATATATGTGTTTAAAATAATATAAAAACTAAATAAATATAATTTTAAAAAATGTGTTTCGTTAAGCAAAGCGACGACGAGGAGTGCTGGCATGATGCGGCCTCGGAGAGGGGAGGGACAGAGGAGGAGGATGAGGAGCCGACTACCAGTCGAGTCGGCGCCTATGCAACTGCTAGGAGTGAAGGTGCGATTTGGCTGTACTTTGCAGAATAGTGGATATGGGCAAATATCACTGCAGTTAACTGCTTCCTAGCTTAGTAAGTGCGAAACAGGAGGGATATGTCACAATATAGTATCTTTTTCGTTACGTTTCCTTACCAAGGAAGAAGTGGAAAGTTGTGCTAGGTAGATTTATACGAATTCACACGCGGAATAATGAAAATGATGGGCGCAAAGAACGAAAAAAAGACGAAAGAGAAATGAAGTAGTCATGCAACGCTTGAAGGTGCCTCCTCCTCTGCCTCAAGCGAGGCTACCGTAACCGGCGAGGGGACACGGACGCCGAGCGAGGGTACTGTAGCGAAGAAGGAGGCGGAAGAAGATCGAGTGAGTACAGCACGCTTAGCATGCCTTTATGTTGTATTCAGTAACCTTTTCTAAATGATAGAAATTAAGGCAGAAATTCAATTATTTGCTATGAATAAGTTACGTTAATGCACACTACTTCGAGTAGACCGGCTTGGGTACGGTAGAAATGAGCAAACGAATATTCAGCACCTACCGTACGGCTGTTTCGACCGCCCACAGCACCCGGACGACCACCATTTGGCTAAGGAGGTTGGGCTTTTTGAAGCACTTTTCTCATTTTTTGTGGTTGAGAAAATGCTGTATGTCGGCTGTCTCATTTTGGTATTTATGCGCAAAAAACATATAGATTTGAAAGGAGTACGGGATGCTTACTGTAAGCAGTTTATGGTAAAGAAGTTAGGGTATCACCACATATTATTGTTCTTCGCTGTAAATAAATAAATAAATAAGTAAATACGCCTTTGGTAAATAAATGAATAAATAAATACGCCTTAAAGGGACGTGGAAGTGATTTTCAAGTGAAGCTTATATGAAAGATTTTGTCGTAATTAGTATAAAAACAAAAGAAAAAGTAATAAAAATTAATAGTATTCGAGAAATAATTTTCTGAAGTTTCGCCCAACGACGACGCTACTGTGTTTAACGAAAGGAATTAAGCCAAAAGCGAAATTCTTCTCAACGACAGAAGCCCGGAACGGAAAAATAAAACATGCGATTTTCGATTTTTTTCTTCGTTTGTTTATTGTGACTATGTTTACCTCACATTTTGAAACCTTTGAAAAATTTTCATCGAATTTTAAAACTTTTGGTTAGAGGCTGCTTCCTCCCTTTAAATAAATAAAGGTATAAATAAGTTGAGGTCTCGCAACTGGCCAAAGACCAACTGGACTACGCGCTGACCGGAGCATCCGATCCGACCATGTGGACCCTGTTTGCAAGTGACGGCGAGATGAGGATGTACAAACGGGAGGTAGGCAACGGTATTACGATGGACTGCTTCATACGACTTTACAGCAGATTCAATGGCATTACTTTAGCGCATTTGAGAGCCATGATCTGTTTGACGTCTTTCAATGTATGATTGTCCGATCGGACGTTAGGATGGGTGCCTGCACCCGAGAATCATAAGGGAAAAGGATTGATAGGGTTGCTGCTTTTGATTATCTCTAATTACGTGAGGATACCTGCAGAAATTTGAGGACAACACTAGCACATGTATGGCTAAAGGTTTCAAATTCCCCGCCGTAATCTTGGTCATTGTAGATCGAGCAAGACGGCCTTCCCGTGGACCCGCTCAAGGCGCTGCATACGGTAAGAGGCGTAACCGCCCTCGAGTTCATGCACTACTTCTTCGATGCACAGTACAAAAAGAGCTGGGACCATACGCTAGAGGACATGAAGGTTAGTAGTATACATACTAGGTTTATAGCTAACATAATACAATTGTATTTTAAGATAACGATTATAGAGGGGGAAAAAGCTTAAAATGTGAGGTAAAATACATATTTTAAGGTAATCGAGAAGATTGGCGACGACCTGATAGTGCTGCACCAGAAGCACAAGACGGTACGGTGGGATTTCCGGGAGGTTTTTGGAGCCCTCTGCTTTGCTGGTCTTTAGTGCAGTATTGCCTAACATCTCAAACTGCTTATTGTATAATATCTATGGGTTAAGGGGACAAGGGTGTGTTTTTAGGCCCTACAAAACTTTAAATATGGGGGGCATGGTTGAGATATAGCTTCACAGCTTCTTTATGCGGAGTGCGAGAGCTTTCAATTCACCGCGCTCTTCCTATAATTAGTGAGGCTAATTCTAGGTCATAGTATGCCATTCCATGTGCCATTTGTTGTTCCTCTTCTCTTCTTTTCTGTTTTGTTTTGTTTTTCACTTATTACTCGCATTTCCTTGTGATCTGCAGTAAGTATCTTGTAGGTATGGCCGGCGGCACCGCGCGAGTCGCTCTTCGTCTCGCATCTCCGCCGCGTTGACGAGTGGAAGTCGCCCGGCGCCTACGACTGCTACATTGTCTGCAACAAGGACATCAAGCGGGACGACGTGCCGGTGAGGGGACGACGAGAGCACTACCTATGATATAGTGGATTGAAGCATACATGGGCAGACATACCGACAATCATTTCAGTTTGCGGCCTACCAGTCTACACATTTACATTTTTATTGGCCTACCAATGAGCTTTCTGGAATAATGTGGTGCCTACCAAGTTGAATTTATGCCAAAAGGGGGGGGGGGGCTACCACCCGACGGTCTGGTCCATGCCCATGTATGGATTGAAAAGATCCGTCAGAAAATCATTCCGAATATACGACGAGAGAGTGTGCAAAAGTTAGAGAATTAGACGCATTTTGGAACGAAGAAACTGACGAGTCGGTTTATTCCACTATATTTACAATAATATATAGTGAAAAGTGCTGTGAGTACTGTGAATATGGCATATTCGGAACAAGCCCTCCGGGGGCAACTTTTGGCTCTACGCCAATAACGTTTTGAGACGGAGGAGTTGCTGAACAAGTTGGTGGATTGCAGCTGGGCACCGCGAAGTCAGTTCGGGTCGGTCTGACGGTATCGATGATCTGCGAGACGCACATCGACAATCCGAAGGTCAGACCGTCTCTATTCGAACCTTGCAGTAAATTATGATAAAGTTACCACGAACTTCGTTTTGCTCTGGAATGCTATTTTGCCTAGGTATGCGGTGATGCGCTAATTAGGGGGTTTGAAAAGCTCGATTATAATCGAGCTTTTTATTTAATCGATTAGCATATTTATCGTCTGACTCTCCATTCTTACATGCTCCTCCTCACTTTCTCAGTCTGATAATGCAATTAAAAGCTTTGGTTTTCAAACCCTGGCACTAACGAGCATGGTTGCAGAACCTTCCGCTTTCGGAGCTCCCACGCAGTGCCTTCAGCTGCAAGATCATCTACGTCTCGTCTGGTCAGTTGTCTAGTGGTACTATAACAATACTCACATTCTATTCCACTCTTCAAACACTATAGATGACGTGCCATCTTGGTTAGTTACTTTGACAAGGCAATGATTACCGTACCCCCATTACCGTACTCCTTGCAGTGCACCCGGGTGGCTGGGTGCCGACTGCGGCCCTTCGGCACGTATACAAGCGCGAGTATCCCAAGTTCCTGCGGACCTTCACCGATTTCGTGCTGAGTCGGGTGAAGCACCAGAAGCGCGTCGCCATCTGATTTGGATACTAAACCTGCTAATAACACGCTTTTTTTTCGGGGTGAACTAGCGTATTTTCCATGAATGGAACGTGAAAACTTTGATAACAGATGTAGATACGCTTTCCTATTCGCTATATCGTCCGTTCCCACCCCTCACCCCATCTTTATCCTCCATGAGGCGCGCCTTGTCCGATGTCTAGCGGGAACTCTCTCTTTCTCTTGAAACCTCGTGTCACGACCACACATTTTGCTTCACTTGAATCCCCCCCATTGCCTCCTCTAAACCAACGAACGATGCACTTACCAGCTTTTCTTAGGGGAGCAGCCGTATTGGCAAATCGGCACTTTAAATGTGTAAATTGAATGGCCGATTTGCTGATATTCTATACTCTTGGCGTATCACTCCACTTTTGTCACATATATCTCCTGTAATCTCCTGTTACAGTGTTTTAGAGAAGAGGCGGGCTTGTTCTAAATATGCCTTATTCACATTCACCTTATTACTCACATACTTTTCACTATATATTATTTTAAATACGTAGTATTCTAGTCTTCTTCTATCTTTCTTTGTATAGCATGTACATACTTGGTCTAAAGAAATTGCTGTCAAACAACTGTTGCGATTGTGCAATTGTCGGTCTGATTAGTCGATAAAGAGAATACAAGAGTTGCAATTTACGAGATTATTTGCTTTGGTAGGTGGCCACTGGTTACTGGGATGCGTGGTTTTTTCTAACTTACGTCGAGTCCTTACTCTTATTTGTCCTTTATCTGCTTTCTAATACAAACTTATGGCGTGAAATATGGCCGAACCCTTTAACTTCTCTGTTGTCTTCATTGCACCCATCCTAATGTCGGTCGCTTTGCTGGTATGGATATTTTCTTTTCTAAGCCATTGATCTAATCTAAATAACCTTGTAGGAGGCTGGCCAGGAGTAACAACAATGCCCACGCGGAAAGAGAATTCGCAAACTAACAGTGGGGAGAGGTGATCCTAGATTAACAATGTGTGTTACTGCGTTTAAATAAATCTCTGCTAGTAACTTCACTAAAATAAATCAGTAATGTTTGTTAGCTCAATGAACAATGTGTTCATTCCAAACTAGAAATAAAGCTTTTATTAGAATAGACTGTTCGAGCAGTTAATTTACAATTAGTTCTAACTGCATCAACTTTTCTCACTTTCGCATTACCTGGTATTCTGAATCTTTTTGCTCGACTATTCTTTAGGATTCAGGCTCGCTGCATGCGGTATGCTCACTAACCGCCAACAGCAATAACAGTAGCTATCGAAATGGGCGATTCGAGTATCTCCACCAGTTTAAGGTAAGCAGATGTTACTAAGAAGTAAAAAGATAAAGAACAATTTAACCCTTAACGAAATATAATATTAATTGTGTTCAACTTGGTCCGAGAAAAATTTCGTCGTTTCTCTTACAGAAAAAAAAACTGTCGTGTGGTGCACGCTTTTTCGGCTATGCAAACACATCAGCATTGAGCGGAGCAACGCATGACTAGTCGGTTGCCGTTTCTTTCGCTTAACTTTTCCTGTGTTCGACTGTTGTCTTCCGTTTTTCGAATGTTTTCGATGCACTGATTTCGATCCTAACTCTTCTAATACCCTTGCCTCTCCATTTCCTGGTTGTTTTCCCTCATCCCCCTCCGTTTTCCATGTGCAAACATCGTTCGTATGGAATCAGTCTCTGTTTGACTTTGGGCAGGCGTCGATCGCACCAATTAGTTGCGCCCATTCATTCATTCGTAAATCTCGCGGTTGACAGAAGGGTATAGGAAAGGCGAGACGTGCCTAGTGGGGAAAGGGCAAGCGGAAGAGACAGCGAGAAGGTCACTCACTTGTGGTTAGGCGCACAAGGAAAGACGGAGCGAGAGTGGCGGATTGCAATCGCGCTACCAGTTTTACCGCGTGATGAGCAGGAAAAGTGCGCACGTTTGTAATCCATTTCGCTTTTTACCAATTTTCTACATTCCCTTTTGCATTCGTATATTCTTTTTAATACGTATATTCTTGCCTAAAAGCAGTGGGGATGGTGATAGTTGTAAGTGTCATTGCGCTGGTACTGGTATAGTTGGGAGAGTACACTGTTTAATAAGTCTAATGAATGATATTGCGCTTAGAACTAGTGTTCTCCAGCTCTAGCCGCTTGCTTCTCAACTAATTGTTGTCATCTTGCACTCCTCATGAGATGACGGAAAAAGATGGCCCGATTGCATTCCGGTCCCAGTTGCGACCTGAAGTATTTGTAATCATCGTCTGCGATGTTTATTGTATTGCTTTTAGGAGGTAGACATGACGACGCGAGAGAATAGCAGTGAAGCGGGCTAGGATCTGCGATGTTCTTGAGGTATGTGGCCTTCGGGTAACTTCCTTTCCCGAATCACTTCAGAAGGTGGCGCTCAGCGCCTCTTCCGAGGTTCGCTACGCGAGCTTCAACGATCGTTCCAGTCATCATCTTGTTGATGGTGGTGAGAGCTACCTTGTTGTTTAACCTTATAATTGCTCTTTAGATCCTCGAAGAGGTATACATCGGAACCATGTACATATGGCACATGAATCGGTACGCGTCGGTGGTTTACAAGGACATCAACGTGACCCGGAATGGTACATTTATTTTTTTAATTTGAAAAAGCTATGCATTTCAGCATCGTCGCCTTCAATAGCGATTGTCGTCGTGTTGATGGATAGGTCAAATGAACGAGAGTATGGTAAGCTTAGAAGACCTTCTTCAGCATACAAAATGATTTTAGCCTTGGCCAACGAGACTCTGCGGTGCTACAGTGCACTGCATAGGTACAATCTGAGGTTCGTCGACATTTCCGCTAACAAGACACTGAGCGAGATTTGCCCAATGCCTGATGTGAGTTGTACTTTGAAAGACTTTTCTTATATAATCTGCTTCAGTTCATGTTTCGCCGACACTGCGTCCTCAGGCGCATTCTGGACGAGATACCCGAAGATTGGGTGCTTTTCCTAGATGCAGACATCGGAATTATTAATCCTAACCATCTCATAGGTAAATTTTCTCCACCACAATTAAAGTCTTACTCAATATACTATTAATTTTCAGAGGAATACCTACCTACTAACCAGTCAAAGCACATTGTCTTCTACGACAGGATCATGAACTTTGAAATCATGGCGGGATCGTATCTCATCAGGTATATCTTATTTATTAAATTCCTATAATCCCATTTACCGATCACTCAAATATAATAAAATATTACAGGAACAGCGAATACTCTCGGAGATTTCTCAAGTATTGGGCAGATTACTATTTCGCGCTTCCAGATTCATTCCATGGTACCGATAACGGAGCTATTCATGTAAGTTGTTCCTTAAGAGTTTTCATATCTCCCTTCTATCCTGCCTCCCTTACGTACATATCTATATTTCCGTTACAGAATGTTGTTCTGGAATTCGCGCTTCCATATCTACATACGGAGAAGGCGCAGTGCAATAAGCTTTGGGCGAAGTCAAAGTGAGTCAGCACATTGCATATTGCTCTCTGCTAAAACAATTTAAAAAACGCTTCAAGAGACTTTGCCGGGCTTTACGACTATGAAGTTTGTGTGCGGCTAATACTGAACGGGCGTGATCTCGGAGGCATTGAAATACGGAATAAGGTGAGCAGGCTAACCAAGTCCTTTTTATATTTTGCATAACATCATAATTGTCAGCCGTTTGTTTCTTTCAGACGCATCCTCAGCGATGGAGCAGAGACGGTTGGCTCACTGAAAACGTCTGGGCTCCTTCGGATTTCATGTTTCATGGGTGGCAAAAAAGGTATAAAAACCATTCTTTCATGGAAACTATAAAAGCCTTCATTGACTTCTTTATACAAGAAATTATCCCTGCAGACGTATGGACGTCATGACCTTTGCGCAGTGGCATACTCCCTTTGCGTTGTCTCCCTTGGACACGTTGCGCGGCATGAGATCGGCGACGGAGCATCCGACAGCCCTGCCGCCTATCGAAGAGTACTGTCGACGACCGGAGACGGCCTCCCGTCGTTGGGCCTACAAGGACAGCTTCGTGGAGAGCGATCGGCAAGTCGCCGCTAGGCTACAAGTCACCATAGCTGATGTTGAGCGAAAGTTTCAAGATTCCGTGATCAGACTCAAGAATAACAAAGACATTAAGTAAGGCTAACGGCATTTTAGGATCCAGTTAGGTAACATTCGGTGCATTATGCGACATATCTCACACCTCTTTGCACAATTCTACTTACAGTGTACGTTTTATTATTGAAGGAAAACGAACGTTGAGAAATCTTTGCAACGCACTCCGCTAAATACAGTGAAACTCTCTTGGCAAAACGCCAGCTTACGCTAAAGGCTATCTTTGACGGTGGTTAGCGGAAAGAAGTATGCAGCTCTCTAAACGTTCATTTTCGCTTAATAATAACGTGTCTTTCTTTAGCCGCTTTCATCTTAGGAACTTGCATTCAACGATTCGTACTGTACATATCCGGGTAGCTCTTATACACAATAAACATGTATGAATACAAAGTTGCTTTACGATGGCATTCTGAAGATCAAAATTATTTTTAACAAAAGCGGGGTCGGTTCTCTCTTCGTCTCTCCCACTTTCACCTTTCAACCAAGAACAGTTCGGCCGTCTCCTTCCCCTTAGCAAGATGTAGCGCTCTTGGGGAAGTATCGCTAAGAGAAGATCAAGGAGACTTCAAGACTTCTGAGCCTCGGGTCTGGTTTTTGAAGATTTCTTTCTTACGAAGATCTCCTCACCTGCCTTCTTTAGAAATACACTTCCTCACGAACCCCGATTAAGGATATTCTCTCACTCATTGTAACCGTAACCAAGTTTTTGTTATCGTTTGTCTTGCTGAGCTCTCATTTTCATTTCATCTTTCATCTGCACAACCCTAATCATGACCAGCCGGGCAACGCTCCGCTTCGCGGCGCTTCCCCAGACTGTTCATCCTAACAGCGATTTTTCCTTATTCAGTCTATATTTGTGCATGCGACTTACTCGCCAGCCGACAGCCACTTTCCTACCTGGTGCCCTACGAGATTGGAGCTCGGTAACGCTCTTTGACGGATCTCTCGTGCCGGATACCGTACCCTATTCAAAGATGGAACATGTAGTCGGAGCCTGCATTCACGTAGAGAACAGCCTGTTGTAGAGGCCGCTTAAGGAGAAATAGCTTTTTCATCTTACCGTAACGCAACAATCGTGGTAGGAATTACGCGCCGCGTTCAACCGCAACGCGTCAGAACGCTCTTTAGGAGGAAGCGGTCTTGTTTTTGCGTGGCACTCCTGATGCAAATATCGATGACTTTGAAGTCATTCTTTGAAATAGTAAAATCCCACTGAAGATCTCACATCTCCCATTTCCCTATGATAAAAACTTATTCAAAAAGTTTTGGCATTTGTGTTATGCAAAAAAAGCCTTTTCATTATCTATGCACATAAGGTGCTGTGGAAGTGCTGTAGGTGCTGTTATTCTGCTAAAATTCTACTGCAAATGTGTCGCGTGCGGAGCGGCGATACGAGGCCTTTATCGGGTCACTTGAGAGACCTCTTCAGAAGAAAGATCATCAAGCTGCGCTAGTTGTTGTAGAGCAGCTTGATGACCTTTCGTCTGAAGAGGCCCTCCTCGAACCACGACGCCTTGACTCGCTTCGCATTCTTCTTAACTACCTTCGACTCGATCACAAGTCTATAGAAAAGTATGACTAATTGTAAAGCAACAAAGGCGCGCACATACCAGGATCATCTGAAACTTCGGGATCTCGTGGGGGGCGTTGAGGGTGAGAACCCCCTCCGGCACGGTAGTCAACGGGGCGGGCGGCTCAGGCACCCTGGACGGAAAGCATACTGTTGAATTATGGATCGGCTTCAATTTCTTTGCGTAAATAGTAAGCTACGTTTTCACGAAATGCGGCTCTTGGAGAGGCTTCAATTGTGAGTTACAGCCGTGCATTTTAAGAAGTAAATCGCATTTCCAACTAGGTACCGTAAAAATGAAGAGAAATAGATTACCCATCTGTCCCTTCTCCAAACACAGACACTCTTGACACGCTGTAATGGTCATATTTTCAAATGTGGTATCGTACAGGTATATTATTTCGGAACAGATGCAGCGCAGTGCCGCATAGTGCTCTACTTTTAGTCATCTAGGGGAAAAACAACGGTTTTGAGATTTCTAATCACAACCATTTGACTCGCCTCGTAGTTTTATCTACTCGGCAGGATTATTAGGCTCAAGCTTATCAGTTTGTTATGTTTATGTTCACTTTAATAGCGACCAATTGTGCCGATGAAAAATATATTTAACTATATGATCTACGGGTATGTACACTTCTCCCCAAAGCGAGAATTTTTGAAGGTGAAATGAATAAGATAAACATCTGTATTTCAACGTTTTTCATACCTCCTTTTCATCGCATCACCTCGTAAAAAGTGATTAGCCGACTGCTTTCAAGGAAGGAACGAACTGGAGTGACCTGGGTCGCGAAGGCGAACGATCGCCTCTCATAATGCTAATGCAAAGGCGAACGATCGCCTCTCAAAATGCTAATGCAAAGGCGATCGATCGCCTCATTCCAAGATTGTCCAAGGGAGGGGCACCGAAATTGAGTTCTGCGTGTAGCGAAGCGGCAGATGAAGATGGTATCTACGATGCAGCTGAAGCATAGCTCACTTAGCCAGTCCGTGGAAGGGGGG
>LS939822.1:70592-102048 GCA_900490955.1 Micoletzkya japonica | reverse complement strand
GCGAAAAACCAAGAACACTTTGAAACGGCGATTTCGTCATCATGACGTCACTTTTTCGTCTCAAAAACCCCACCAATCGAATCAGCGTGGTCGAATTAGGTGGGGTAGCCGGACGCTTGTGTGCCCCAAGTCTACTCTGAAGCGAGTTATAGCCCAGCAGTAAATTGCCGTATAAGCGCATTTTATATATAGGGGTAATGACTTGCCAATAGATACGTATTCAGTGCGTACTGCGGTTCACTGTGGCTGGCGGCTCTGAAGGTGGCGATAGAGATGGCTCGGGATTACGGGGATAAGGAGGCGGAGGAACAGTGGACGGACACTCTGGACCGGGCCAGGAAGGTGAGTATAACGGACGAAACCGTTGCGTCAGTAAACGCGCTCATTCCAACTCTGTCTGTACTCTCCTCGTGCCGCTTCGCTCTCTTGTCGAATATCACTTATTGTTATGTAGTTGACGGAAACGTCAGACGTGAGAAGCCTACTCTGATGCGTATATTGGTTTGCCAATTCAATAATTGAAATTGAGCGCTCTTTGCAGGTTTTCGTGGCTAAACTGTGGAACGGCGAGTACTTCCGATTCTGTGAAAGGTCAGTTTCGGGTGATGTTTTCATACGATCTCTTTCGGTGCGTGTGTTTCGCATTCTTGCTGAATTGCGCGTTTTCGATGTATGAGCAGCCCACCACTGCAGTAGAGTACCCGCAGGCCCTGTCCACGTATGAATCATACGTAGAATTCGGCAAATGACTCATGACCAAGTCGTGAAAGTGCATTCTATGTCTGCGTCCCTTCATTGTTCTCCGCTGTCTCGGTCCATTCCTGCACTTTCGTGACCAAGTCATTAGTCATTAGTCTAACCAAGTCATCTACCGAACTCTAATCATACGGTATGATATGCTTTTTCTGCAGATCGAAGAGTAGCGAGACAGTGATGGCAGACCAGCTGTGTGGCCTGTGGTTCCTGCAATCGGTCAGCCCCGAACTGGCTACTGAGGTGAGGACGGGGGGTACGGTAGGGTGGAGGGGTACGGTAGGGCGGCGTTCTTCGACATGAGCTAGATTCGTGTGCAAAGCAGATATAGATAGATATTTTATGCAGTTTCATAGAAACAGAGATAGTCGCAATAATAATTTGGACTGGCGGAACGTAAGTTGATGAGTGGTAATGAGACGCTAAGTTAAGCTGATAAAAATTGCCTCATGCTCTAGTTGAGCTGGTGGGTTAATGAGGTGATGTGAAAGGCCGTAAGGTTGCTCGATACGACGAGAGCTTGTGCTCTTCCAGCTCCTGCCCCCCTCTTACGTCAAATCGGCGCTAGCCAAGATCTTCGAGTTGAACGTAAGGGGATTCTGTGGCGGGCGCATGGGTGCGGTCAATGGCATGCGGAAGGACGGAAGGATAGACCGGGCTTACATACAGGTGAGACGAATATGCCGGATACCCGAGATTTGTAGCTTGGTTTGGAGATGGATGTAGATAGAGCGCATGTACAGGGGAACATAGATGGACAGGGTTTACTTGTAGGCTATTGCAGGAGACTACTCTCCCATACACAAGGATTGGAAAAAAATTTAGTCTGAATATTCTTCTGCAGCAGTCTACCCAATACTTGAAAACGTTCTGCAGCTCTATGCAGGGGATCGAAACTGTCAGACATTGAAATGCTCAGTTTCCTGCTGTAAAACGTGCTAGAAACGATCAAAGATCGCGTTTGCAGGCGGACGAAATGTGGACGGGCGTTACGTACGCCGTGGCGGCGTTTATGATACAGCAGGTACGGTAGTTCATTCCACACATGGGCTAGTGTTGTCCGAACAGTTTTGAAGGATGCCTTGCATAATTATGGAAAATCAAAAGCAGCCATCCTAACAAGTGTTTTGTCACAATGATTCTCTAAAGCAGTCACCCATCCTAACGTCCGATGATCGGACAATCACGCCCGTGTATGGCTCATACTGTCCTATCTTTGTTATTGCGCCTTAGTTAGCTGCGATGAAACGGGAAGAATGATGCATGAATGAATGATAGTAGTGCTAGAATTAACGGTGCTAGTCGTACTGAACTTTGCCCACTACAAAGCAATGAGATAATGACAGACCATTTCGCCTAACTATCAGTAAGCCTTCTTCGTTCAGGGCAGCTACCAGGAGGCCTTCGACACGGCCTTTGGCTGTTACGACGCGTGCTTCAACCGGTTCGGCCTGCAGTACCAGACGCCCGAGGCGCTCTATGAGAAGAAGTGGGTTTGATCACGCGCGTATATTTCTTCAGCTTCCGAATCAGCTTGCAGAGTAGACTTGACCAAAGCTTAAATTTCAACCAATTTTCAAAAGATAATCTCTATGTTTTTTTCAGGTTCTACCGTGCCATCGGCTACATGCGCCCGCTTGCCATCTGGGCGATGCAGTGGGCGCTGGAGAGACAAGCCGGGTTGGGGACCGGACGGGAGGCCGGCGAATTGGCACGGCTGAGGGAGACGACGGTGGGCCGGGCTTATGGAGAGGTGAGACATGCTAGGTAGACGGTTGAATTGTAGGGAATGCGCTTTTCATCGCAGCGAACGTTCGAAACGTCACGTTTCAGCAACACTAAATGCGATTAATGCCTTGAGGTTTATCGTATATACCTTTTGCTTTGTTTTCGGTTTGGTTAAAGTAGTAGGATAATGCTTATTCAATCAATTTATCAAATACGAGTATGTGAAACGGCAAATGTGGAAGGAGGGACAGGGGTAGGAGATCTCACTCAATACCATAGTAAACTGTATAGCTAAGAATTCGTGTGGCTTGCTTGCGGCTTAGGAAGAAACGCTGATTTAGGTGCCTCTCCCCGCGACGGTCAAGAGTTCCTCGTCGGAAGAAGAGGAAGAGCCGGCCGGCGGCTCGGAAGAGGACGGTGGCAGTGAGGGTTACGGTAGTGATGAGAAGGTGGGTGGGGGAGGGCTACGGTAGAGTTGTAATGGTGGAGTGCAAGAAGCATTGGAGAAGTGGATAGAGGAGATCAGGTGCTGTGGTACTGTAGTTCAGGGGGATAGAAGAAGTGCGTGGGAAGAACGGGAGTACGGTAGCCATGGCATAGGGAGGCTACAACCGTGCCCATCTGTGAGAGCAAGTGCTACTCTTCTCACAAATGGATGTTCCTATCTGCACATATATGCATAGCTGATTTGGATCAAAGCAACTGAAATGCTATTAGGCACGGTGATAATTAGTGTACAGTAATCCTTCACCCTTTAGGAACTCGGCCTGTGCCTCCCCTCGCAGCCCTCGACCGCCACCCTAGGAGGGACCTCCTCGGACGATACTTCCAGTAGTCGGTCGCGCGAAGCTCCGCCCCTTCTCGAGGCTCCGCCCCCTGACGAAGCTCCGCTCCCAACACTGGTCCTCCAGGTCACGCCCCTTATCCTGGCCACGCCCACGCCGGTTGTCGACGCTGTACTGTAACACTTTATGCTTTTTTCATTATTTACTCAAATTCCTACGAAGCATTTGTCTAGCAGAGTACCACTGTTGCACTATTTAAGATTTATGCAAATTTATGCTTATTCATGATATTCACTCTCTACTAATACCCGGTTTAGAAAAGAAAAATGGTTATGGTGCGTAACCCCTGATTTCACGTAATTCCCCCTGACTGGTTCTTGCTAGTTTAGCGCAGGTTAGCCTAGCTCACAACCTCACTTACAATGCTTACAATGTATACGAAAAAAGAAAACAGTTCACTCAACGATTGATTTACACTCACTCACACTTACAGTACAGTAGAGTTATTGTTGCCTCCCTCCCCCGTTTGTTCACTTGATCAACAATGGTTACCTTAGATTCGATATCTGCCTTTGCTTTCTAGTCAGCTTGTGCGCTTCTCTTTTTTTACAGTGTTGCTGTTAGGGTTGGGGTATATTATAGTGGATTCAAAGATGTTAATGGATTTCAGCATAGATGTTTTGCTAATCGCTGATTACTGTTGCCCATTATCGATTGTCGCTGTCAAATAGCTTTTTTTGTGAATATAGATACGGTAGTGCCTTCCGATGTCACCGTATTATTGTGCAATCTTTCTTGTGCTTCCCGTGCTAGCCATGGAGCCGGATTGCTCGTTCTGCAACTTAGACTTCCGGATTTTAGCTGCATTAGCACAATGCTAATCGGCGGAACGATTAACTCCGGCTATTCCCGAGTTCTGTGTCTTTGAACCCCCTTGAGACTTGTAACCCCCGTTAAATAGATGCATTGCCAAGAGATAAATGGATTTACTGCTCACGGTAGTCGGGTTGTTATCTGAAAAGAGTTGGCTACTGTAGGCGCAATACTTGTCGGTGTGGAGGGTACGGTAGCTCTATTTCGAAGGATCATGATGTTATTTTTCATTGTTTAGAGTAGAGTATTCAGATATATATCGATAAATCAATAAGCTTATAAATAAATAGTGTTTAGGTATATAAGCGGCAATGTTCCTTAGCAGTCGCTTGCTGAATCAAGTGGTGGGCGCGGGGGAGGCCCGACTTGCGGCATTATTGAAAGCCCGGTTCCCGGCCGCATCCCGCATTGCAGTTCACGATACGTCGAGTCAGTTTGCGATCGGGTTACGGTAGTCCTGCTTGGGACTATGTTAGCTACCCTTGCTTTTAGTGTAAAGGTTACAGTAGCGGTTCATAGACGGATTACGGTAATTTGAATAATCTGGTAAGATTAATTGATTGAAGATGGCTGTGGCGCGATGTACCAGGTTCTAGTGGAGAGCAGCGAATTCAAGGGAATGAGCAAGGTACGGTAACTCCCAATTGGTACCATATTTGAAAACTTCGCGCCTCCAATGGTTGATGTGCAGGTGCAGCAGCACAAGGCGGTGACTGGCGCGTTGAGCAAGGAGATCAAGGACATGCACGGACTGACCATTGAGACCAAAGTGGCGAAATAAGAATGGATAAATGATAATTTAGTATAATCGTGACAGTAGATGATGCGAAATCTTGTTGATTTTGCCTTTTGACATAATATTTAGTTAGTTGTTTTGTTGAATTTTTGTAGTTGTACAGAGCGAAGATTGTGATGCCTTCGCATTGTCATTACGTGCTTTCAGAAAGCGGAGATAAAGATTTTAAACTTTCTTTAACTTGACTGATACTATGTTCGATAATGGTGGGATGCTTCCTTCCGGTCGGTACTGTATCTTCGAAATGCTTCATTATATTATTATTTTTAAAATGAAAATTAAAAAAGGAAATACCACAACGGGAAAAGTAACGAGTCTGACCCGGCGCTACTCCTACCGTAGTCTGGCCACGAATATTGCGTGCGGCAATTTGATCGCGAGCTCTAACGAAGGGCCCGTAGCCTGAGGCATGTGTCTCACTTGCCATGCTCTTCACTTTCTCTCACAGCTGCCCGATTGTTAAGCTTATCCTCTACCCGAGTATTATTATGAAAAGTTATTGGAAAAGGTTTCCAACTGGGTCATAGACGTGTATCGAGGTCTTCTAGCGTGACGCGCCCTTAGCCCCGCCTTATCGCGACCGATAAGGCCCATATAAGGCCACTTTCTGGTAGAGTCTCCCCGGTTTTCGCTGGTTTGGACCTTATTATTCTTACTTTTCCTGTTATTTAGCAATATAAAAAAACGATATTTCGGCATAACTGGCATTCGATTGCTCATTGTCCGCGACCCCCTCGGCAGCTATGCTAACAGTATTCGTATCTGGCCAGGGGTTGGGATGCTCCAAAAGCTAGGCGCCTTTCTCACTGACATTTAATGTACTGGCCACGTTTCGGGCGCTTTAGCGCTTATTCAAATGCTGTTGGGAAGCGCATCTCTTTGCTAGGTCTGTTTTGGCAGGAAATTACATTTCTGAATCCATATTGTTATTTCCCGCGTTCGATAATGATTCTTCTCCTAAATCTAAATTGTGTTTATGCGTCATAGTATCGCGCCCAGAGCGATTGCGCGTAATCTTATCATTTTGGCAGCGTGCCAAGCGTGATTACGCATATTTCTCGTTATGCGTTCCGTATTTCATGTGTCCGTGTCTAGCGGTTCTTTCCAGGCAGTCGCTCGGGAATGTCACAAGACTCGTGGAAAAGCGTCGTCTTGGTGAGTCGTTCCCCATAGTATCTAAGGGATTTTCGGTCCTATTCATAGCGTGAAATGTCATCTTGGCGTTTTGGATGTTATACGCTGAGAACTTAATAAGCATTGCAAAGCGTTGTCGTTCTCGCTCTTTATTGTGAAATTGCTCTATTGGCAGGCTACGTTAAAATAAATGAATCTAATAACATGTGAGGTACCTATGCTCCTTAGGGGTTTCATAAAAATTAGGCGAAATGGTGTTTGACGATGATCTGTAAATGTTAACCCCTTGCAGTTGCTCTGTTCGGTGGTGTCCCTGGTCGGCAGCGTCGTCATTCCACTCGATACGAACAACCTGGATAATGTGCTCAGTGGGTTTCCGCTTTGTTATCCTATAGTTTTGATGGTTTTTACGGCATTTATGGTGTCAGCCTGCACAGGCACATGTGCCTATTTGACAACTTGTGAAGCATTACATAGAAACATGTTATTGTAAAATATAAGCATCTTGGGTTTCAGAGGGAAACGAGGTGGTTTTCGTCAATTTCTACGCGGATTGGTGTCGCTTTTCGCAACACCTGAAGCCGATATTTGCGGAAGCGAGTGAGAAGTTTAAGGTGAGTTCTTAATAGTTTACTTGATTTATTGGTTTGTTCGAGCATGGGACAACTAGGTTAGGTTCGACAATGTTTTAAAACACCCTAAACACTTTGCATTTCTATGCACTCGAGCGCAGACCACGATGTGGCCGGTGAAAGAAAGATGAACCCTTGGTCGTGTGCTTATTAGCTATTCATTGGTCTGAGCCTAAATAGCGGATGGCCTTCCGGAATCCGTAAGATAAACTGCCTTCCAGGACGTTGCCCCGGGCAAGATTGCGTGGGCTTCGGTTGATGCGGACAAGCAACGTAAGTTTACTTTTAAATATATGGTTTAGTAACTTTTAGTTAGTAACTAACCAGTACCTAAACGTGCAATAATCAGAATACTTTATCATGCAGGTGGAAAATATCATAGATATTGCTGAAAAAACTGTGCTTGTATTAGTCGGAAATCGTTTAGCGGCCATCGCTACCAAGTACCACGTCAACAAGTACCCCACCCTCAAGTTGTTCCGTAATGGAGAACTGGCCAAGAAGGAGTACAGGTGAGGTTTTGGGATTTCAAGTACTCTTTTTCTAAATTTTACAATAAGCATGTGTATTAGGTAGGGGGGCGGTAGCGTTGAAGTTCTCAATTTTCTAGTCTACAGTAAGCCAGAAATCAATTTTACTGATATTTAGGAGTCAGAGATCGGTCGAGGCTCTGACAGAATATGTACAGAAGCAGCTGGATACCGCGGTCCAGACCTTTGCCAACGACCAGCAGCTCAAGGAACAACTGGATGTAAGTGTAGGTTGCTAGGGTCTGCATTTTGTTTCAGCTATGATAGCCCAAAAATGAAGATTGACTGCTGAGTTTGCCACTAAGCTTAGAGCATGGCTGTAGGCCTGTTTAACATATTATTTATCTTTTAAGAAATACATTTTAAGAACGTAATATAATATACATTTTCAGGCCAAGAAGCGCCATGTCATCGGGACGTTCGTCGCCCCTTCGGGACCGGCCTTCGAGAACTTCAAGAAGGTATCCGGTTTATCATCGGTTTATCATATTTATCATCGGCAAGCCGAAAAGAGACTTACAAAGTGTAGCAAGTAATGTTCAATGAAAGAGTCTCCAATATTACAGATGGGGTTGGGTGTGGGGGGGGGTATTCCCGCGAAAACGTCCTGATAAGCTAGTCCTGTTGATGCGGGGTAGTCTTAGCCAAATTTCGGCTCAATCAAAAGTAAGGCTGCTGTTTATGCAACTAACTCGGTGAAACCGAATGAGTAGATAAGGAATGATGGATACAGGATAAGCAACCTAATCATAATAAAGAAGAAAATATTACAAAATAAACCAGCCAACGCTTTAGCGGCATCTTGGACTTTTATCGTAGCCCAGTAAGCAGCTATCCCAAAGAGTCGATAAAGAATGGGATCTGGAAATTCGAACTGTAATTAAATGTCGTATAATAATAATTCAGGCGTCGGGTCTGCTCCGCGAGGAGTGCGCCTTCCACCAGGGACAGGCGACTCCTCCCCAGCCCGGTCAGCCCCCCGTCGGGGTCTCCATCAAGTTTGTCGGAACCAATGTCAGTGCCGTCCTGCGATTATACTCTTGCTGACCATTCTTTGCATTCTTTACTGTTATTTTTGACACTTCTATTGGGAACGGAGTGCCTACGATGCCTTTTTCCTGTTTAGTTTGCTTTACGACAACTTCATCTTATACCGAAGAGGTATTACGGTGGTAGGGTAGCTTTCTGCAGAACTTGTCAAGTATTGGTTAGCTCTAGATTCGGAGTAAAAGTATCGTTTTCAGTCCCCGGAGCAGGTACCGTACCCGGGAGATGTGAACAACTTTGACCAGCTCAAGTGAGTTGGCTTGATTCTTTGCTTTCTTGTTGGTTTAATATTTTAAAATGAATACTAGAACAAGAAGAAAAGAAGCAAAGGGAACATTTCCGGGATAGCATAATAAATGCATGTTTTACAGGCAATGGCTCACGGAGAGGTGCATCCCGATCGTTCGGGAGATTACGTTCGAGAATGCCGAGGTATCTAATCTATCTCTCTTTTCGTTTCTCGACTCTGAAGCCTTTACAGTCTATCAAATAACCTATACTCGTGGCAGATCTCTGTTATTCTTTTATGAATACTGAGATTATTTAATTTTCATACCGTAAAGTGGAGGGGTTATTTCTGGGTTTATCCGTTTCTCAGGAACTGACAGAGGAGGGCCTTCCCTTCCTCATTCTCTTCAAACTTCCCGATGACAAGGACTCAGAGAAGCTCTTCACGGAGGCCGTTGTGAGGGAACTAGCCGACCAGAAGTGTTAGTTTATCGGAGCCGCTCCGGGAGCCGGAAAATGGCGGGGTATACGGTAGCCCTTCTATTTAGCGGCCATCAACTGCCTGGTGGCCGACGGCCGGCGGTTCGCGCACCCACTGCACCACCTCGGGAAGGCGGAGAAGGTACGGGGATAGATTAGAGCACATAATCTACTTCTTTTTATCGTTTTATGCTTTGTAGTTACAATTAGGCATGGTAAGTCCAGCGTTGAGGCGTTTTTTCGTGAAGCGTTCTTTAAATCTAATTCTAACAATAAGCTAGCAAATCGGATAATTCGAGGCTTCAGTAATCTCGATTACCGTAATCTCGATCCTTTCCTCTCAGGACCTGCCGGTGATCGCGATCGACTCGTTCCGCCACATGTACCTCTTCGACAGCATGGAGTCGCTCAAGTGAGTTCGGGCTGAGAAAGTATTTTAAGAACTACATTTTTATTATTTCCGGTGAACCTGCCATACCTACCGGTTAGCTATATTATTGTTCGTTGCTAGTTTTGGTAGTAGGCTCTCAGCAATGAGCTAAATGGCTACCGTAATCTCGCCCGTTCGCTTCAGAACCAACGGCAAGCTGCGCGAGTTCGTGCTGGATTTGCACAGTGGCAAGCTGCACCGGGAGTTCCACAACGGACCTGACAAGCCGTCTGTGGCCGTGCAGGTATTTCATCGCTTTTTAGCGATTTGGTTTTATTATTCAATTCAATTTTATGATCATTAGTGTCATACTTGCATTGGTTACTCCCAAGACATAGTTTCAGTCTTGCCAGCGATTTTTTTATTAGATGGCTACAGTACTGCCTTCCGACTACCGTAATCCCTTCCTCTCTGCAGGTCGACCCCAACGGAGTGCCCGAGACCCAGCCGCCTCCCTCGGTCTTCGAAAAGCTCAAGCCCTCGCACAACCGCTACAGTATCCTGGACAAGGACGAGCTGTGAGGCGAGCGTGCACTCGACGCACCACCCCCCGAGGACCGCATCACCACAGTTAGCAAGCGAGCTGATATATTGATATTTCAGAATATGACTAATAGTTTTATGTATTGCTAAATCTACAGTTGGAGGAAAGCTCGCTTGTGCCACTCTAGCCATCCCTTTGACCCAAAAATTGTGTCTACCGGTAGTTGAAATATTATACCTTTGCCTCGCTTATTTACTCGTGTTTTTGCCCATTTCTCTCACTTCTTTCACTGTTTACTGTATTATTCTTTCTGCGGATAGACCATTACTTGCTCATATATAATAGACGTATATCCTACGATATATTATGGGATATAGAGATCAGCGAAATATATTAGTAGTACTTCTGTCATGACCTGTTCTTATGCGTTTCTAGTCAATCTGAGAAAGACAAGAACCATGACAATATTCCGTAGCCTTAAAACAGTATCTCTGGGGTTTTTGAGTGGCACGTTCTAGTCAGGCTTAATGAACTCTTATCTAATATAAATAAAAGCTTTCGAAAGTCTTTGTTCATGATAAGCTTTCGAAACCGGGCTTTCTGAGGGTTTTTTCAATATTTAGTTGCAGTCGTTTCTTTGTAGCTTTAGAAGCATGTGGACTCCGATTTAACTTATTCTAGCAGATTTGAGTTGTACCATTGATTTACCGATAGAGTCAGAATCATGAGAAATGATGTATCGCACGCTGTGATCTGCTGTCTCTCCTATTCTTAATTCTTAATCAATAAGAATGATGTCTGTTTGCTTTGTATGGGCTGGGCTTTTAATAAAGTAACTTTTCTACAAGTTTCGAGTCAGAGCTTTGGTTGAGCCTCCAATAGCAATACTCGGTTTGGTGTTGGTGGTTACGGTAGTCGGTTATGATTGGGCAAATTGTTCCTCCAGTTGCCGTCAGTCCTATTTCCGACGAGAAAGCGGAGCGGTATGGAGAGAGTGCAGACTAAAAGTAGGAATGCGCGTTTACTGACGGAACATTTCCGTCTATAATATTTAATTCCCTTACGAGATTAGTAGGTATTATTCGTTTTCCGGTTTTTTGATTTTTTCAATTTCTGCAGAAATATTGTTTACTCCACCGAGACGTTGTCTAACGCGCAACATTGGGGAACTCGTTTGGACAGAAAGAGGGGAAGGAGGGGGCTGATACGAATGACAGGGATAGAGTAATTAGTCTCACCCCATGGCTCGCAAATGTTGCGATTTTATGCTTTAGGAACGGTTTTGAGATCAAGTTTTACTGTTTTAAGGCGGTTTTCTTAAGGTCTGATTAAGGTTAATGGAGACTAATTCGCATAGCGAGAGAGCGGAGGGCTATGCGGAAAAGCTAATCGAATCCGTCAGGAATGTGAATAGATTACGGTTCCGAATGGAGCTCCTTCAAGTTATAACGTCTAGGTCCAGGGAAAGAGGAGGAAGTGGGAAGAGTGGACTGACGTGTAGTGCAGTATGAAGCGTGCAGGCCGTTAGGAGGGTTAGACGAAGGGAGGAGAGGGGAGAAGGGAGAGAGTTTGGAGGGAAAGCGAGAGTATTGAGAGGGAGTGTGTAGGATTGCGAGAGATTGACTAGTCTCTGTCTGGACGGATGGCCAGAGTTGAGCTATGAGATGTTGGTGCATAAGGTTAGGGTTAGGGTCGGCCTTAACTTAGGGACTAAGACTAGCTACTTAAGGCTTCCTTAGTCCTTAAGTTAGGGCTAATTGCCTTAGCGCTTAGCGCTCGTGCTCCCTGTTACTTTGTTTCATTGCTGTTTGAGCAATTGAAGCTCG
Source organism: Micoletzkya japonica (assembly GCA_900490955.1). NCBI lineage: Eukaryota > Metazoa > Nematoda > Chromadorea > Rhabditida > Diplogasteridae > Micoletzkya > Micoletzkya japonica. Next base: position 90,322 of record LS939822.1, on the reverse strand, counting down.
GGACGGGAGAGAAATGTAGAGCGGCCCAGGCTATTGTTATCTTGCTCACTCTTTTCTTTTGCTAAATCTTTTATTTTAATGTCTTATTTTACGAAAATGTACCTTTCATCGTCAACAAGCTTCCGCAATCGACTAAAAACGCATCAGTTTTATTTGCTTTCGAAACATTATCTAACAAAAATTTTCCTTGATTCCGTCATTCACCGTCGTGTGGGCGTTTTATCTCTTGCACCGTGGGCTCTGCAATCTTACCATCAGCACATTTCATTCGGGTCGGTTTTTTAGTGGTTATGCTTCACTCTTCGCTGTATACTAAGGTATAATAGTAATGAACCTATTATTAATTGATAATATGAACCTATTATCAATTAATAATAGGTTCATTATTAATTGATTAAAAGCATAACCATAAAAAAGACCCGAATGCTAATGCTACTGATCTTGCTCTTGTGAATGTTCTTCACTCTTATTTTTCGTGTTTTACCTCGCGTTTCTATATGAATGTAAGGTAACTTATATTCATATAATTACGGTGATTACCGTACCCCTTAACCTTCGCTCCTTCAGTCCATGCCCTCCTCGGGCCTTGCGGTCTGTGGTCGACTGTGGCCGTGGAGACGAACTACCGTACCCCCAGCTACAGTAGGACAGGTACGGTAGTGGATAGGGGGGAGTAATGTAGGTTTAGGTCTGGGTAGGAAATCAATGAGGTTTACCGTATTATGCTGGATATTGTGCTATCCATTTCACCATTCGGGTGAGAAGAATAAGCTAATACTTAATGTTTTAACATGCAAACATTTCCGTTAAGTCCACACGCCGGCACTCAATCTCTGCGCCGTCTACCGTAAGTTTTACCATTAATGGAAACTGTAGTTTGTAGTCTCTTGGAATGGGTTACGGCAGATATATGCTTGTGCAGTCTGACAGGACACTGTACCCAACGTACGGTTGATGCGCAGGTGGCCCGACCGCAACGCGCGGCGGACGCGTCGCCGTCACCCCCACTCTCGCCGCCCGTGCTGCCTGCGTTCATCCACCCACGGCTGGCCTCGCTCCGGGTAAGCCCTCTCTCTATTCATTTCGTTGTCCTTATCGGTTCGAGCTAGTGACTGATTCCATGCGTGGTCAGGTTTCGTTTTTATAAAAAGATTATAAAATTTCCTTATCGCTCGGAGCATCCTTATCGCTATGACAATTAGAACCATTTCATGTCATGGAAGGGTTGATTGATGTGGTAGAGGGCACAGAGAGATAGATAGATGGGAGAACTTTGTCTGACTACAAGTTGCGCGGTTCGCAAGCTGGCTAGCTAGTACCTTGTCCATACCGGTTGTAGTTTGTAGCCATACCATGATCACGGTTGCGAGTACGGGTTTCCTTTTCTGCCGATTTTTTGGCCTTTGTAATCGCGACGCATTACGGTATCTTGATGAAAGGAGAAAAATGTATGGGTAGAAAGTGAAGAATGGTGTGCCGACATGCGGATAACGGTAGATAAGTTACGAACAAGAATGTAGAAGAAATGTGGAAAAAAACAAAATGAAGAATAAACCACCAATCATCATCAAGTCGTTTAATCACCAATTTGATGAAAGTGGTTTCCCCCCACAAAATAAAAGGTCCTTTTGCAGAAGGAGATAGTAGAGCAGCTGGCTGGCCGCGACCGTATACCGGCATTGATGAGGATGCGGACCGTGAGGTTAGTGGTTTTTTTGTTGTTTTGAGTTCGGTAAACGTGCCAAGACCAAATCATGCAAAATGTCCCGCGGTCGGCTAGTTTTCTCCGCGTTCCTGCTTACTGTAGCTGTTTTTGGTCATCTTACTGTAACTGTCACTTACCGGAGCGCTTTTCGTCTGAAATCTCTTCAATCCGCTCCGCTCTCTCGTTGCAAATAGGAATGATGGCAACTGACGGGGAACGATGTTCCTCAACGATATACAAATCTCACATTTTCTATGGCTTATACGCTTATATTCTCTGCTGTTCTGATTTCGCAGTACTGCAAAAACGCTGACGAAACGATTTTCCTCAACCGTATCACAGTTATTTACGTTGTAGTGGCGACGCGGATGCCTATCCCTCGATGGAGACGCTAGCCCGGATGTACTTCGAGAGGGGCGGAAAGATGGTGCGGCCGGTTATCGCGCTGCTCATGGCCAGCGCATGCAATCAGGAGGTTGGCGAATTATTAGCTAAATATAGCAGAACAAACCGGTCCGTCAGTTTCTTTGATTCGAAAATGCGTCGAATTCTCTCACTTTTGCACACTCTCTCGCCAGATATTCCGAATAATGAACTGACGGATCTTTTTATTCCACTATATTTTAGTATTTATGCAAATATTATAATGTTCATTCATGGAACTTTTCATAGCGAAATGTATTCATAGCGAAATTTCACGTCGGTGACGACTACAGTAACCAATGAATGAATGATATGCAGGTGGCGGCGCGTTGCGGTCGCGACGCGGTCGCCGACGAGGGTGACGTCACGACGCACCAGGCCAGCATCGCGCTGATCGCGGAGATGATCCACGTCGCGTCGTTGGTCCATGATGACGTCATTGATGAGGTGAATTTTCGGCTCTCGTCATTTACTGATTAATAAAAAGCGATGCAGAATTTTCCCCAAGTTTTTATGTGGAAATTCTATGCAGACCCCTGCAGAAAGCAATTGCAGACCTCATTAATCCTCATTAAATTAAAGTAAACAAACACCGAGATTACTGTAGGGCTTGATCGGATACTGAAATATCCACAAAAAAAATGTGCCTCACGGGCGTAGAACTTGAGCAAAAGTGCTCTCTTTGCTGGGATTACGGTGGTCGTGGGTTGCTGTAGGCGGTTAGGGGAAGAGTAATCGTCGCTCGCTTCCAGGCGGCAACTCGTCGCGGCCAGGCTTCGGTCAACTTTCGCTGGGGCAACAAGCTGGTAAGGAATATGGTTGGGAAACGAAGCAGTAAACGTCATCTTCCTTTCATTTTCTTCTTCCATTCTGTGCACGGTGCAGGTAAAGAATGAAAGGAAGACTACGTTTACTGCTTCCTTTCCCAACCCTACTGGTATGAATACATTACAATCAATGCTATTACAGTATTGCGAAATCAGAGCATGAAGATAATATTATTGACGAAAAAGTTCCGTCAGTCAGCTCATTCCTACTTTGTCTGCACTCTCTTCATAACGCCTCGCTCTCTCTATGGAAGTAGGAATGAGACAACGGACGGAACATTTTCCTCAACCATATAAGCCATGAAAAGTATGAAAAATATATATGGTTGAGAAAAAACGTTCCGTCGGTTGTAGAGATGTCATAACGGCATACCGGCCGCCGGTATGGGAGGCGTGGATGAAGAATGAGGTTAACGGCCTCGATAGTGGGGAAAATGGGATTAATTAGGTTATAGAGGCCGATAAGCTTATGGGCATCGATAAGCTTATCGATACCGTTATTGTTCGTTCACTCACTGCGCCGGGGCGGTCGGTTTTATCGATGCCTTTCAAGTTGAGGAAGAGGCGGACTGATGTTTGGAACAATTTCACATTGCTTTGAATATGAAATTGTAGTGTGAGGTTCGTTTTTTCCGCATCTTGTCGATGGTTATCGATGGTACTCCGCCGTTAACAACCGTTAACAAAATCACCGCTTACCGGTGCATCGTTAATGAAGAATGAAGAGAGAGAATGGCTATCGGGACCGTTAACCGATATCGTTATTTCATCTCTAGTCGGTTGCGTCATTCCTTTTTTACGACAAGAGAGCGGAGCGGTGAGAAGGGAGTGCAGATAAAGTAGGAATAAGACTACTGACGGAACTTTTCCCTTAATATATAGAGGTAGTTCTTAAAAGAATCAGAGCTTAAAGACAATTTAAACCATAAAAAAGTGAAATGCATAAGAAGGGTGTGTGATAACATTGTTATGTTCGCTTATGTTTCAGCATCGCCTTATTTTGTTTGTCTCTTGCAGCTCACACTATGTCTTCGGTTTTTAGCAATTATTTTTACCAGTTACCTGCTAACTGGCAAAAATAGTTAATTACCTGCCGCACACCTCACGGTGTATTCGATAAATAAAATAAAATAAATATATTATTACTGCGACTATGAAAACGAAAAAAAGAAACTAACGTACTGTGTGTGCTGGGGTCCATCTCAACTACCGTATTAGCTCGATTCTCACATAGATGCCGGTGCCTACAGTAATCCTGATAGCTTTACCGTACCCCCTCCTATTCCCGATTCAGGCAGTCTTGGCGGGCGACTTCATTCTGGCCCGGGCCACACAGGCGCTGTGCGCCATCGGCGATCCTACCGTAATCTCGACGATGGCGACGATCATCGAGGACCTGGTCGTGGTGGGACCCAGCTTGTTTCAAATTACTATATCGGGCATACTGTATCGAATCGGACTCAGAGAAGCTTAGGCCTTCTTACATTCTGATGGATTACGGTAATTGAACCGTACGTGATTCAGGGCGAGTTCCTGCAAATGTCCCCTGAGCTGACGCCGTCTACGTCGTCGTCGGCGTCGTCGTCCCCTTATTCTGGAGGGGGTCCGTCGACGTCAACTTACTCCTCCCCTTCCCGCTCTCCGTCCGCCCCCTCTGACCCCCTCATCTACTCGGATCGTCTAGCCCTCTATCTGGCGAAGAGCGAGCGCAAGACCGCAAGTCTCTTTGCGAATTCGTGCCGCTCGGTCGCGTTGTTGGCCCAAGGTTGGCTTTGGGGGGGGGGGGGAGTTGCAGAGATAGATAGATAGATAGATATTTATGCATTTACATGGAAACGCGAGATAAAAAGAAAAGAAGATAGAGTGAACAATAGTCACAGGAAGAACAATATTGGGGGGGGGGGATTTATGCTAATTTGCATATTACTGAGACTTTGTGAGTCAGCATGAGAAAAGGCGGGCGTTGATTGGTGGATGCACATTGAACAGGGAATGATCTCTACTAGGGTTGGAAAACCAAACCTTTTAATCGCATTATGATACCGAGAGAGTGATGAGGAGCATGGAAGAATGAGGAGAGGCAGACGATAAAGACGATAACCGCGCGTGGTTTTCAAAGCCTAATAATCGCTAGCCTGCTCAGGCGAGGACACGGAGTTGGTCAGAGACGCAGAGGAGTACGGTAGGCACGTGGGGCTGTCCTTCCAGTTGGTCGACGATGCCATCGACTACGAGTTGGAGGAGGCGGAGGGAGGTCGGCTCCACTCTTTTTGCTATCTGCTTATGCTTATTTATTGAATTTATTGAGTTATTATTATATGATTATATTTATTAGTGATAAACGGGAAATGAGGTGCTAATTGCAGACAGGGCCGCGGGCAAGCCGGTGGCGGTGGACCTCGAATTGGGTGCGTACCTTCTTTACCTTGAATGCAATACGCTCGCATAGGCTTCATCAAGTGGTGAACGAGCTTAAAAGCTTGCCTCGTACGTAGAGATCGTCTAGGGTAAACGCCCTTTTGCGCGTCTGAATATCGCCCATTGCGTGCTTCAGGACTGCTGACTGGTCCGCTGCTCCTTGCCGTGCAATCTGAAGCCGAGCTGCGCGAGCTGCTCCAGGGCGGACGGACTGCCGCAGAGATACGACGGGTCTGTCGGGAGCAGCTTTCAGTCAGCACTAGAGTTCGACCGATGACCGATGACGACCCCCCCTCACCGTCATCAACGCGCACGAATGAAGTGACCGCACAGGCAGAAGTGCGCCTTAGATGAGACTCGGCCATGTGTCATCGGGAGAACTCTAGTCAGGCTGTTGCGGGAAATCCATAGAAATCGTCGTAGACGTCTATAATTCAAAACTGCATTCACAGCATGAGGCGAAACGCAGTGCTAATTGTACGTTTCGCGCCGCTGAATTGAATTGTGCAGGAGGGTTTGCAAACCAAGCATTTTAATCGCGTTATGAGATCGAGAGAGTGATGAGGATCGTGGAAGAATGAAGAGAGGCAGGCGATAAATGCGCAAATTGTGCTTGCTTTTCAAGCCCTGTTATAGTCTAGAAAATCGGAACGTATACTTCGTGATTCCGCCGTTACGGTGTTTAGCGATTTTTTCACGCTTTGAAACGATACCATTCCGATCCTAGATAAGATATAAGGAACGTGGATAGCTTTTTGCGATCAGTATTTCCTAGAGCTTCGCATAGTACACATTAGAATTTGATAAGATCAGTTTGGAAGGTACCGGAAACGGCGCTACGACCGGAACGATTATATCTTCCATTTTTCTCTACTATATCCAGGAGGTCCGGCGGTCTGGAGCTTGTGAGTTGACGAGGAGAATGGCGGCGGAACACGCTCAGAGGGCTGCCGATATCGTGAGTATACCGGGAGGGGGGGAGGGTTACGGTAGCTGGGCGGGATAAAATAGTGCAGCGGTGGCCAACGCATACATAGAGATAGAGCTGGGTTATTCTTGTATACGAAGAGCGACACTTGCGGTAGTAGTATTGGATACGGTAGGTTTGTAAGCATATGGATACGGGCCTTGATCGCCAAAAGAGTATGAGCAAAACTGCTGATGCACTTTCGCCATAGCGACTTCTACTGTTGGAGTGGACCGAACGTGTCATATAGATAAGTCGTTATAGAGGCAACCGTAGTTGCCGCACAAGCCAGTACTTTTCGTGGCTATTGCCTCTCTCGCATTAAGAAGGGACATGACCCCGGCAATGGGCAGGGTTATGTAGTACAAGCTTGGCACGACTCTTCGTGAGAAGTTGAGCAAATTTTGAGCATTTGAAAATAAAGTTAAACTCTATTCTATCTTAAGGCCAGCTCGATGCGCAGTTCCAACGGCGCGAGCGAGGCGTTGGCCGGCGTAGCTCTATCGCAGCTAGAGAGGAGGGTCTAGTGCGGGACATTACATTCGGGTCTGCCAGATGGCGGTGGTTCACGATCACTCGATAGTTAGCATACCGCTTCTTATCCGGTAGCGGGTGAAGCGAACTATCAAAAAGGCCCGAACGGAATGCTCTAGTCTAGCTCTAGTCAACCCCCCGCTTCTCCTCTAGGGCCCTCTTTCTTGACTCTTTTTCACGCCTGTGTTTCAGCGTTTGCGCTCTGCAGACAGGTTTTGGTATTTATAGCTGCGTGAAACATAAGCGAGGAAAAGAGTCCGTGGTTACGTTTGACTATTCTATGAATAGCAAAAAACGCTTACGTAAAAGGGAACCCTGGTAGGAGAGAATAGGCTTTTCGGTTTGTGTTAAACCCCGTAATTTCCCATAGTTACGCAAATATATTCGTTGCTCTATTATTTCTTGTTGATTTACAGAGATTATATTTAAAGAGTATTGAAGAATAGTTGACGGTTGTGAGGTTGTTTGTTCGTTTTCGTTTACTTCAAGATACGCATTCTTCTAAGCCATTTTGCCACAGTCTTGTTCTAATGCCATAGGTTCTCTTTCCTGTTACGGTGGGATTTCGAAGCAACGGGAATGTGTAGCATTTATCCACCGCTCTTTGTATTTTTTAATTATGGTTTAGGGGTCTCTAGCATTTAAAAGGTTGCTCAACTGGAATCTCTTCTAATCAAATGATGGATAAAGTGCTATAATCTCAGATCGTACGGGCAAGGCATTACACTGTCTTTTGGCTGCACTGTTCACTTGTCTATGATCGTTAGCGTTTTTTTGTTCTTTCGTTGTACGTGCAAGGCTAACCTCCCATCAATGTCTTGTATGCCATTACCCCTTAACGAGGCATTGGAGTAAGGAGGGAATGGATATGCCTATACCGGTTGAGAGCACGGGTCCTTCTTCCTGTGTCTCTTTCGCCAAACACTCCCTCTCAAGGTGCACCACCCCCCTCTTTACTCTGCCCGATGGCATCTTATTATTATGCTAGTTCGTGTGAACAAGCAAGCATCCACTCTCAGGAGGAACAGGACTGGATTGCGTTGCGCAAGAGGAAGGAAGGAGGAGCTGAAGAGGAAGAAGAAGAGAAAAGAAGGCGAAGGAATGAAGAGTGGAGAACGAGTAATGGCACACAGAGCACAGGAGAAGCTAATAAAGCGCACTGAGTCACGCATTGACATGACGGGCAAGCACGTAGCTGGCCGACCCCCTGTGGACTATCTACAGTATAAGAAAAGAAGACGCAATTAGGGACCGCTTGATGGCTACATACCATCACTCGTCGCTAGACAACAAGCCATAGGTTTATTGTCGCTTGATCGGTGGAACGTAACCCCGCTGAGTGGCTTGGCCCACTGTCAAGTTGCAGTGTGTGTGTGTGGTAATGGTCCGAGTCTCGTCACTCGCGTACAATGCACTCTGTTGTGGAGTGTATATGGGCGTGACCCTGCGAAGGACTCGCAGCCTCGTGATGTCATACAGTGACGAAAAGATTGCGGCTGGCGCTTTCCGCCGTATGGGTAAAGTGGTTAACCTCTGTCGGGGTCTGGCGGAAATGGATGGAAAGGTGCGCGTATACATCACTTAATGCCGGAGGAGAGTACTCTCTGTCTGCTACAGCCAGTCAGCCACATTAGCTCATGTTCCCTAGAAAGGAGCGGGTTGTCAAGTGCTTGACTGTGTCTCTGTCTTCTGCCTTGAGTGTGCTATGGAACAAGCCAAAGGGGCGGCGGATGACCGTGAAACACGTCTTTATCGTGTCGACACAAGAAGCCCGAGAGGGATTCTCTAGTGTGAGAAGCGAGAGACGAAGACGGCGGAACGTGGTGGGCACGGGCAGTAGGCCGCATCGTTTCCGGGAAGACCGGGGCCTCCGGGAGAGCCGGGCTGGCCGTCGCTTCCGGGTTGTCCAGGAGATCCGGGCGGGCCGGGGGGTCCCTGAATGCAGCAGATGAGACTTGAACCATTACCATCTAAGGTCTCAGACTAGTACAGTCTTGAGAGATTCGCTATATTCCCCTACCTGAGGTCCGGGTGCTCCATCCTGCCCCTTGTTTCCGTTGCCTCCGGGCTGTCCAGGTTGGCCGATGGGACCTGGGCCTCCAGGTGCTCCGGGCTTTCCGCGTCCGCGGGTTCCGTCGTTTCCGGGCTGTCCGGGGCCTCCGGGCTGGCCGGGGTTGCCGGGAGGTCCGGAGTCTCCGGCGGGGCCGGGAGGGCCGGGCTGGCCCTCCTTTCCGGGAGGTCCCGGGTTTCCGGGGTGGCCGTCGTTTCCGGGAGGTCCGATGGGTCCTGAAAAAAGAGGATGTCATACTTGTATGAGGCGTAACACGGCACTCTACACCATCAAAAAGCGAACAAGATAGATCCAGAAACTAACTCACGTTGAATAAAAACACGGGAGTATTACGATGGTTCGAAGACACTATTTTGAGGATGGATAGGAAAGGGCTACTTTTTGTTATTTAATTTTAATGTTTTCCGTGCAGGACCGTTAGCAAAATCGCAATTATTAAATTCGAACTACAGTTTCGCTTTTTGATATTTTTGGCTTGGTTTATAATGCTGTGGTAAGAGGTGCGAGGTTACCGTACCGGCAGGTCCGTTGGGTCCGGGGGCGCCGGGCGGGCACTTGATGCACGAGGTGTCGTGGGGCGGGCAGGTGAGCGGCGCATAGGTGACCGCGTTGTCCTCTCCGGGAGGTCCGGGCGGGCCGGGATTTCCGGGAGTTCCCGGCTCTCCGGGCGGACCGGGAGGTCCGGGCGGGCACTGCGGCTTGACGGGCTCGCACTGGCACCAGGCGGGGAGTCCGGAAAAGTCCTGCCTCTTCTGACGGAAGATGGAGTTGAAGGGGTTCTCGCGGGGCTTGGAGGGGGGCGTGACGAGGATCTGGATGTCCATCATCTCTGTCCACGCAGAGTCCGTCTCGACGCGGAAGACCTGCAAGTTAATTGATTGGATGATTAGGATCATCGTGATCCTCGCTGTACTAGATGTAGCCAAAGGTCTCAGGCGCTGTAAGTGCTATGTGGGAAGTCGAGCGTGGTTGGTTCCCATAGAGGCTGATGACAGTCTGGCCTTGTCGCCCAAGGTTTGTCTGTCTGAGCGTCTAAAGGGGCGAAACAGCGGGAGGTCCGGATGGGAAGGGTGGCTTGAAGGTGAACGAGTGCTATCGCCTATTCGCTTTGCCATCAAAGCTTAGGTTCTGTGTCCTATGCTATCTCACTGCTGTACTGATGAATTTTTATCTCGCCTTTCTATGTAAATGCATAAAATATCTATCTGAATGGACCCATGCTCCTGATCATCACGCGAAGTTGTGGCATCGTATGAAGGACGGTTTAATGCTCTTCTATAAAGAGTTGGCTTACCGAGACGCCGTCCATGACGGAGGCGTGGACCTCCTGGATCTCGTTGTAGAGCGAGGGAATGACGACGAGGCAGGCGAGGATGGCCATGGCCGAACACGCCGTTGCCACGCCGACTATCAACTTCTCTTCGTACATCTGCAAAGCAAGAAATGACGATGAGAGCTAAAGCTCAGCCTATGAGGCATGTGCTAATGCTGATGTGCTAGCGAGTCTAGTTCAACGGGCTACTGATAGCAGTTCTAGAAGCACGAAGCGAAAGTCTTATTACTAAATTGGAGAAAATCGGAAAGCTCTGGTAAGGGTGCTACTACGGTAGAAAGAGCGAGGGGAGTGCCTCACCTTTGCGAGCAGCGGATGCCGATGCTTGAGGGAGGGCGGTGCGAGGCTTTTATACACGGAGGGTCTCCCTCTCTCTCTCTCACTCTCTCCCTCTCCCTCCCCCACCCCTCTCTAAGAGGGTGGGAGGGGCGCCCCCTGCCTAGAGGGCCTAAATTAGCGAAGGTATGCGAGAGGAAGGAAAAGAGAAGAAAGGAATAAAGAGACAGAGTGTATGTGTCCGTAAGCATCGAGAGTACTTGAGGGGAGAGAGGCACTCTTGTTGTGGGCCATGCTTCTTTTTGCCACCGAAATGACATGGAACGGGAAAGCAGGAAAGAGGCTGCCTGTTTGGAACCACAGGGATCGGCATTGTCGCGGATCGTATTCATTTGGATCACTATCCAATGATGAGAGCCTTTGGCTTGCTCTTATCCGCTCAAGTTGGCATATGCTAGCTTTACGGATCACAATGTTCTAAATGTTAAGCAAACGAACCAAAAGTTTTGGGATAAAATGTTTTCTACGCGAGAGTTCCGGCCAAAATCAGAGTTATTTTTCGGCATCTCGTTTGCCTTCCAGAACATTGTGGGATCACTGTCTCCGGTGTTCCTGGGTGATTGCCTTGTTGTGATCAGGCTGTGATCAACCTGCCCCCTTTCCCCCCTCCTTTCCCTTTCCATCCCATCTCTCGAGGCGGCAAGAACTCTTGTCGTACAGGCGGAGAAAAACAGAATGAGATGAGAATGGGCAAGGTCAGAGTAGGAAAAGAGTGAGGAAGAGCTGCTTCTTGCGTCTTTTGTCTCGAATGCCCCCCCCCCCCGATTATGGCCAGGAAACATTCCGGCTGGGCGTGATTTCTGGGATCAGTTTTTTTTCAGGGAAAACATGTTTTGTGGGGTTTGGGATTAACATGAGTTCAAAGAAACTACTTGTTAACAGCCTCATTCGATACCGAGTTCAGTAATCATAGGCGGGGGTAATGTAATGGCGAGCCCTCCACAATGTTCTGGCACGAGTGCAAATGTTAAGCAAACGAAATACCCAAAATATCCCCGATTTCTGGAGGAACTCTCTCGCGCGGAAAACATTTTGCCCCAAGGATTTTGGCTCGTTCGCTTAGCATTTAGAACATTGTCCATAGATATTGTATGCATTTACATAGAAACGCGAGATAAAAACAAACAAAAAAAAGAAAAAAAAGAGTGAAGAGTAATCACAGGAAGAATAATATTAGCATTACAAAAAAGAACATCTATTTAGGTGCGAGAAGAAGATAATAATCGTGCATAGTTAAAGGCTCTCGCGGATCGTACAAAGAAACTATTGGTCCTGTAATTCTGGCTCTTTGATGAATAGGCTAACATGAAACCTGGTCCTCTGCTTTTAGAAACCCTTATGTTGAAATGGTGGATTGGTTAATAGGAAAGTCTAATGTTTCCATAAATAAGATTGAGGAGCATTTTAGAGTCAATTGTGCCTCGGGGTCCCCCCATTACAGTACCCTCTCCGCTGATTACTGATCTCCTGGCGCGGCCTCCGGTTCCGCTATACTAATGCTATGGGTGAATGTGATCCGGTCAGAGGGGGGAGAGGAGGGTTGAATGGCAGAGGATAAGAGATCGAGGGCGCAGGAGGTGCGAAAGAAGCGGAGTCATGAGGAGGAAGACGTGGCAGAGAGGAGGGGTAGGTCTAGTATGTCTGCGGGGACTGACAATGAATATACTATTTTACTGTGGATGAAACTCCACCAGCTTTGTCCTAAAACGCTGTCCAGCTAGGGACCAGTAGTAATTTGTTTGCGTACAGATTCCCGTCGAGATATAGGTATTGTGTGCTGTGTGCCTTTTAGTTGTTGCTTGTTTGCTAGTGCCTTGCCCTGTTCTGAACGAAAGTAAGAAGACGGGGGTCAGATGAAGGGTAGCGATAGTGTGGAAAGACTTGTTGAGACGGGGATCCGGTAGGTAGGGTTGAATCAGCCATACTGTATGATTGAGGAAAACGTTCCGTCAATTTTGTAATTTCTATTAATGGCGAGAGAGCGAAGCGGTATGAAGAGAGCGCAGATAAGGTAGGAATGAGTTTGCTGACGGATAATTGTTTATCGGTAGCGGCTTTCAGTATTTGGAGAAACATAGCGAGAGCGAGAAAATTGGCATATCTGATGGCTGTGTGCGGAATAATGATTCACTATATCATACTGTATGTGCAACCTTTATTTCTTAGTTTTTCGCCCATCCATATCCGTCATCCGCAGTAGAGAGCGTGTTCAAAGCGGAGGTCCAAAACCGGGACCATTTTCCAAAGGCGGAATGGACGAATACAGTGTTGTCTGTGTATGGAGTGGAGCAGCGGGACCCGGTCTCCATTAGTTAGTTAGCTGTTTTGGAGGGGGGGCAATGGAGAGGAAAAGGGGAGAAGAAGCGGCAGAAGAGGCGGACCACAAGGTCGACTTCGGTCCGTTTGGAACAGGAATGGCCGGCGGAAAAAAACCCTTTCTAGCTACGGGTGATTGCGCTCTTCGTGGAAATGGAATATGGCGTAATCTCGACAATGGCGGGGTTTCATTCGCGCCTAAAATGAGAAATTTGGCAGTGCTATTTATAAACCGGCATGAACAATATTTTCCACCATTACTCATTGAGCATACTCGTTGAGTGATGTTCCCATGCGTTCAAGTACAAAAGACCCCCAGGGCATGTCTCATGCCTCCTTCTTTCCACTTCTCTCAAAAAACCTGCACCTCAAACGCACATACCGCTAATTCGGTTGACCTTCCCGCAATGGGTAGGGTGCTTGGTGTTCGACTTCTATTATTGACGAAAACGTTCCATCAGTAAACGCATTCCTACATTGTCTGGACTCGCTTCACACCGCTCCACTCTCTCGTTGAAAATACCAGGAATGAGAGATCTTACGGAACATCTTTGTCAACCGTAGCTAAAGTTCTGAATGCGAGTTCTGGTAGATACGTTTCGCGGCTCAAAGGATTGCGGGCAGAGTTCTATGATGATCGTGAACCATAACCATGAAAAGAACTCCCATGAGAGCTCTATTTATATCAGACAGTTTGTGTTATCGTTTAGTTAAAAGTCCCGGCAGAGAATAATGTTTCATGAAAAATCTCTTATTTACGAGGAACCTGAAACATATGTAAAAGCAATCCAACTACTAATAGACAACTGTAAATTTTTACTACAGGATCAGAGATGGGGGTTTTTGTTTATACCACACATGATGGAGGAAAATTTTCCGTCAGTCCTCTCATTCCTACTTCCAGCGAAGTGGCATTACGAGAGCCACTGACAGAACTTTTCATAGTATTATGCGAGATCTTATGTATGCGTGAGCATACATCTGTGTATTCCGAGCTATGCCCTACTCCCAATACATGCAATAATTTATGCATATTTTCTGTGAATACTGAAGAAGGTGAAGGATGCTCGTCGAAAGGTTCCTGACGGTACTCTGCGAAATTTCACGTCATTAGCACGCGCTACCATAGCGAAAAAACAGTTTTTAGGGATTATTCCCTAGCCGGCTGGTGAAATTTCGCTCTGTGTGCTTTCTTCCCTCAATCTTACTATGCCTCAAGAACCGCTCATTAGCACGCACTCTTGACCTTGGCCATTCACAGTGTTCGACTGTCGCTTTCCCTCGACCGAACTAATCAAATACTCGACCATCAAACAGTTCCGTTCGTACATTAGTGCCGTTAAACAAGCGAAGTCGCAATTCCGTTCTGTAAGGCTTCGAAGACCAAGCGCGATTAGCGCGTATTTATCGTCTGACTCTCCACATTCTGCAATGCTTCTCATCACTCTCTCGGTCTCATAATGCAATTAAAAGGCTTGCTCTTCATCTCCCACTGTACTGCGCAGTGAAAATCGTGTAAGAGCTGAAGTAGAAATTAATTCTGCTTCCTTTTTTTCCAGTTTTGCTGGTTGGAGATAATGGTCCGCTAGTTGTCTCTTTTCTATTTTTGAGCAAATCGGTATGAAGAGCTTTCAAACAGAGTAGGAATGCGTTTACTGACGGAACTTTTTCGGCAGCTTCAATGCACTCTCTCAATTTCAATGCTCGTCCCTCCATTGTTCCTCGTCTGTCTAATATGCTCTATCTAATGTGGTCCCCTCCCCCTTCTCCCTTGCCCGAGACAAGTTGCACTGTCTGGTGTCGTGCCATTGGATACTCCATGGATGGGGGGAGGGGGGAGGGGGAAGAGGAGGTAGCAGGTGCACTGTTAGGAGGGAGAAAGAGGGAGAGAGAGAGAGGGTCAGGTAGCAGACAGATCGACAGTGGTGACATGATATAGTTTACACCTCAGTCATCATCGTGAGACTGTAAGCATAGAGGTAGGATAGAGAGAGGGAAAGGTGAGAACATAACAATAACTATCGAGATACAGGGGCAATACGTCAGCAATACGTCACAGAGAGGGGAGGGGGGTACTGTAGGTGAAGGGGCATTGTTAGTCTCGGGCAAGGGTAGGTAGGAAACGTGTGATGTGTCATCGATTACTCAGCATTACTGCCGTCGAATTGGGTTTTTACAGGGTTATATATTAGAAGTCCGTCAATAGAGCCATTCCTAATTTGCTTGCAGCCTCTTCGCTCAGTAGCCGTCAATAGTTATGACCAGAATTGACGGAAAAGTTGTCCCCCAACCACAACTGTGGCGTGGGAGGCATTATCACAAAAAAGAGCAGAGTCAACGACACTAGATAATATAATAATTATGATAATATAATAAGATAATTATGATTTGCTGTGTTCCAGAAATTTAGGCTGTAATGCATCAAATCGCATTTATACAACGTTCAGGAATGGAGGCAACAAGGCACAAGTTTTGGCTCATTTGGCACAGCTCATACTTATTATAAGGCAAGGTTGGGAAGGGTCAAGGCACAATAAGTGGAATGGCAAGGGAATGAATGAGTGCAAAGCGCGAACAGAATATGGATATGTGGGCGAACCAAAACAAGCTAATGGTTGGGTCATCAATCCAGCTAAAGCACATCGAAAGGTAAAAGGAAGTCACCGTCAAGAGGCAGAGACTCTGGTGAGCTCTAATTATAGTGGAATAATAAACCGGTCCGTCAGTTTCTTTGATTCCAAAATGCGTCTAATTCTCTCACTTTTACACACTCCCTCGCCTGATATTCGGAATGATAAACTGACGGATCTTTTTATTCCACTATATTCATGTGAATCTTCTGGGAATTTTGTTGGTCAAAAGTAGAGAACGCCAAAAGGAGTTGATTTTTTGCAGTTCATAGACAGACCACAGTTTCCGCACGGGTCATTGAGTAGAGCTACGGAGACAAATCGGTACGATGTCCCCGTAACTATCGAAACATAGTGGCGAACGTGACTGCGCAACTCTACATATTATAGAAGTCCTTTTCGCGTTCCCTGCCCAGTCTGCCTTAATCTTCAAGCCCTCTCCTCCTCCTCCTCCTCCTCGTTCTCCTCTTCCTCTTCGTCTTCACTGTCTTTAGGTTCGTGCTTCACCGTAGGATGGGGCGTGTAGGTACACGAGTCTGTCTGTAAAATAGGACATAGAGCGAAAATGTCTTGTAAAAAGGGAAAAAAATTTCCGGTTGACGCCGCCCACCAGGTGATCCTGTGTTTCAGGAACACTTCAAAATATCGCATGCATCTAACGGGAAATCTTTTCATTATTCTCATTTTTCTCAATACATTCTCATTTTCTCCATATTATTGAACGGTGAACCGCAGTTTTGCCCGCGCAATTACAAGATAAATAGGAAGTATAGCAAAAAAATACCTGTTCTGTCAATCTGCTCCAGTCCATCGATTGGTAGAAGGACGACTCAGCTGAGGGAGCCTGTAATTCTGAGTATTTACGCTCAGTAAGAATTTACAGTGAAATAACCCGATCCGTCAGTTTCTTCCGTTCTAAAATGAGTCTAATTCTCACACTTTTGCACACTTTCTCGCCTTATGTTCGGAATGATTTTCCGACGGATCTTTTTAATCCATTATACCAACCAACATCACTGAGTGTATCATAATTGTATTATTAAGAGACTGCAGACAAAGTAGGAGTGAGGTCACTGACGGAATGTTTTCGTCATTGATACCTGGTAGGTGGTGCTAAAGTAGGGCAGGTCGTAGGCGGTGGTGGGGTACGTCGACGGATACCAATTGGCGGCGTCGCACCACTGCGACTGCAGCTACAAAGGGGTAAGAGGAATTATAAGGGGAAAGCGCCGCGGAAACAAAGTTGACAAGACATTCTGCGCGAGGGGAAAGAGAAAGGATATGCCGTGAAAGGCGACTAAATCCAATCAAATCCTGTGAAATGTCGAATGCACTTCGATAGCCAAACTTATGGCACGTCTTAAATTTTTTTAATATTTTTATCATCGGGTTTACCGGAACGAGACGCATAGGTATAATAGTGATTTCACATGAGGCACAAGGGGGTATAACGTGGTGGACGAAACAGGGGGAGGGGCGGAAAAAATTTGGAACGCTTCACGAATTTGCGTGTCATCCTTGCGCAGGGCTTGCTTGCGTTTGCTTCTTTCTTTTGATTGGGTAACACAAGCTGTTAATAATAATGCACAACAAAGCCGCTGTCGTAGCATTGGGATTGCACTTGCAAAAGAGCTGCGGTTATTATCTCATTGTGAGCGCTGCCGTCTCCCAGTCAGTGTCATGTTTCACGCACAGTGCAAGGCAATCACAGCCATCGTTTTCCTGCTAATTGTAAGATCCCAAGCTTGTGTGCCGCATAACTAGCCTAGCGAATAGATACCTATCATGGAACACAAAGAAAATTTCCTGCCCCAGTGAATAGTGAATTGATCATAATAATTATCCCCATCCCGTTCATACCCCTATACGCGCAACCGTCTGAGTTATGTCTCACGCACCATATAAAAGCTTATGGAAGCTTCGGTCATTGTTGGGCCGGCCTTATCTTGCTAAGTGCTTCTAAATCTCTGACTGTTGCGCACTCTAATATTCCGCTTTATCTGTCACCGAGTCCTCGTATTTCATTATAACACCGATACCCGGACGTAACGTTCTGCCCTACAAACGGTTGAACACTGTAATTTGTAGCTAGCTACCTGATTGGAGGGCATGAATGCCTGGTACAGCGACGGGTCCATCACCGTCGTACTGCTCTTCTCGAGTGAGGGCAGAGCGGGCACGAGAGACGGGTAGTCCTGAGGGGGGATAGTATGGTATTGGTCAGCCTTAGTATTCTCAGTTGGGCTCAGGACGATAATCTTTCGACCCGCATAGGACATGGAGCCGTGTCCAAATACGACTCACCCCGTCTTCATCTTGAGGGGTGGCAGTGGGAGGGTGGGTACGTATGGTAGATAGCGCATGTCTTTTATTGTCGAACTTCGTATTCAGACAATATCAAGTACGGAATGAACACTCGAATCGAGAATGGACAATGTGAGAGTAAATCTATCGTTCTTCAAGTCTTCAAGGAATTCAGGAAAATGAATAATAGGGAAAAGTGATGCATACCGGCGATTGGAGGGGCGTATTCGTGTAGAGCCACTGGTCTGAGAGGCCGACTGAAGCAGACTGGGTGGATTGGTGGGCCGTGTACTGCAAATGCAGACGATAGCAAAATCTTTACCCCTTTACCATTAAACCTTACGGTGTGCGGCAGGATCTACATAATCAATGGTAGATACATATGGTTGAGGAAGGTGTTCCGTCAATTGTCTCATTCCTACACATGCGACGAGAGAGCCAAGTGGCATGAAAGGAGTTCAGACAAAATAGGAACGGAGTTCACCGACGGAACTTTTCTTAGTGAGATGTATTACAATCTTATTAGTCTGTCTTGTTCGCCTTTATAGGCTGCTAATCGTAGATTTCCGGGGCTTTTGGAAGAAAAAAAATGTGATGTTGTAATTTATATTCCGCTAATGTGTCGTGTTCGAATCTTTCTAGTGTGTAAAGTGTGTTCCGTGAGGCTGGTCCCCCTCGGTCCCCGTTGTTTAGACTAATTGCACGCATTGGGGGAAGAGGATGAGGAGTCAATGAGTAGAAGAAGGGGGGGGGTATGGGGGGAGAAGAGGGAGAGGGAAGCCTCTGCCTCCAGTAATGTAAACGACCGACTGACAGCCAGATTAGCAGGGTCACTTTCGAGAGTCTGTGGTATGGAGGGAATGGAAGAGAAGAGAGAAGAGAGGAGAAGAGAGAGGATAAAGCAAAGATAAAGAGTAAAGTGCGAGAAAGTGCGAAGAGGGTTACGGTAGGTTTGTACGGTATCCACTCTGACGCTAGTATTAAATACAAAGATGTGCTTATGAACCCCCCCCCCCATCCCAACTGTACGGTCCTCAAGCTATGTTTCAGCGTCCGAATAAAACCTTGTGATGAGGCTAGGATTTCGCAACTCGGGACATACCTAGATCGAGATTCATAAATATTATTGGTTCCGACGAAAAAGTTCCGACACTAAACGTCATTCCTACTTTGTCTTCACTCTCTTCACATCGCTCCGCTATAGATATATCTCGGCAATAATAGGAATGAGGCATGTGATGGAACATTTTCCTCAACCTATATCATCATAGCAGAGGGATTTAGTTTAGACCACTTTCATTGTCAATTTCAGTGGTTCGCGGCAGTCCTTTGCCCTCTCGCATCTTGGTAGATCGTGTACATTATGCTTGTGCGAAACACGTCATCAAACCACCGACAGACAACTTGGCTGGTAATCTGATCTGTTCATTGAGCTTTGCCGCACCTCTACAGTAGTTGGATGTAAAACTCGATGAAATAAAAAGTAAGGATGGAATCTTGCCACAAAAGCAAAATGCAAAGATTCCAGATGGATTCTTGGCATTTTTTTTGTGGCAAGATTCCATCCTGACTGCTTGTCCCAGCGGGTCTTATATCTATTGATGTATTTAGAAGCCGATCCGTCCGGTATCGAATGCTCCTGATCGTCCTAGTTTGCACGTGTTTTATCTAAATCATCAAAAGAGACGAAAGCATAACTATGGAAAACATGCGCTTTCGGCAGCTTCATTAGACAATAATCTGATCGCTTGATTGAGCTTCTCCCGCACTGTCTCTGTGATGACTGTCCAATCATTTGTCGGCTTGGACAGAGAGTGACGAATGACCCGCGACAAGTGGGCGCCGGGGGCAGAGTTAGAGAGGGGG
>LS939822.1:20648-68307 GCA_900490955.1 Micoletzkya japonica | reverse complement strand
GGGGGGGGGGGGGGGGGAGGACAGGCAACGTCTCTGGTCATGGCTTTGCCTCTGGCTTTTGGTTCACTACTATCGTTGTTAGCTGTCAATAATGCACTGGTACTAAGAGCCTGAACATTTTCAGGACCCTTTTTTTCTTTTCTTTCCATAGTTTGACAGTCGCCATATGGCCACCGACTCACCCATGTACTCGCCGCGGAAGAACTCATAACGCTCCTGCAGGTACGTGTAGATCTCGGCCAGCGTCGCCTTACCGTCGGGGCGGTGCTAAAGATATGATCTTTGATCTTTAATCTTTGATCTTTGCTCTCTGATCTTTGATCTCACCCTGATAGCCATGGCGATAAGCGCAATGTACGAGTAGGGCGGCTTCTCCTGCCGCTTCGTCTTGGGCGTGAGCGTCTTCGTACGCTTGGAGGTCTTGGACGGAATCTGCGGATTACGGTAGGATTGAGGATTTCAAATATCGTAAAAATTAGCCATAAGTAAAATGAGGGAAGGTTTAAATTTAAAGAAAATGTCGACGAATATACCTCCATGTGCATGCCATTCTGTGAAAGGTTGTAGATGTTGGGAAGCGGGGTGAAGTAGCCTCTGAAATAGGAAATATATGAGGGCAATGGAAAGGATGGTGTTTGTTACAGCTTCTTTTAAAGCAGAACCATAGTAGCGCAAGGCAAAAAGAATGTCTAAAATGGAGCGGAGAAAGAATAGCTATGATGAAAGGATGGAATATGTTTCAGTCATGGTATAAAACGGATGGACAGGGTTACCAAGCGTACTTTGAATCAACGATACAGGAAGAAATCGATTCGAATTTGAATCTGGGAGGCTTGGATGGAAAGAAAGCCCCAACGACGAAATGGAAAGATTGAATATCTACGAAATGAGTATCCTGGAGGCCACCTAAGACTAAAGCATTCCGGTCGGGTCTTTTTGGTGGATATGGTTGGTGATCAATTGAATTTGATTCAATAGCCGCTTATCGTGAGTGAAACATAGCCGTCAAATAGACCCCGAACGGAATTCACTTTCTAAGAGCCGGCTCTACCATCCGGCCGACCGACCGACTCCTCAGCAGTCAATACATCCCAGACTGACCGAGTGTGCTTGTATACAATTCTTATACACTAACTCGCACGAGCTAAACACTCACTGCCTATATAATGTAAACCCCCTTGCGATGTTTAGAAAGATCCCTCAGACCTTGCTTATTTACTTTCGCGTCCCGGACAGTATCGCAACAAATCCAGGGAAAGGCGATTTAGGCGGATAAAAGTTATATTTATAAGGTAAGGGACGTACTTCTGGATGTCTTCCATGGTTAGATGGTAGGGGAAGTTGGGATGATGGGGTGAGGTTGGAGTTGGAACAGAAGCAGGAGTGAAGAGGAATGAAGAGGCGTGGTTGGAGGAAGGGGGAGGGTTGGGGGTGGGGAGAGAGATGGGCCACAGTAATCGGAGATGGGGGGAGCGAGTGGGGGGAGGGAGAGGGAGCTAGAGGAAAAGTAGTGAGGAAAGAATTGGGGAACTATAGTATATTCGACGGAAGGCGCATTGTGGGTGTTTAGTGATCGATTGAGGAAGTTAGTTGATGATAGATGATTAGTGTTGTACATAGGGTTAATCCCATTATACCTATTTTGTATTTTCCCAACACCTCGTCTCTCAGCCCCATTAGCCTATTGTCAATGTAAGGGCGACAGCACGTCGCCTAGTCATTCGCTCGCTGGGTTCTGGTGCTGGCTGGTTGGCTCTGGGCCTTCCCCTCTCCATCCCCACTCTGTTGTCTTCCTACTCGCCTGTCCTCTTCGATAAATCATATTCGTTACTCCACCGGGACTTGGGACAGAACACTGGCGACCAGGATAGTGAAGCTTACGGTAAGTTTGCTTCCGTCCACCCACCCCTTACTCTTTGCCGATTGGTACTGAGTGTGTTCACTGATTTGACCGGAAGTATCCAGTAATCAGTTGTTTGATATCGTGTTGCGGGAGGCACCCGTGTAGATATATATCAGTGGTTGTTCGAATTCTGTGGAAGGACAGATTCGTTGTGTGGAAGTGGAGTACTGTAGCCTGGAAAGTTACGGTGTGTGGATCGTACTTTGACAGAAACAGCGATTGCTGAACGGTAGGTACGGTATCGGGTCGAGACGACCGGTAGACACTAGAAGAGTGAAGTGAAGTGAGTTGAGATCGACTGGCAGAATGGCAGAATGGCAGTATCTAAATGGCACAACAATTAGAAAGGGCATTTTAGCCATGTTATACATTCGTATTCCTGCAAGCCGCCAGTCGACCGTCTCACGGCGTACCAGGAGTACATAACATTTGTAATAAAGGGACACTAAAAAACCATCATTTCATCTACCACGACTCCGTGCCCTTACCTGATCCAGATACGCCACATTTGTGTTGATGAAACCACTGATTTGATGAAATGAGAGTTTTCCAAAGGAAGAGAATCAGGTGCATTTAGAGTCGCAGAGATGGTTTACCATCCCACAGTAGGTTTTCGAGCCGTATTTCATTGATTGCCCAACTTGCTGGGATGCTTTCAGTTCGTGTACTACTGACGACAAAGTTCGTTCCGTATACTCATCCCTACTTTGTCCGCACTCTCTTCATACAGCTCCGCAAACTCGTCGGAAATAGGAATGACGTCTACTGACGGAACTTCTTCCTCAACCATAAAACTCAAGATCCTCTGGATACCGTAACCCACTCTATCCGTTCTCTCGCTGTCTGCGTTCTCTCCATCTCTCGCCCCCCCCCCCACCGAGGTGTCTGTTTACCAGCAGCTTGACAGGTAAGCATTGTATCTCTCTCTGCCCTCTCTGCCTCTCCCTCCCTCTTGCGCAGGGGTGTGAAACCGTACACGATGACAGGTCAACCGAGAGGTGATGAGGGTATCAATGAACAGTGTCATGAGAGAGACACAATACACAGAGAGAGAGCAGATAGAGATTAGCATACTGCCGTACTGTACAGTACGACTACCCAAAAAGAGGACTATATTTTTTCTAATTAAAATTGCTATGACAACATGTTCAAGATTAGTTTAGTATTTGAAAAAAGAAAATTCTTAAATCACTTAAATTTCATTGCTTTGGTGGTGATGAGACGCTTAGCGGACATGAAAAGTTTCCCTAGACCGTATTTGTTGAATAAGTGATTTCCATTCTCGCTTTTATGATGGTTTCGTTGATCATTTCTTCTCAGGGTGTACATCACTCATGAGGCACTTTAGGCACCCACTTCCTAATTTTAAGGAATCCAAGCCGCCCACACACTGTTTTTCCTGCCAACAGTCAAAAAAGGTTCAGCAAATGAGAGTCCGAAAAATAACCTTGATTTCGGTACGAACTCTCGCACGGAAAAAAATCATTTTTAAATTAAGACTTCGGCAACATTTAAAGCATTTGTGCCCATGGTTATTCCATATATTAAGCTTTATCCACATCACCTTTAGAGACACGCGTGTATGTATACAGTAGCCGATGGTCTACAATGTCATTCTTAAAACGAGTTAGACAAGTTATTCCACAGTTCACAGAGAGTACGGTAGTCAACAAGTATATACGGGGGTACGGTACATTAGTCTACGAGTTTGATTAGATTCTAGGAACGATTAACTTGGAGCAACATTTCATACATTTAAAAAATTAAATGTATTCACAGCAAACGAGCCTATTACAGAGTGAAGAGCTATTTAGATAGGGAAAGGAAGGATATATCAAACATAGCCCTGGCTGGCTTAACATGATAACGAGAACAGCAAAGAAGAATATTAGTACACCAGAAATAGGGTTGGGAATTTGAACTATTTTGGAAAATGATCGTTCAGCGGGCAAAAACGTCTACAAAAAGTGAACGTTCACATTCGTTAACTAGGTCCCATTCGCAGGCCTAACTAGCAAGCCTACCAAAACGTTCTCCACACTGCCCATTCCTACAGTATCTAGCAGCCTACTCAACCGATAGACTCGAGCTGTCATCCAACAGTATGACGTCCCCGTCACTCTCTTCTATCAACTCTTCCAGCAATTCGTCATCTCCCCCCTCCTCCTCTTCCCTCTCCGCTCCCTCACCGTCTGAACTCTCATCCTCCTCTCCGGGAATGGGCAAAATCTCGTTGGCCGTTATGCAATCTGCAAGGGGTTACGGTAGTCATATGATACGGTAACTTTGAAAGCTATTCAGCTATCACACCAGTGACTATTGTAGTGCTTTCGCAGCAAATAAAAATGCATTCCTTTCAAGTCGCTTTGCGTTTCACCTCGCAAAGGAGAACAATCCACCCGTTCATTACCAACTCATTGTGGAATGTCGCCATAAAATGCCATCGTAAATTTGACCCGGATTAACATGGAAATAGCATGGGAAACACATGGTGCAAAACAGCTTCTTCCCTCACCGAGTATGTACTTCTCATCAACCACCCTCCTCCGGTCCCCGTTTGCCCTCCAGCGAAAGACGCCCCCGGGGGCGACGATCAGCGCGGCCTCAGACGGCTTGGACGTCAGCTGGAATCGAAACTGTCAAAGTTCGCAAACATGAATTTTACGTGTGCTTACCTCATTGTTAGTAAAATACTCTAGAGTCCCGAGAAGCTGGTTATGAGCAGCACTTGTGGCGCAGTATCATAGCAAAAAGGTTGTCAATCATCCATTCTAACGTCGATTCGGACAAACGCGCCCGCGACCTCCTTCCCCTCCCCCCTCCCCCCCCTCCGCCCAACTCACCCATCCGCCGCTCTTCCGAATCAGTTCCTTGAGGTGGACGTGCGAGGGCGTACACAGCTCCATCACCTACAAACGGACCGGTTTCCATTTTACAGACGTCTTAATATTTTGCGCCTGAAGCATTTCAAAGAACCACAATCGTCACCGCGTACACGGATCCGACAGCGTTTCAACCTTGAAATGGCTGTCGGCACTCGAGAATCATAAAGTAAAAGGCTTGTAAGAAGAAGGCCACCTTTGCTTTTCGCTTACTCGGGTAATGCAGAACATGTATGCGGGGCACGCACAACCACGTACCAGTGGCTTACACAATTGCATCTTATTTTGTTATTTTACGGAGGAACCTCGACTACTAAGCACGGTGCAACAATGGTCCTGTCTATAAAACCCCAGCCAAAGCCGCGACTCGCCTTGATCTTTCCACTCAACCGACTAAAGACGCCCCTCGCGGCACGCGATCGCTTCTAAATTAATATTTTAATATTAATTTAATATTTGAAGTAAATATATGCTTATCCTGATTTTCAAGCGCCAAATTCAAATCATGAAAAGGGCGGGAAAAGGTCTGACCACCGCCAGGTCCGCCCACTGCTTCCACTCATGCGCCGCCGTGGGCAGCAAGCGGTTCGCCCGTTTGCAGGCGCGTATCTGAAATAAAGGGAGAGGATTACGGTAGCCCCCGGACCGGACGGATTACTGTAGTCTAGAGTGCGACTATCGAATGAGATATAGCCATCAGGCTCACCGAGAGAGCGGAGAGGAATGAGAAGAACGAGATACTGAGAGAATGCAAATATATTCGATAGTCGCACTCTACTGTAGCCTTTGTCATCTTACTACAGTATACTGTAGTCCTTATTATTTTGTTACAGATATACTATAGCGTCTATCATCTATCATCATATTGTTAGCGTTTTAAAAAAGCTAGTTCTAGAGAAAACTAGAGATGGATTTTAGAGCACACGATTCGCGTTGTCGACGTGATTATGTTTTAGGCTGTATATAAAATGGCAGACTCATCGCGTATATAGATTTGGGTGAAACTTATTCACAAAAAGACGCGAATCGTATGCTCTAATGGGTTTAGAGAAAGCCTTGAGGATAGCTCTTTCTGGTATATGAAACATACCCAGTCCGGCTTTACCACCGGCACGCCGTGCACGATCGCCCTCAGCGTATTGAGTGTACGTGCGCCGTCGAAGGAGACCACCGCCCGGAGCGAGTCTACGGTAATCGGGTTACGGTAGGCTGCCCTACTTTGTCATGGAGCAATGGGATTGCGTTAGTATTATGGTTTGAATTGTGCTCTTTTTAACGTTCCGACTTCAATGCGTGCTTGGAAAATCGATATAAATTAGGTATGCTAAGGGGTAGGAGGGGCTAAATGAGAGAGATAGAGCCCGACTTCTATGAGTGTTAGTAAAATTGCAATAAATTAGATATTCTAACTAGGGGGGGGAATAAATAGAGAGATAAACCCCGTACCGTCCATCTCCTTGGTGATCCGAAGCTGAACCGCATCCGCCAGTGCGTACATCAGACGCTCATCCCTGATAGAACCATACGTGGTCACCGACCCGAACTATGCGTGGTAGGCCCATATTCGTTCGGAATTTCACTTTGGATTATTTCCTACGAAAATTTCGATTCGTAGGCTTGATTTCGTACACTGGAAGACCCGTTTCTTAAAATATTGAGGGGAAGGTTGCCCATGCATGGATAGAACGTAGATTATACCATCTACGTTTTTTTTTTCTTCTTCTTTTCATTTCCAGTCCGATAGTATGTAAGATCAACCTTACCCATGCAAAAACCCTACGAGAAACTCAGCAAAGCCATTGTAGCATAAACGCAGTAGAATGCACGATGACTACCGTACCCCAGTCCAAAGCCCCACCCCCAGTTACCGTACCTCGGTCCGAAGCCGGTTAATAGGGCGGTCCGCTTGCGCGCAGAATCCGGCCGCCGCCGTACGAACTCGTCCGAGGAGCTGACGCACTGAAAGGGGGAAAACTGAAAAGCAATAAATGTGAGCTATAAAGATACGTTTCCTAGAGGGTGATAGACAATGTCCTGTAGCAGCCATTCAGGAAATAACGAGAAAAAGAGCAAAATTGTCTACACGGTAAATTGATGAATAGATTGTATGCAGCTTCGAAATAGAAATGTGAGGTCTTCATGAAAAATCTCCAAAAGCAAATGGAAGACTTGATATTATTGGAGGAAAAGGAATGTTGAGAAATCTTTGCAGCGCACTCCGCTAAATACAGTGAAACTCTCTTGACAAAATGCCAGCTTAGGCTAAAAGCCGGCTCCAGCTGAAGTTTTACGGTAGTTAGCGGAAAGAACTGTGCAGCTCTCTCAACGTTCGCTTTCCTCCAATAATAATAATTCACGATTGCTTACAATGGTAGATAGACAGATAGACAGATAGATATTTATCCGTGTAGGGCACGGTGATAGGGAAAGACGATACGGGGGGAAGGCATAAGTGCACGCTCTATGCTACTTCTTACTAAGAGCCCGTCGCACAATTGCCTGGTAGCCCCGTTTTCTCAAGATATGATCGGGAACATTGCCTAGGTATGAAAGGAAACCTGTAGCTGGTTGATGTACGTCGACTTGGTCTTCACCAGAGGCGGTGGATTGCGGGAGCGACGCTGACAATGAATAGATAATTTAAGAAAAGAAAGTTTTTTTCCCTTGAACTATGCTTCGCGTTTGGCTAAAATTTCTTCCAAAGAGAAACCATTTTGCGTCATCCTCACCCCTGACGTTTTACGACGGGTAGAAAAATGTTTCAAGCTGCTCATAACAGGAAAAATGACAGCACCGTTTGATACGCTTCTTACTAGCAAATGACTGCAAATTTTGTCCGTTTGTGTGTGTGTGTGTGTGTCTGTTTGTCCGTACCTCGATTATCTCCTTTAGAATTGCGAATTTCAAAAAAGTTCTTACAAGACTCGTATTCAATTCTTCATACCTCCGGACCATTTTTTGCGTTTTTGAAAATTTTGAAAACTGGCTGAGAAAATCGATATTTTTGAAATTTTTCAAAAAATCTTCTGCTTTTGTCAGAATACGTTTCAGAACACGGGGATCATTTTTGTTCAAAAAGTCATCAGAGAAAAATTTTTTTCGAGGGCGCTTTAGCAAAATGTGCAAAAAGGATTCGGTCAGCAGGGGTCCAAACTTGGGGGGGATGGACACTAGGCCCAGCCTCCTGCCACTGCTCTATGACTGCATGCAGAAAGCTGCTCTCGGTTTTCGCTCATGACTCTTCCTCGTATCGCTTTACCTCCTTGATTGATTCAAAGTATTGCATTCATTCGACTCTGATTTCTTGCGGCGCGCGGTTGGTCCTATTTTCCCTGATCCATACATATGCATTGAGCCTCCGGAAACATTACCTCTGACGTGAAAAAAGATAACTTAATGTAGTTGATGTATAATGAGAGCAGGGGGCGCCGAAGGCGCCCACCCCCCTCCTAACACAAAAGCTTCGGCGATCCGTGAAGCGTGCCGTGGGAGCCCTGTGTTATGTGTCCAGGAGCGAAGCTCCTGGACCATATAACAGGGCGACCGCGG
Source organism: Micoletzkya japonica (assembly GCA_900490955.1). Lineage (NCBI taxonomy): Eukaryota > Metazoa > Nematoda > Chromadorea > Rhabditida > Diplogasteridae > Micoletzkya > Micoletzkya japonica. The sequence goes on along the minus strand of LS939822.1, from coordinate 59,973 downwards.
CACGCTTCGTGGATCGCCGGGTACAGCGTAGTTTTGCTAGTTGAACCTCCTCAAAGAACAAAAAAAGAATTATTATTCAATAAGGGAGATGGAGCTGATAAGTACTACTGTACCTTGTCAAACGTCTGCGACGGAATGCGAACGAACGTGACTCCTGAACGGAATATCTGGATAATGTAGAATGTTCTTTAATCAGTGATCAAAGAGCACAGGTCAAAGATCAAGGATCAAACTACAAAGATTAAAGATATTCAAGCTACCTCCCCTACCGCCGCGACCACGTCCTCGCGAATGCGTAGCGTTGTTGCGTAGCGTCTGGCAGAGATCAAAGATCAAACTACAAAGACCAAAGATCACCGAACCTGCCGGATGCGGGTCAGGTCCGTCTCGACCGTCCGCCGCATGTCGTCGATGCCGTTGACGGCGGGCGCGGCCGCCGCCCGCGACGCAACGCACGCCGGCGCACGCGCGCCGCTGTCGCGTCCTCGCCGCTCATTGGCTGGCGGCGGAGCCGCGGTGGGCGGAGCTTCAGGAGGCGGAAGGACCTCGAGGACGTCTGAATAGTGCAACATTAGACCCGAAGGTCGGATAAATGGTAGGCCCCACATTCTGCAAAACTCTGCCCACGTATCTACAGTATCATCTAAATCCGAATTTCGCGAGTCAAAAAGGAGAACCTTGAATTCGATGTGAAATACCTCTGGCGGCTCTCCTCAGCCCCTCCTCGTCAGTCTCGGGTTCCCGGTGTCCAAGAGTGAAGCCGCCGTGTGACCGTCGCCTCAGGGGATGCAGGTTCCTCGGGCGAAAGGTGGGTCGGGGTGGGCCTGGAGGGGGGGGGAGGAGGAGTACTATCTAGGGCTGCAATTAGGGCGAACGACCATACGTCGGCACCGACCAGATGCATTTGTGGTAGGCCAAAAGATTGCTGCAGTTTTACCCTGGTAGGCTGCTCACGTTTGCTAGAACATTTGTCTTCTACACTGCTCATCTATCTTGTACGTATGCTAATGCACAAGTCTATCGACGGCTCCGCACCGTACAGATATTAACCAAATCGTGAAGCATAAACCAGCCGGGTTTGATAATTGCAACAAAAAAAGAAAGAAAAAAATACTCACGCTTTTCCGCCCGACTCGCACAGCGGTCCGCGTGTCCCGCCGTACCACTGGCTAAACAATAGTTGAATTTCGCGCCAGGTTCCATATTCCCGCCTTTTCCCAGATTCAAAAAACTACCGTACCCACGCGGTCGAGTCGTCTCGCAAGTATCTCCACCTTTTCCAGGAGCTGGGAGGCCGTCATGGGCTGGTCAAAGGTCAGCTCCGTAAAGTGCTGCAATTCTGCGCTTTATCTAACACCCGAGCTACACTACTGATGTCTAGCATTAAATATTGCTCGTGAAACACGTTTCTTTACATCAAATAGAATAAGAACAATTAAATTTAAAAAAAAAAGAATGAGGCGTTGAATTATAAAATACCTCAGAACGCTCGGTCGGTTCCAGCACGAATATGGACAGCGAACTATCGTCTCCATGGCTTCGCTGCTGATGAGAATGACTCGCCGCACTGCCCTCTGCAAGGAAATGCCGTAACCTTAGTATCCCTGTATCCCGAACTAATGCAAGGCAAGCGCTACTGTACCCCTCCAAATACAGTAGAACTACTGAATCTGAATAGTCTACATATGATCTCTAGTATACGTCCAACTACGGTACTATTACACTTCACTATGCCAGACCTTTTCAGTACCAATGGTACCGCGCCATTCTAATCGTAGTATTCGATATCCCTACCGTATCCCGCAAAAACTACAGTACTCCTCCCCTTCCCCGTACCGTACCCCTCTCCTGCCTGCTCATCCTCCGCTCCACGGCCGCGACGTAGCGTTCATCAGCAAGGGAGAAGCCGTCCTCGACCAGGTGCGAGCGGGCCTGGTGGCAACTGGAAGAGATCAAAAATCAAACTACAACGAATAAAGATCAAACTACAAAGATCAAAGATCATCCAGACTCACGCATGCACCCACTGCGGGGGCAGTAGGTGGGGTCTGGCCTCCCCGGGAGTCGATTGTCGTATCGCCGTCTTGAGTACCGCTCGATCCCCACCCGTGGTCCAGATCACATGAGTGACCAGAGGAGAGGGCTCGCGGAGAATCTGCGAGAAATATATTTCAATCATAGATGGGCACGGGTGCAGGTACCGTGGTTGGTTAGCTTACTGCAGAAGTTTTTTTTCTAGTAATGGTTAGCTCACTGCAAAATAAAATAGTAGCTAAGCGGAGCAATCGCTGTGTATGGGAGGACCACTGCAGGAAGCTACCGGCAGTTCTTGTCCACGTATGGAGGCAATTGTAAGTACTATTCTATATATATCATTGTATTATGTATATACTATTATTGTATTATGATTTACATATCATTTTCAACATGGAAGGGTATTCAGCTGGTCATACTGCATACTGCAAGCTACAGTAACCTGACGATACTATGGGCTACCGTAATCCCCCTTACCGTAGCCCCCATCTCCCTCAATCGCCGCCTCACGAGCGCCGCCGACTCGTCGCAGCACCGCATCTCGACCAGTGCGCGGACTCCTGCACAGAATTATCGAGTGATTGAGGGGGTACGGTAGGCCCGCATAAGCCATAGAGGTTCCCAATGCAAAACTGCCAAACGTTTCATAACGTTATATAACGGTTCATAACATTCATAACGTACAAAATACATAGACAAAATGCTGAAAACAAGAAAAAATAATAATAAATACCAGCCAAGCACGTCTCAAAGGGACTGTCTCCAAACGAATCCAGTCCCAGCACTTCCTCCTCCTCCTCCTCCCCCTCTCCCCCCTCCCTTGCCCCGCCCATCGACACCCGCAAACTGTGCGTGAACTGCCGTTCCAGTTGGCGGTAGGCCTTAATACTATATTATATTTAAATAAATATCATAACTTGATAAATAGAGAAATAATATCATAACATACCTCATCCGAGGACGCGTCATGGCCTGGTCTTTCTGGGCAGTTCTCCTGGTTGTCCCGTCGGGCTTGACTGGAAGACTTACGGTAGCTGACCCTCCGCGAGGAGAGGTTACGGTAGTCCAGTTGGCGGAAGGAGGTGTCGCCCATGTGGGAGAGACGGGGGTAGACGCGAGAGGAGGACTGTTCCACCATCATCGTGCGGAATTCCTGGAAAGACGGAAAGAGTTGGAATATATATGAACTTGTTCCTAGAGTTCGGCAAATGAACCATAATTGGGACATTATTGGGTCATCAAAGTGCAAGAATGAACTGAGACAGGAAAGACGAATGAAGAGACGCAGAATTTAGAGCACTGTGCATGATTTGGTCTTGGGTCATTTGCCGAACTCTACTTGTTAACTCTACTTGTTCCTGCCAAGCCGATTTGTAAAACGTGAATTTGTACCTGAAAAGGCTTAATTTTGAAAACTATACCTGACTCTGCTCGTGCGATTCTTCCAAAACGATGGAGGGCCGCCGTGGGCGGTTCATGTCGACAAGCACGTTCTGACTCGGGCGACCGGAGATAAGCACATCTTCACATGAATACGAGTAACTTTTTCCCGTTAAACAAGGCATTGTATCTATTTTCATAGGAAAAAATATGAAATGTATAAAATGAGGATCCTAGCAACAGTAAGATGAATAAGTATTTAAACCTACGGTTGTCCGTAGACTCCTTCGAGCCGGCATTGGATCGACTCGCTAGCGAGTCTGGCACGACGTGCTTTTCACTGCCACTCGATCGACGATTGGAGGGACGGCGGGGAATTCTGGAAAAATGGGGATATCACACAACTACCTCTTATTTTCAACCTATATCTCCCCCTTTGCTTTCTTACATATAATAAGTGCACTCCACTTTCTTCTGCTACTTTTACAGGAAACGATGCGCTATCATAAATTAATTGTGAAAAATTAGAAATTGAAAAAAAGAAACGAACCGAAAGTCGGCTTCCTCGAAGCTGGAGCTGATTTCGTGCCGCCGTGGTTCCCCTCCCTCGGATCCGATCGACGACAGACTAATGTCTGGGAAGTCGTGAGCAATCGACATTCACATACGCTCTTAAAGGCACCCAAAGTCGGGAAAATATTTAAAGCTTCCCGCGAAATGCATTCAAATTTACGCTACAGTACCAATGGTAAAACGAGTCAAACTTTCAACTACCGTAATCCTTGTCACTTTCTTGAGACATTTTAATTTTTTTATTATTGCTTCGCTTTCAAAAAATTGGACATATTATTCTGCATGAAGATCAAAAGATCACCAAAACTAATGCGATTAATCATTCCCAATTATTCCTGGTTTTGAGTCTCTCCCTCTCATTCTCACCATGGACGCTCATGCAGTACAGTTGGTGGGCGCGTCGGCCTATCCCGACCTTCAATATTTTACCGTATTCGGATATGTAAGTGTGCAAGATCGTAGGGGTTACGGTACCTGAAGATACCTCATCTAAACACCACCGTTTTGCACCTACATTTAAAAACGGCACGCACTTTCAGCATACTGTAACGGAAAAAATTTAAAAATGGTTACCGCTCTCAACACGAAAATGGGCGCGTTCATACGCGTCACGCCTCAAATACCTTTGGAATGACTCGTTTTTATCGCAAACTGAACTGCGCTATCGCGAATTGAAGTGTGCCGCTTGTTAAGCATTTTTAATGTCTTAGCTCTGCTCATATAAACGGTCGTGCTAAAACGCGTCTAAATCACGGTGTTTTGCGAAGATCACGTTCGAATGAAGTAATGAATTTCTACCGTAGTCTCGTAGGACAGAAAATCAGACCTACCGTAACCTCGCCGACCACCGTACCCTTCAGATATACGTCTACGGGGCGGCAGTCTGGTTTGTCTTCCTCTTCTTCGCACAGGTCTTCCTCCACTTCGCCAAGGATCCCATGGTGAGCTACAGTAACCCATGACTTGGTCTATATCAATTGTATTCGATAGCGGTTGTAACACGACATATAGAAACTATGCGGAGTAGGGCAATACACAGCCTAGGCTCGCCTGATCAGCAAAAACTACCGAAGAGCCCAAGATAATATATAGAAACTACCGTAATCCCAAACTACCTATTTTCGTATCAGGACGAGTACGAGGTGCTCAGCGAGTCGTCGTCGTCACCCCAGCACTACCGCGACGCGGCTCTTCAGGTGAGGCAGGATTACGACAGATTTGAGTTTCTCTAAACAAATTGATCAGATTTGACAGATACATAGACGCCATTTAGTAGGATTACTGCAGTCACAAACGTCCCTACCGTATCCTGCCTGCCGTACTTACCCCTGTTGCAGACGTGGCGCACGCGGTCGCGCACGCCGTCGACGCGTCGCAGCGTCCGGTCGGCGCGCGCGTCGCGGTCGGCGCGGTCGACGCGGTCCGCGCGTACCGCACACACCGCGCGCTCCAGGAAGCTGGCAACCTCCGAATAGTCCCCCGGAAACTCGATTGGATAAATGCGTGTTCCACTAACAGTGTTATCTGCAGGTTATTCATAAGCTACGGCGAGCTTCATATTCATACATTCCCGAACGATGTGAAATAATTCGCCCATTTTGATCTTATACGAGAGTTCCGCATTGCTCCTAACGAGTGTCCTTGAGACAACGGTCAAAAGATGGGTTCTCTCACCTCCTTTTCCTCACCCCCTTCCCGCCTCCCCAACCCGTTGTCTAAAGCGATCCCTATCACAGCGAACGATCTTGCGTCCAGTTCGCATTTTCCTTTCCTATTTTCCTATGAAGAGCCGCTAGCTTAGCTCTTCTTTTGTTTTCATTTTCAAGCATGATTTAGCCTATTCCAATCGAACCAGTGAAAAATCTGAGCAAAAGCTAGAAATATTACGGTAAATCATCCCTCTGTCCGGACGTCTGACCCGTTTGGTCCGGCAGAGCCGGGCCGGCGAATGCCGCTGGAGTGCGCTTCACCAAACGTCGCTAATGAGCCTGCACTCGCTCGGCAGCTTCTCCCCCGTATTAGTCTCTCCTATTGCCAACCTTTGCGTGGGCATAGTTGTCGAATGAACGTTGTGGTGAGTGTGTCCTGCGTGACCTGAAGTGGCTCCCAACTTCAAGCTAATCTCTCTTAACTCTTAATCCTTCCCGGACTCATATTTCCGTGTTTTCCTCAGTTTTCAGTAGAAAAGCGGGGTGTTTTCGGAAACGGAAACGCGGGTTTTCAGTTGCGCAGAGCTATGCTAGTCGGAAGTCGCATTGCCGAGACCGTTACGCCCACTGTTACATCGCCCTACGAAATCGCACGAGTCCACGCTTCAGGAGGTGAGCTTTTCCTGCTACTTTTCGAAATCTAAGCTTCCCAAAACTGGTATTTAGTAGATTGCATGAAGCTGTATACAATATGCGATTCAATTAGTAACATACCAATTAAAATGCAAATAATGTTTGCGCATTATTGCATTATTCTTCCACCTGCCGCGATCTAGCGCCGTGGTCCTCTCGTAAACCCCACGTGACCTCATTTGACCTTCCCCCCCTCTCCTCATCCCTTGGACTCTCCGGGTGTTCCCTCCTCGTCCTGTCTTATCTCTCGATTCCATTCTCTCCGGGGTCAACCTCCTAGCCTGCCATGTGCCATTCTGGTTAGTTTTCCGCCTTTATTTCATCATTTTTGGTTAATATTTTTATACAATGGCTCTCCTAGACTTGCGTTAAAATTGCTAATTTGTAGTGATGAAATATAAGAACTCGGGAAACGGAGTATGTGCAAAACCCTCGTGTTTACGCCAAACGCTTAAGGCGATTAATCTAGCTGCTCTTTAGTGCCTTCCCACATTTGCGTGCGTCGAGTGCATTAGCCATTCTGAGTATTGGCACAAGTCGATTCGAGGCGGAGATAAGCGCTAGGGGCTCGCGCTTCCGGTTTTCACACCCACTATTCGGACTGAAATCCGGCTTTGGCATAAAACCCGGCTCTAACAACCATGGTTCATGCGCGAACTCAAGTACTTGTTTGCCTTGGCCACATATGTTTGGCCAGCATTCGCGCCGTTATTCTCTTCCTTATTCTTTTCAACACATATGGTGCGAAGAGACATGTTTTCCTCGCAGACGCGGGAACTTGCCAAAATCGAATTGCTCAGCCTTTCCAATGCGCAAGGAACCCATTTACATTATAGTGATTCAGCTTTATGGTTTTCTTGGGTGGAATAGTACAAAAAGAAGTCGAATAAGACTTAAGCTGAAAGCTTCTCGACAGAAGCTGCTAATTACGATTGCTCCCCTCGTCCTCTTCCCCCGTCCCCTCTCCTCTCCATATTGGTCGAAACGTGGCAAAAGACCGCACGCACACACGGGCACTCTTTCTCTGCCGTTCTGGTCTATCATTTGAGCGTCGGTTTTCCATTTCCCCAATTCCCTGGGGATTACGATTCTGGAGATGTTTGAGGTTGCCTTTGGCTGCATTTTGTTCTTGCTCAATTATGTTTTGCGGGGTTGCAACTAGAATATCTCTCCCTGTTCGCTTGTTTTCTCCTTGGCTCTCCCCTTGAGAGAGCCATTTTGTCACCATCTCTCGTTAGGTGTTATCGCGTGTGCGGAGAGAGGTGAAGAGAGGTAAAAGGGAAGGGAATGGGGAGGGGGAGATAAGAGGTTCTCTGCAAGGAGAGAGGGTGTCGCCAAAGCCTAATGCCTATCTCTGCCTTATCTCTACTCTCTAGTCCCGACCCTCTGACCCAAGCAGGATACTCTCTAGTTCCGCGTGGTCTCTCTGCGCACTTATCACCATCTTCTCTGCTAACCTCCCACCTCTCAACTCTGTGATGGTGAGACGCGGGGGAGGGGAGGGGGATGATTCACCACGATGACAGGGGACTGTGATTCTCACGATGGAGTAGTAGAGGAAGAGCTGTCAAAATTGTCTCTTCTAGTGAACATGTTTCGCGAGTTTTTAGACAGTCCTAGTAGACGCTTGAATATAGCGGACATTTGACACACCTTTGGAAGTAAAGACAGGCTTAAAAGCTCAGAGATAAGCGGGATATGACAGAAGTGCGCGAAAATATCGCCGGGCAATCAGGCAACGATGAGGATGAAGCGCCCTGCGTAATTTACGCTAAAAGCTTTTTCCTCCCTACTGATCGAGAGATAAGAGGATATCAAGGGGGGGGGGGTATGAGTCAAGGAGGGGAAGGGGAAGATGGCGGGGATGGATAGGGGAGGGGATGAGGGGAGGCGAATGTAACTATCACTTCATCATGCTACAGCTAGAGCTGTTGCGCTGTCTTCACTTTTTTGATATTGAGCGTTTACGAGGCAAGATTACGTGAAAGCGAGCGTATCTGTGCTCAATGCGCAAGTTTTCGTACAGGTTGCGCAATGGTTTCGGAGCTTGATGAAATAAATGAGCTAGGAAAATTCTCAAAAGGGGTAGTTCAAGTAGCGTTGCGCCATAGAGAGTATTCCACCTTTCGTGAAAGCTAGAGATTTCCGAGCATACTATTTGAATGTTTAGTGGAACGCCACCGGTAATCAAAAGCAACAAGTTGTTCTGCCTATTAGCGGTTCGAGGGAAGAAAACGAAAAAGCGTAGCATACGCGCTTTGGAAGCTCGTTATTGCTGCGCTAGCCATACCGGGGGGCTTCACGCCGTAGATGAGAGACTCCAGTCGGGTGGATTACGCCGAGTCTGTGGTTATTCCTCCCCCCCCACCAAAGGCTAAGGGCTGCGCAATGTTTCGCCGCGCGCTAACGCTGGGCGAACTGAATTTGGACGGTAGGAATGGTGGCTTGATTTGAAGTCGTGTGGTAATGCACATACGGTTTTGAGCGTATTCTCAATAGCTAGAGCACCCTGTGAGCGTCCCATCTCACGGGCGGTTAATATGCATCGACGTTTGTACGCGAAGCTAGTTTTTGACGAAGTTTGTTGTACAAGATGAAGAGTATAAGAATCGTATAAGATGGTTATCCTAGAGTCTAGCTTGATCTTTGATCTTTGATCTCTCTCGTCATTTCAGTCGTTCCCTCCGTCATGCGCCCCATCGTACTCTCGGGTCCCTCGGGCGGCGGCAAGTCGACGATTCTCACGCGGGCCATGAAGGAGTTCGAGGGCGCCTTCGCCTTCTCCGTATCCCGTACGATCTTTGAAGTTTGGTCTTTGATATTTGTTGTTTGATCTTTGCCCTCTGCAGATACCACTCGCAAGCCCCGTGATGGCGAGCTCAACGGCGTCCACTATCACTTTACGTGAGTTTATGGGCTGGTTTTTTTAACATGTTGGATGGATTTGTTAGCGAGATATCATCTTCTTTTTGGTTTATATCAAGAGTTAAATACTGAGATTCACCGGGGTATCTATCGCTGTTAGAGAAGCGTATGAATAGAGCTTGAGATTTATCTTTCCGTGGTTATGCTTCACCTTTTATACGATGGAAAGATGGAAAGACGTTACTGTCCGATTTTGAAGCATATCCACGGAGAATGTTCGAATTTAGGCCTAGAGGCTTAGTGGTGAGACGAGTCTATGGGGGAAGGGATTGAGATAGGGATGTATCGGGGGCTCGAGGATTCCTTCCCATCAAGGGGGATGCATGCGTTAATATTATGGCTGGTTGCCTAGGGAGAGTATGTGCGTTGGATTGCATTGCGTGAAGAAGCGAGAGATAGAGAGTACCTGTCTGGAATGAGATCCAGGACATATGGATAGATTTAATATGCGAAACACTCAAATGCTATAGTGTTTAGAGTGTGTGGTTTGACTTGATTTAAAGTTGTGCCTTTCACATGGCGCTGAAGCTCCACAATAACTGGAGCATTTTTAAGATTGAGGAAAAATTTTCAAATTTTGCTTGAGTTTGCAGGACGCGCGAGGAGATTGACAAGATGATCAAGAACGACGAGTTTCTGGAGTATGCGACCTTTGGAGGGAACACTTATGGAACGAGGTAGAGCTTCAGGTTTTGTACTATTTGGGCAATGTTTTGCATACTCCATCCATAGGTAATAGTCACGTCGTAGGAATTCAAAGTGCCTTGATTCTTTCATAAATGAGCGGCTAAAGTGCCTTGATTTACACTAAAAATCACCAAAAGCAGCATAATTTGACCAAAATTGATAGAATGTGAAGTAGAGGTTCCTTGATTCTCAAAATTTTCAAGGAAAAAAGTGCCTTGATTACGTCGTTGCCGACGTAATCACGTAATTTTATCTATGACTCCATCGCTAGGAACGTGCTGGAAACAAGTAGTATCAAAGCGAGTGTCTTGTGGGCCTTCTTTATTCGTTCATTACTTATATTCACCATTTTTAGAGTATTGGCTAGATACGATATTGAACAATAATCTGGCATTCGCCTTTAGTCAGTCCTATACCGATGTTTTGCTAATCCACTTCGTTCTAGCAAGAAGGCCGTCAACGATGTGCTCTCTTCGGGCAGAATCTGCGTACTCGACGTCGAACTTCAAGTACCGTAGACAATACCGTACCTAGCTTGATTACGGTAGATCAGTCTATACAGTAACAAGGCAAAGACCATCTTTACTACCGTAATCTCCCTTTATCCTTCGCTTCTCCCATTGTACAATCTCCCCTTCCCCCACGGCGACCGTAATCCTTTACATCCCCTGATTCAGGGTGTCCGCAACCTGAAGAATACGCTGACCGCCGCCAAGTACATCCTGATCAAGGCACCGTCCATCGAGGAGCTGGTTAGTCCGAGTTTTTCAAATTTGAATTTCCCGCCTCTTCAAAATTTAAAATTGCAGGAGAAGCGGCTGCGTGCGCGCGGAACCGAGACGAAGGAGACGTTAGAGAAGCGGCTGAAGCACGCTCAGGAGGACCTGGATGCGGGTGAGGGAAGGGGGAGGGATTACGGTAGTCGGGTATACAGTACCCGAGGTTTCCGCTCTCTCTTGGGAGTCCCACGGTGGGGTTGCCTTTCACTTTGCTCTTGATTGTGAGATGCGTTTAATGGGACGTAGTCAGTCAAGTAGCAGCAGAAGACGTGGACTACTAGGAAAGGTGGAATACCGTACCCCGGTGTACGGTATGCTTACAGTGGCGGCCGAGCCGACGCTCTTTGACTACATCATCGTGAACGACGACCTCGAGTCGGCCTACAAGCAATTCGTCAACTGCATCTCGGAGGACCTCAAGATGGTCAAGAGCAAGCAGTGAGACTATCGGAGAGATTGCTAGGATGATACTCTGACCCCTATCGATCCCAATCTGTATCGCGCTGTATCAGATCGTTGAGTAGGTAAAGGCAAGCTGACTGACTTTGTTATGACGTTATTCTGGGCTTTTGGCTTTTCTCAGTGAAGACTGATGTGCATTGACGATGATTGTTCCTTGTAGCATTTCTCTTTCATGGTAGACCTTTTTTCAAAAATATTTATATGAAATTTACCAGTGTGAATGCGTCGACGAATCCTCGTATCGAGCCCAGTTAGCAAACTCCCCTTAAAAATATGTGCAATGCTGTTTGTTCTTGTATTTTTTCTCTTTCATTATCCCGCTGTGAAACACTCCAATCAATCAATTCATTCATTGGCTATTATCGAACTTAGCCCCCTGTAGACACTCCAGCTTTTAGAGCCGTTGATTTAGTGCTTGGGTTATTATTCCATGGAATCGTACAATTCGGAGCTGAAACGTAACCCAAGCGACAAATCGCATGCTCTACATCTCCCCCTGTTTATCCGGTTTACCCTACCGTAACCTGATAGTGAGGTACAGTAGTCTCTCCGGATTTACGTTCTATTTCCCGGCCCCTGGTCTTTCCCCATCCCCTCGCCTCTGGTTACTGTAGCTTTGGGCGGTTCTCACCGCGACTTTTCTTAATTCCTTCCATGAGAATTTGTTCTTCTTTCTTTTCCTTCGTATTTATTGTAATAAGAACAAAATTGTTGCTAATGCTATTGTAGTAAGGTCTGGTCGTGTTTTGAAGTGTATACTGTACATTTACAGACCCGGACGGTGTGTCGGATAATAAAGTTGTATTTGATATCGCATGGCTCGAAGGCTTTAACTACTGACGTTGGTATCGTGCGGTTTTACATGAGAGGGAAGTGGGACTATTACAGTAACCTTGACAGGTTGACTTGGAATGCGAGAAATTCATTCCGTAGATCTCTATCTCTCTCCTCGATCCCTGCTAGTATTCTTCGGCTATAAGGCTGTAGGACATTTCGGAACTTCCATTTCGGAACCGGACATCTCGGAACTTTTTACATAACTCTTGTCTGGGTTGTCCCATCCGCACCAAATTTGGAGGGTGGGTCCCACCACGATTGCCTACCGTATCCCAAATGCTCGGATTTTTTTTATTTTCCCGCTATTTCCAACCCTGTCCGGTTCCGAAATGTCCGAGCATTTGGGATACGGTAGGTAATCGTGGTGGGACCCCACCCTCCAAATTTGGTGCGGATCGGATAACCTAGTCGAAAGATATTCAAAAAGTTCCGAGATGTCCGGTTCCGTAATGCCGAGTTCCGAAATGTCCTACAGCCCGGCTGTAAGCTATAGTATGATCTTTGCACAATGTTCTCCGATCGGATCTTTAATCTCTCATTACAGCATAGTTTCGGCTAACAATAAGAGATTTAGTTTGATCTCCGATGTGATCTTTGATCTTTAATCTCCGGTGTGATCTTTGATCTCTCCCCTTCATTGCAGTATGGCCGCGGCCTCCCGCCTGCCTCCCCTGCCCGCCCTCCGGGACTTTGTCCACCTGTACAAGCTGACGGCCAAGAAGATCCTCTCGCAGAACTTTCTCATGGACATGAACCTGACCAGGAAGGTGATGTTCTTGAAAGTGTATACGTCTATTTTATTAGATTTTGAAAACCTAAGACCGCTTCAAAGCCTTGCAGTAAGTGTTGAGCCTTACAGTAGTCCTCAAAATGAAGAACATTAAAAGACTTTAATCATATCATTGATACTGGCGCCGGTTACGGCTTTAGTGTGTCTTAGAGTACGGTAGTCAGTTTGCGATAGCTCATCTTAAGATATCCCCTCTCCCCTTTCCACCCTCTTCAATCTGCCGCACACCTATGGTGTACCCGATAAATAAATAAATAAATATCTCTTCTAGATTGTTCGTGCGGCGGGCGTCCGGGAAGGCGACTGCGTGTGTGAGGTACGGTAGAGGGGAAATTAAATGATTAGGCTTTCAATTGGCTTTGAAATTGCTAGAGATTGTTCTATTGAAAACCCTTATCTATGAAAATAGAGGTTTCCCGCCAAATCTATTTTCAAAAAGGCGAGGGTTACTGTAGGTCGGGCCGGGACCGGGCGGCATCACGCGGGCGATTCTGGAGGCGGGCGCGTCGCGCGTTGACGTCATCGAGATCGACCACCGCTTCATCCCCGCACTTCAGGTTAGAGGATCCCACAACCCACTTTTTGGCAACATATTTGGCGACTGTCACATGATAGAGCATCTCGCAATGTACAACATTTCCATTTTGAACTTTTCACCAAAGTGCCTCCATGAGGCGTCGTTATTCGCTGAGAAAGTTGGTATTCTAATTGGGGTTTAGATCGTAGGGGGAGGGTATAATCGAGTCCTGAGGAAGGGGAGGGCAGGGGAGGTCTCATTCATTTCAAGTCATCATTTTTTTTTGTGATGGGCGAGCGCGCTCAAAGTGAGCATGGAAATGAGGCCTCCCCTGCCCTCCCCTTCCTCAGGACTCGATTATCCCCTCCCCCTACGATCTAAACCCCAATTAGAATACCAACTCTCTAAGCGAATAACGCCTCATGGAGGCACTTTGGTGAAAAGTTGAGAATAGAAATGTTTGCGAGATGCTCTATCACGTGACAGTCGCCAAATATGTTGCAAAAAGTGGGTTGTGTGATCCTTTAATCTTTTGAAATGTTCGAATTCCTGCCAATCAATTGCAGAGACGCAAATTTTATGTGTAGAAATTGTGCCTGGGCTGTTGCTTTTGAGGCATATTAACAAATGCTATAGAGAGCGAATTTTACGTGCAAAATTCTCGTCTGGGAGTATGTTTGGCGCGAAATTCAAAAGCTACCGTAATCCGTTGAGTTGCTGTCGGAGGCGGCGGACGGGCGGTTGCACATCCATCGGGCGGACGTGCTGAAGACATGTGTGGGCCGGACTTGGCACGATGCCAGGGAGAGCGGGGATGGTATGCGAAATTTTGCTGCATATTTTGTAATCGACCGTAATATGTTATGATATTAGTAACTCTCCTGTTTTGTTGGGTTTTATGTTGGAGGTTGCGCAGATTTGTCTATCTACGACGGAAGTTTAGTTCGTATTTTCAAACTAAATGATTCTGAAGCAGCAATTTCAGAATGCATTCCATCACCGTCAAGCTGGTTGGATGATCCTCCCCGTGCTCATCTCATAGGCAACCTTCCCTTCAACATTGCCTCGCCCCTCATTATCAAGTAAGATTATAGGGGTACTGTATCCTACTTGGCTTTGGCGTTTTCTTGTCGATTTCACACTGGATTTCATTAAGAAATGGAGAAATGTTGACTCTTATTAACGAAAATGTTCCGTCAGTACGCTCGTTCCTACATCGTGCGCGCTCTTTCGTCGTCATAGATCAAATAGTAACGTCGTTGAATTTTAAAGTGCCTTGATTCTTTACTGGAGAAAGGGATAAACGTGCCTTGATTCGCACTAAAAAGCTCAAAATCCAGCATATTTTTACATAAACTGATGGATTTGGCCGCCAAAGTGCCTTGATTCTCCAAATGTTCACGGCAAAACCTGCCTTGGTTACGTCGGATCCGACGTACTCTTTGATCTATGTTCGTCGTTGATAGGAATGAGACTTTCCTCAATCGTGTGCACAGTTCGAAGTGTACTAAGTTGCCTTGAAGGTATCTCAAGGAGATGTCGCGGCGGGACGGCCCGTGGAGCTTTGGACGCTTGCCGCTCACGCTCACGTTCCAGGTTGGCTTATAGGTGGGCAGGGTCTACTGGTAACTTACTGCAGCGGTCCTCCCATACATTGATGTGGGAACAATTTCGCTAAGATATTATTTTGCAGTGAGCTAACCAATGTATGAAGAATTTTGCAGTAAGTCACGCAACCACGGTACCTGCAGCCGTGCCCATCTATGGGTTGGCTTATTGTTAGGTTTCACGGGTGAAAAGCGTGGCGATCAGATCTATGTAATACGTCTTTTTTCTCTAATAAAAATGATATCGGCTTTGGCTTTCACGTCACCGACACTCTTTTCGTTCTTCTTGGCTGCTTGTGCGGATCGATGTATTGTGTATATTTAGAAACTTTTTAAGTGATAGAAATTTGAGATAGCAATTTAATTATTTCCCTATGAAGTAAGTTAAATGTACCTAAGGCGAGGCATGACCCCCCCTATATGTGCTTATTTGCCCCATTCCCAGTGGGAAGTACAGTGCGACTATCGAATACATTTACATTCTTTCCATAACTCATTCTCTGCACTCTTCTCCGCTCTCTCGGCATGCCTGAGCGCATTATCTCATTCGCTAGTCGCCTCCTCTAGTGGGAAGTGGCCCGTCGTCTGGTCTCCCCGATCGATTCGCCCGACCGTTCTCGTCTTTCGGTCATGGCCCAGATGTACGCCGAGCCCAGCCTCGTCTTCCGCATTCCCGGTACATTAACTTGTTTGATTATCCGATTTTGCGATTTATGCTCCCTATCACTCTTGCTCTTCGGCCTGGCAAAGGCGAAAAAAAATGCTAATTGTTGTCAAGTTAGGTACATATTCCTGTACCTACCGTAATCCCTCCCCTCCCATTCAGGTTCGTGCTTCGTGCCGCCTCCCCAGGTGGACGTGGGCGTCGTGCGGTTCGTACCCCGCATTCAGCCCCTGGCCACCTCGCCCTTTGAGGTTCAGTTCAGTTTTACAGCTTTTATCAGGACTAGCAGTGGATAGGGATCCAAGGGAGGGGCTTTGATATAGATGGGAGAGGTTAAAAACTTCGAATCTTCATCAAAAACCCTCAGTCCGAGTTGCCGTAGAATCTTGAGTAGTCCTCTCGATCCTCGTTTGGAGTGACTCCCCCCGTGCTCCAAGTCTTCAGGGGGGAGGATCCATCCTCTTTTCCGCGATTGAATAGACGTGGGGCACTCAGATGACAGACGAAATGGAGAGCCGACCGCGCGCGAGGGGAACAGAGAGAGTGAAGTGAACAGAGAGAAAATGAGGAGGTATACGGTACATACCGTATACCTTCTCATTTTTAGCAGCTTTGTTCAAGAGCTTTCAATCAATGTGTATAGAAAGAATGGGAACGTCTAGAATCTTGAAGACTTCTTGTATACGTAAATGGTGAACCTACCGTAAACCTACCGTGAACCCTACCATAATCCTACCGTAATCACCATGACCTACCGTAATCCATCCTTCAGGTGGTGGAGAAGCTGGTCCGACAGGTGTTCCACTACCGACAGAAGTACATCATCAAGGGCCTGAAGACGCTGTATCCGGAGGAGCAGGCTGAGGAGAGGGCGCACGAGGTGGGAGAGATTCATAGTTGGGCGGGGTGTAATGGTAGACTACACATAACGATCGAGAGTTTTAGTTAAGCTTTTTTTAGACAGCAGGCTGCCCCATACTTAGAAAATTCTGCAGTAAGGCACCCAACCACGGTGCCTGCCGCCGTGCCCACCTTTGAAGGCACTGCATGAAGAGAGGCAATCAGGGTTTACGAAAGATGCATTACCAAAGCTTTGCGGCGAGATGCACAGCTAGGCCTTAGAAGGGGTGTGAACGTGCGAAAACCAGTACACCGCTCAGGCGAAATAGTAAGACGAATGAAGAGAGAAGGCTGTGAGATCATGCTGCCCAACTGAGCTCGGGTGCCTCCATAGGTGCTCCGAGAGGTGCGCGTCTCGCCCAACACGACCTCCATCCGGCTGGACCTAGAAGAGTACGCGGCCATGGCTGCCGTCTACGAACGCCAATGCGTCGAGTGAGTCCCCCAGGGTTACGGTAATACCGTACTCCTTCGTCGAACGGTTTGCGAATCACGAATTATCTGGTGTACAAGCTATTCTGGGCTCTTTCCAGTATCTCCTTCCAGTTCCAGTATCTTCCACATTATTTGCTAATATATAAAAAAATTGTCGTACTTTTAAATCAACAGATTTTGAATCAAATTTTAACAATTAGATTTTAAATTTTAAATCAACATTTTTTGCAGGCAACCTGGCCTCTTCCTGTACGACTACATCAAGCCCAAGGCGAGCATATTTTCTATTTTCAAAAATAATAGATTCGGAGAAACAGGCCTTTTCAATGGCCTGATTTGGCACAATTAAAACATTGACATTATGAAATACGTAAAGGATAGCCATGAACAGACTTGATTTGACGGCCGGAGCCGTATCCGGCTAGTATACCACCCGCGTGTCAGGTTACGGTAGCCGAACTCGCAACGCGCCCTGGCGCCGTCCCCGCGCCGTACCCCTTCAAGCACTACGCGCGCATGCCGCCTGAGGGCATCTCCCTGAGGGACTTTGACCGGATACAGTAATCCCCGCTGTCACGTGCGGTACGGTAGTTGGAGAATGCTGGCCATGTTTACTGGTAAATTCCTTGGTCAGACAGTTTGTGCTATTACAATGCATGGTATTCTTAGAGGGAAATCATCCATTTTCTTCCGAAAAATAGTCGTGAAAAGGCTCGTATTTACGACGCGAACACGTTAACAGTGCTGAATGTTGCGCTGAAATGCCAATTCTGTCGTTTGTTGTTTTCACCAAGTTGTTATTTTCGCTTTGTTGCTTTGTATAGTTGTTGCTAGATTGACTACGTGCGCTAAAGATGAACATATAACATTAATTCCAACAAGCAATGCCCATATCAAGTCTACAATGGAGTAAATGCAAACATCTACATGCACCAATAACTCTGTGAAACAGCACTTTATCACCGTTCGTCTTCCTCTAATATTGCGATTGACCACCATCCGATCCCTCGATTCTCTTCCCTCTGCGTCTCTGTCGTCTCCATTCCGCGTACTCTCTCCGCCATGGGCTATTTCTCGTCATCCCCTCTTGTAGCCGTGTCTCTCCCTCGCCTGCTTCTCCCTCCCTATCTCTATCCATCCCTCTCTGATGTCCCCCCTCTCTTCTCCTCTCTGTCCCTCTTCCGTTGTAATAACGGAGGGAAAAGAAGAGAACCAGCAGGGAGGGAAATCGGACACATCGGAGGGCTCTGTACGACGGTTGGCCACCGTATACTACCAAGATTCACCCATCATTGTATTATTTAGTCTGGGGTGTAAGGAGTGCTAACAGCCAGAGAACCATCCCACTGGTCGTTAGTCTTCGACATAGGTGGGCACGGTTGCACGTACCGTGGTTGGATACCTTACAACAGAGCTTTTGCAAGTATGGCGTGGACTGCTGCAGGCTATATTTCTCGATCATCATGTATGGAGGGCCACTGCAGTATCTACCAGCGCACTCTGCCCATCTATGCTCTTCGCGACTCTGGATCAGGTTTTCGAAAGGTCGAGTTCCTACTACGGGCTAGCCTGTCGGCCGGACAACTGTCTCTCGTTACCGTAACGGGAGTCTAAGAGATGAGCAGAGGTCTTCCGTGGGGTGGGGTTAATTCGTAAATCTCCGCCGATCGGCCGCTGATATGTTACAACCCGGGTAAGGGGGGGGGGACTAGGGAGAGGGAAGAGAAGAGCGCCTGTCCGCGGAATGTCCTCTGCCCTATGCTCTCGGAGTATTCCTGGCTTTCTCTCTCCCCATCCCTCCGGCACCCTCCCCTCTCTGGACCCTCCCCGATCAACCTTCGCCTCTTCCCCCATCTCTCCCCTGCATCCCTCGTCCGCTCCTCTGCAGGTCGAAATCTCCGTCGTCTCTATCTCTCCCTATCCCCTCTCCTCCCTTCCCTCGCTTCTCAACTCTCCCACATCGTGTGTCACATCCCCATCCCCATCTCCTCCCCTTCCCTTCCATTCGCAATGTGGGGGTTGTCGGTCGTTTGTCTTGGTGGCCGAAGTGGACTTGTGTGGGGCGGAGGAGAGCTCTGTCTGTCTGTCTGTCTGTCTGGTTGTCCGTGTCTCTCCTATCTGTCTGTGAACCCCCTTCACCGAGGAAATCTCGTCACGCTACCCGGCACTATGACACCTTTGAAGAGGAGAGAACCTCCAAGAGGCGCGGCAGCGTCTTTGAGGCTGCTACCCCCAGATCGGATGTCTGTATGGACTAGAGCTCGCCAAATGAGAGATCACGTTATTATGATCCATCACGATCGTGATCGTGACGATGACCTCTCATTTCATTCGTATCGTCACCCCGTCGCCGGTCGATCACGGTGACCTCTGGGTCATGATGATAGGTGGTCATGGTGACCCCAGGGTCATCATGACCCTCGTTATCCAGCGACGTCCACTTTCCTCTCTTTCATTTCTCTCTGCGATGAAGGGGAGGCAGGTCGGTTGAATTCAGAATTTTTTGTTCTAGCGATGTTATAGAGCTCATATGCATAAAATAGCCTTGTGTTCCTCATTTTCATGAGTCGACGTCGCTGGATAACGAGGGTCACGATGACCACCGATCACCGTGACCCCGTGGTCATGATGAACCGATTGATTAGAGGGACAGATGACTGAAGAAGCGATCATCTAGTTATCATCATGATTCATTCATCGCTCGCGATCATGTGAGAAGTGGTCATTTGGCGAGCTCTAGTATGGACCATGAAGAAGTTGTATTTTGGTACGGTTGAGTCGAGCTGTAATAGCGCCAGGCAACGGCAAGACTGGAGCCGCGACGCGGACTTGATGGGAGTTATCCACCTACACCACATCCTCCACCTACTCCTACTCAACCCGACTCGACTCTTGACTCGCACAGCTCTTCTCTCGCTCTCCATCTATTCGCAGTAACATAACAACACACGCACACACAGACATGAACAGAAGCAGAGCAGTCGTTCAGGATAACTCTCGACTGCTCCTGATGCTCACCTTACCCACCCTTCCTCCACCCTGCCCCATGGACGAGAATAACGGAGCTCGGCCGGCAAAATGTTGCGTGCCCAGCCGCCTGATCAAGCCAAGGAGTCTGTTATGGAAGAAGAGGCAAATAGATAGGCAAGGGAATCCGGCTGTGCTCTTCAACGCATAACATCGCCTGCCGGCGCTTGGCTGAAAAGGCAAGCGGCCGTCCATAATTTCGTCATGTTAGTTCAACGGTACGGGAGAGAAGGAGGAGGGAGGCCACGCAGTGTGTGAAAGGAAGACGGCAGAAGGAGGGCGGAGTGGGGTGAGGGGACGGCAGCACTAATCGATTCCACAAACAGTGTATGTGGAGAGGTGGTGACTGGGACTGTGTTTTGCCGGCATGTGGATGCTGTGTAGTATCTCGATCCACTGAGATTCGGTGGTGGGAAAGCTGTGGAGTCGTCACTAGAGCCCGCTAATCGATACCGATAGCCGATTTTCGCCGATTACGTTTCACTGTCAACATTGCCAGAATCTCTCTTCCTAATACGTATGGTATGAAACATAACTCCGGAAAAATAGCTTAATTGGATTAAGTTGTATCGATTCGCGGGCTCTAGTCGTCACCTGAGCAAGGAGAGGTTGTCGTGAACAGGCGCTGTAAATTACGACGTCGTCTGGGCGCTGTAAATTACTGCCTACGGTAGGCAGCCTACCTTGGTGTATGCGTCGGGACGACGGAGGCTGTTGTAAATTAGTGCCTGGACATGGACATTTACGGAAGAAAGGGAGTGGGACAACACGGGTGAAACAAAAAGAGTCGTACGACGGGTGCCACCACCGTTACATACTTCTTTACATTCCATAGGCCCGCCCAGATGGGTATGGCATTGCAAAGAAGTACGGAACTGTAGCGCAGCCTGCGATGACTGGGAAGGAAAAGGGGAAGGGGAGGCGGGACACAAAGCGAGGGATAGAAGGCTTCTGATGATAAATTGGCTTACTCACCGCCCTCCCTTGGTGCTCTTCTGACTGATTGTGAAAGAGAAGGGAGAAGGGAAGGGACGGTCGTGACTCACCCGGGTATCGCACGATGGGCACGTACAGAACTGCCTGAGAGTAGACAAGGAGGAGGGAGGGGAAGGGCTGCTCTGGCCGAATGATTGAACAGAGGCACTCGCGGCGGGCGAAGGCTGGGGGTCCGATCGATCGGCTATGTGAAGCTATCGATATGCACTCTGCTTCAGCCACTCTCTTTCTCTCTCTCAGTGCCGCTTTGACTCTCTCGCGGGTCAACTACGGTCGGTCAGCTCGCTGCGTTGCAGCGGAGATGGGAAGGGGCGGTCAGGCGGTATGGCTTCGAGAGTCTCTCACTAGAGATGAGATGAGGGGAGGGGGAGGGGGAGGGAGTGGACCAGGCGGCGCTGTGCAGTAAATGAACAGCCGTTTGCGACGACAAGAGGGATGGGGGGCGGAGGAGGAGGGGTGAACGAGCTGAGATTGGCCTGAGCACGAGACGAGACCTATCGAGAGGGCAGACCTACTCGGAGTCACTCGATGAGAGGTGCGTGTTGGACCGTCGCACAGGCACACCTCTCTCATCTCTCCCTCTCTCTGCCGTCTCCCTCTCCATCCTCTTCCCCCTTCTACTCTCTCTCTTCCATCCGCCCCTCTCTAGTCCGTGAACATAGCACTCTTATTGCGGATAAGAAGCTGAACAAACATCTGTACGAGAGAGAGAGAGAGAGAGAGAGAGAGGAGAGAGTGAGTGAGTGAAGGGAGGAGCAGAGGAGTATGAAGGGAGTGAGTAAAAGAAGAAGAAGAAGACTGGGGAATGGAAAGGGAACGGCTCAGAAGACAGGCCATGCAGAGATGCAGACTGCCTAGAGGAATGGCTTAGTGACAGCTAACCTCTGGGGGACTACAATAAGCCTATGGTAGGCCTACGGTAGAGAGTGAAGGGGACTGGAGAGGGGGGGAATGGAGGGCAGAAGAGGAGGAAGGGAATAGGCTGACCCACGTCGTCCTGCCGCAGTGTCCGAATGAGAGACTGATGACGAGGAGGAGGAGGAGGAGAGGGGTGGGGGAGGGACGGGAAGGTGCTGGAGGCTCCGCCCGCCACCCCGATCTCTCTTCTCCTCTCTTTCTCTCCTCTCTTTCTCTGCTCTCTCTCTCTTCTCTCTCCCTCTCCCTCCGTGTAAGAGAGGGGGGCAGAGAGAGTTCTTCGAGGGACGCCCACCATCCCGTCGTCGGAGTGTGCGACACACACACACACACTCCTGTCCTCCCCTACTCCCTCCATCCCTCTCCCTCGCCTGGTTTACACCTTTCGTCTTCGGAAGATGAGGTGGGAGGAGGGAAGTGAGGGGATAGAGAGAAGTAGGGGGGAGAGACGGAGAGAGAGAGAGAGAGAGAGAGAGAGAGACTCATGGGGCAAAGATGGATCGAGCGCTCAGACGGTTGGACGATCCTCCCCGTGGGTTAAGAGGAGAAGGGAGGGTACGCGGAAGAAGGAGGGCAGAAGAAGAATAAAGGGAAGGGAGGAGGGGAAACTACGGTGGAAAGGTTGAAGAAGGACGGGTGACTGGCCTAGGTGACACCTTTAAGAGGGCATTCGAAAGGCCGCAGACATACGCAAAGATTGGACGCCGACCGGGTCACCGGACCACCTTTGGAATAGTAGTGGAAATGTTGTCCTAAAGGATGCGATTTCACGCAAAAAAAGCGCCTTGGTTTTTGACGAGTCATATAAATAACTATTTGATCTATTTGGGGACGACAGTTTGTCGAAATGGCATTGGGGGTGGGGCTATGAAGAACGTTGGAAGCGCCGTAAGCGCTGTCTGGACGGGGTTTGCGGCGATATGGTCCCGCTTTGAGTGCGGGAATTACGCGCTCGAATGTGGTCTGATCAGAGATGCGCGGATTTTTCGTCTTCCAGTTGCCTGGTCGGTTCCAGTGATCAGGGCAGTTTTGCTGATGAATCGTCAACGGTCTGCTGCGAAATGAGGGATTCTTGCTCCAGTGAACGTTCACTGATAGCCTTTCACGTTGAAGCAATAGCCGTAGGCATTCTCGGAAACGGGCTGATCTTCTTCCCCCACCGGTTGACCCTCCTCCCTCTATCATCTTCTGTTCGGGAGCTCGCTCCCCCGCACGAAGAGGAAAGGGGGGGGTTGTAATGCGAGTACTTCTCCTCCTCCTCCTCTTCTTCTTCTTCTTCTGCTTCCTCCTACTGCTCTTCGAGTCCTGCTATCTATCCATCCCCTCCTCCTCCTCCTCCTCCGCCCTTTGATACTACAAAGGGCGCGCTGCTCGTCTCTCTCGAAGAGGATAGACCCGGTGCGCAAAAAGAGCCGCTACTCGAGCATACGCAGCACTTTGTTGTACATCATCACAACTGGTCTGGGGCGAATTCGCTCACGGCTTTTTTGACTCCTCAGTTGGTAAACACCACACGCACTGAACGAGAGTGAGACACCACACTCTTTGGAGGCAGGCGGGTGCGAAGGGGAGACGTGGGAAGGGGGAATCATTTGAGTAGGTTTCCTCAGGAAACTTTCCTCGTCGTGCTTCACGGTCAACTAATATTATCGACTAAAAATTTCCGTCAATAAACTGACTGGTTCCTAGTTTCCTGCACTCTTAATTATGAATGAAATAACTGATGGAACATTTTGCCATTTTGTTATTCGCAATCATAGATGTGTACGAGGTGAACATGTTGAGGATGCAGAATGTGACAATATGTAGATGATATGTAATAGCGGCGGAAGAGCAGCGCTTTTTGGATGAGCCTCTGAGTCAGCGACCGCAGCTGGAGAACGGTTTACACAGTGAACTGTTCACCATTCGAAGTGGAGTGTGAGCCCGGCGAACTTGCCCCCCCCCCTCTACAGTTTTCTATTTGGAATTGCGGGGTCGGACTAGAGGAAAGTCTATCGTCCAGAATACTCTGTCTCTGTCATTCCACTCCTCCTCATGTGTCCGTCGTGTCTGTCTGTAGTTCGATGCGCGACTCAATGCACCAATGCACTAGCGGTGTCGAATGAGAGGTGGAGGAGGTGGGATGATGAAGTGACAGGGACGAAAGAGTTCCCAGGCCCCTTTTGATGGTCTAGACACTCGGCGGCGAACGAAGGACTTCTTTCGCTGTGTGTGAATGAAGGCGACATTTCGGCAACTTGATCTATTTTGATCTATTGTACTACTGGCCACAAAATGACCATTCGCCTGGAAGACGGCCAACTGTGTTCCAAGTTTCAGCAAAGTCCTGCACGGCATTCCAAGCGTCATAATAGCGAATGGCGGTTTTCGCGCATAGGATCCGATCCTGTAAGCGAACCGATAATCGAATATCTATGAATTTAAGAACTTAAGTTCAGCTCTATGAACACAACAAGCTCCCAAAATTTGGTGTAAATCGGTTCATTCACTCCTGAGAAAATTCAAAAATAGATGTCATTTCGCTATTAGACACATTCTTCACCGGGAGGAATGCTGTGCCTGACTTATGAATGGACCGCGAAGCTATTAGCGATTATCCAGAGGGGATCGCTTTTTGCTGCCAGCCGCCAGTTAGCCTAAAGCAAATGCGTACCGTTTGCTTTTCGTCAAGTATGTAATAGTTCGACTCTTCTAGAGTCGCGAGTTCTTTTCAGTGCCTCTTGGTGGTCTGTAAACTAGCAGAGGCAGCATGAATGCTACCTGCTGAAAGTGCAAAGTATAGTGCTCAATTTAGGTGCTGAATCTCGAAGCCTAATGCAGAACTCAACTCTTCTCCTCTCTTGGCTTCGGTCTCTCTCAGGCACTTGGTGCCCTCCCGTGCTGATCATATTCCATTGAACGATGGGATATGAAGAGGGCGAGGGAGGGGGGAGAGGCAAGGG
Organism: Micoletzkya japonica; assembly: GCA_900490955.1. NCBI lineage: Eukaryota > Metazoa > Nematoda > Chromadorea > Rhabditida > Diplogasteridae > Micoletzkya > Micoletzkya japonica. The sequence goes on along the minus strand of LS939822.1, from coordinate 35,158 downwards.
CAGTAAGGGACGCAGGCAGTACAATTGAGCGTACGCGCGAACGACCCAGAGAGAGGTAGGAGAAGAAAAGAGAAAGAAATGAATGGACATGAATTGTTGGCATAACCCCGGCCGTGTGCCTTGTGGGGGCTGTGTAGTATCGTGAATGAATGTTACCGGGAAGGGAGGGTGTCCGTTCGGGAGATTATTCATTGACCAGTCAATGTTTGCCCATAGAGACTCATTACGTAGTCACTGATACGAGGTTCCGTCATCAACCCCTCTTCATCGTTGCTTTACGGTGGTCATGAAACCTGCTCGGCATAAATGGGAAGGAGACAGCCGAGGGAACGTTTCGCCAATCCGTATCAATGGAGTGGTAGTATTACATATACTATGGATCGTTCTCAAGTCTCGGTGGATCGACAGAATCTCTTTGTGTAGTCCGGAGAGATGATGCCGGTGTAACTGCTGTTCTCGCTGTCTGATCGTTTGTCTTCGTCCGTCCTCTTCTTGCACGTAGACAGCATCAATCAGATTGGCTGGCTACCGTATCCTTGTCTCTCTCTCGAGACAACGAGTGACTATGAAGAAGGAGCTAAGGGACACACGATGGAGATAGAGGAAGGGGACGAAGAGGGAAGGGAGGGGACGAGGGGATTGCCGGACAACAAATAATCGTGTGCGATAAGTGTCTGTTGATGAGGGGGGAAGGACGAGAAGCTACACAAGCAGAGAGAGGGAGAGACGGTCGAGGAGATAGAGACACTGTGAACAAGCCGTGCTTTCTCCCTCTGTCCTCCACATCCCAATTGTATATCCCTCATCTCTCGTCCTTCTCACTAGTCCCGATTGCGGGGAGAGAGAGGGAGAGGAGGGAGGAGTACACAGTGCGACAGGGGGCATCGTAGAATGTGTCTCCGTCCAGAGCCTCCCACGGTTGGAGGAGGGAGGAGGACTGTCGGTCTGGGGAGACAGCGAGGGATAATGGGCAGAGGAGGAATACCGGGGGGTGAGGCACGATCAGGGAGTTATCCTCCGCCGTTGATTCTATGGTAGAATCAGGCATAACCCTATCTCAACAGAGCCGTTGTATGCGACTTGTTCGCAGTGTCGCGTACCGGATAGCACAGCATTCCACGCATCATAATAGCGAATAGCGGTTTTCGCGCATAGGATCCGATCCTGTAGGCGAACCAGTGAACGAAAAATTATAATTTTAAAAAAGCTTAAATTTAAAAAAAAGCTTAAGCTCGCCACTATGAATTCAACAAGCTGTGAAATTTTGGTATGGATTGGATCAGCCACTCTTGAGAAAATTCAAAAATAGTGGTCGTTTCGCTATTAGACACATTGTTCACCGAGCGGAATGATGTGATAGGCTTGCCAAATATCTGATCAGGTTTTTGTTATTTTAACCGTGTCTCGCGTAGGATAATAAGACATTTCTTACAATTAGTAATCTGTGTTGCACACGTGAAGTAGCGGGGAACTAGTCTAGTACTTGGGACACCTCGCGTACCTACCTGGCGAGTCATATAGTAAATCGCGATCTCGAACTCATCAGTGTTGTTCGCAGCAAGCTAATCCCACTGAGGTCTCGACCTGACGCGGGCCTCTTATCAAAAGGCGCACGACTAAGCGGCCCGAGAAGTGCTCTTTATAAGCCTAATCTGTGCTCTCAAGAGGAAGAGAGGGATATGTAGGTGCCCCCCTCGACATACGCTATGTACTACATGGCGCTCCTTAAGGGGGGAGGGGGACACGGAGGATACAGACGGCACAGATCAAAGGGAGGAGAGCCTCTCGATTGAGGAGGGGGGCTAAATATACTAATACATAGCGCGCCCTTCCGCTTCCGTGTGAAGGACGAGGGCCAAACAAACCTGAGAGATGGAGAGCCGGGGAATACCTCTAGGATACGGTAGAGCCGGGGATTAGAACTCCTGGGGAGAGAGCTGATAGTGAAAGCTAGGAAGGCGGGGGGGGGACAAACTGAGAGTAAGAGGAGCGGAGGGTAGGGTAGAGGCAAACTGGTAGAGGAGCGAGACGGCTGTGCGACCTAGATGGGTAGATATGACTTGTCTTTTTGCGCCTTCTTCATAGTGTCTTACTCCTCCTTTCTCGAGCGAGAGGGGGGGGGGGGTAAGAGTGAACGAGTATAGAGGAAGGGGGTCTAGGTTAGAGGAGAACCACTTTCTTTGGGCGATGACCAGAGAACGAGAGAAAGCGAAGAGAAGAGAGGCCGGCGGTTCTTTAGACCGCCGTTGATAGTTTCGGAGAGAGAGAGCGAGCGAGCGTCCCGTCGTGTAATTGTTAGGTGCCGCAGGATTATGAGATGCGATGAAAGAAAACGAAGACGGATGGAGAGGAATGAGGAGAATGCTCGAGTGAAATGAGCTTGACCACTGGTATTGGAACATGGGAACTTTGAACAGGCGATAGAGTTTTTCGTCACAAGGGTTAATTTCAACAATGCCGTGAGATCAACAATGGTGGTACAGTGAATGAAGGCTCAAGGACTGGATTCAGACAGCTTGGTGTAGAAGTATCATATCTTGTTATTGACAAGGGGAGGGTATTCCATGGAGTAAGAGATCTGGTAATATATGCCGCCAGTGGGGGGTGGGGAAATGAATGGTAAAATATTTGTTGTACATAACATAAATAAATTTGAAAACAATATCACAGATAACTCCAACGTTGCTGCCTGCCATCATTCTCATTTTCGATGAGGTTATCTTTCTCGCAAAGAGAGGATGTTCAGTATCACTGCTGCGAGTAGGCCGAGGCGGCGGCGGTCCGCGCGCCGCTTCGCGCGGTCCGCCTCGAGGTCGCGCGCGAGTTGGCCCGCGAGCTTATCCGCGACGCGCCTCCGCTGGCACGCGAGTTGCCGCGCGTGTATTCGGTGCCTGCAACCACGCGTATCCGATCACGAATCGTGATTCACGATAGTTGAACCAAATCAGCATGATTGTATAGCGATTGCGATCAATCGCAATATCTCATCGCTTCGGAAAGACTCCAACCACAGTGTTCTCACAACAGTGCAAATGTAAAGCGAACGAGATGCCGAAAAATAACCCTGATTTCGGTAGAAACTCTCGCACGGAATACACCGTATCCTAAGCATTTTGGCTCGTTCGCTTAACATTTAGAACACTGTGCAACGCAACGCGCACCTTCCTCGTCGTCGGGGAACTCGTCCTCTCCGATCTCCTCGTAGTCCTTCTCCAGGGCGGCCATGTCCTCCCTCGCCTCCGCGAACTCGCCTTCCTCCATGCCCTCGCCCACGTACCAGTGCACGAAGGCTCTGAAAGCTACCGCGTCTTCAATGCCCGAATTATATCGTCAAATGGAACATTTTGGCCAGACACGAAGCTATGCTTTGCATTTCTCTCTAGCGACGATCAATAAAACATAAGAAAAGAAAATTCTATTGAAACAGCTTCTCTCAATTTCACCAACACTAATCAGTATTCTTCTAATGGAAAGGCTCCTGTAGATGTATAGCTGTTCGCTTAACAGCGTATGCTCAAAGGGCATCCTGACCTCTTAGCGTACATCAGGTCGAACTTGTGATCAAGCCTGGCCCAGGCCTCCGCGATGGCCGTCGTATTCGAGATCATGCACACGGACCGAGTCTGCTTGCCTGTATGCCTATTATTATATCATTCAGCAATCTCGCTGACAACGAACATCCAATACTACTACAAAGTACTACTACAAAGTTGACTAATTTCTTGTCAACCTGTAAAGAAGGCCACAAAATGCCTACCCAAGTCTCCGCCAGGCACGACCGTCGGCGGCTGGTAGTTGATGCCGACCTTGAAGCCGGTCGGACACCTAAATGCTGTGGTGTGCCATTTTCTGCGGTTTGCGTAATCTCACCACTCCACAAACTGAACGGTGCGTTTGGTCTTGACGGCCGAGATGGCCGAGTTGATGTCTTTGGGGACGACGTCGCCACGATAGAGGAGGCAGACCGCCTGTGAGGAATATTCAGCTCACCGAAATGCATGAAATAGAGGAAAAGTAGAACAATAAACTGCTTCGGCGCGTAAAAGATTAACAAAAAAACTGTGAACGATTCCTCACCATGTACTTTCCCCTCCTCGGATCGCACTTGACCATCTGATACCCCGGCTCGAAGCACGCGTTTGTCATATCGGCTACCTGTAACCGAGATTACTCCGGATCAGCACGATCCTATTTGGTGACGTCTTATAGAGACTTGCAGGAGAAGGTCCCTCTCTCGATGCTTACCGTATTCTGCTCGTGATACGCGCGTTCGGCGGACACGAGTGGTGCGTAGGTGACGAGAGGAAAATGGATGCGGGGGTAGGGGACCTGAAAGAGGATGAGAGAATAGTGTCAGTATTCTATATTTTATAATAGAGCTACTATGCCAGTATAAATTCGGTTGTGTTTTTTAAACAAATTCGGTTGTGAAACATGTAAACAATGTTTTCAAACTTAAACGTTAACTCACCAGATTCGTCTGGAACTCCGTCAGATCGACGTTGAGGGCGCCGTCGAAGCGCAGAGATGCCGTTATCGACGAGACGATTTGAGCGATGAGACGGTTGAGATTAGTGTACGTGGGCCTGCAACAGTCCTTTGGATGGCTTTTTCAAGAGGCGTGTTTTGAGGTATTTTGGTTGACCTACCTAGCCAGATCGAGATTCCTCCTGCATATGTCGTAGATGGCCTCGTTATCCACCATGAAGGTGCAGTCGGAGTGCTCGAGGGTCGTGTGCGTCATCAGAATGGAGTTGTACGGCTCTACCATCGATGTTGAGACCTGCAATAATCCCATTTGGAGCAAACCACGTGGCCACAGAGTATGCATTCTCTCCAATTTCGGTTAAAATCGCAGCGGACGAGTTCACTCGTTTCTTTACCTGTGGTGCGGGGTAGATGGCGAACTCGAGCTTGGGCTTCTTGCCATACTCAGTCGACAGCCGTTCCATGAGCAACGACAGAAAGCCCGATCCCGTCCCGCCACCGAACGAGTGGAAGACGAGGAAGCCCTGGAAAGCCCAAAGATTAAGCTAGGAGATAGCAAAGATCGGAGTTCACGAGATTAGATGAAAGCACAAGCTGTAAGCAGGCCCAACCTGCAGTCCCGTGCAGTTCTCGGCCAGCCGCTTCAGACGGTCCATGACGACCTGAACGCCGCACAATGTTCTGACAACAGTGCAAATGTTAAGCGAACGAGATGCCGAAAAATAACCCTGATTTCGGTTGGAACTCTCGCACGGAAAACACCGTACCCTAAACATTTTGTCTCGTTCGCTTAACATTTAGAACATTGTGGCCGGGGATTAGAAAACAGAGGTGACTGAATTCACGGAATCTTACATCGATCATCTCTCGCCCAATGGTATATCGACCACGGGCGTAGCAGTTGGCAGCGTCCTCTTTCCCTGAAAGAGTGTCCCTCTAAGATTACAGGAATCCATCTTTCAATCATTTATTGCTAGTTTTTTCTTATGCATGAGCATATCATTCGGATGTGTTGGGCTGGGGGGTTCAGGCTTATTGCGACATCAAAGCACCTGAGAGTAGCTGTTCCGGATGGAAGAGCGTGCGGTATGTGCCCGTTCGGACTTCATCTGAAACCGGAACGTTGAAAGGTGACAACATATTTATGGTGCAGCTTCAGTCGCTTCAGTCTGTGATGAAAAAATGCTTGCTCATGTATGTAAGCCAGGGGAGAATGTTCTCGAAGGATGTTCAGACCAGAAACTAGAGGGACAGAATGTTCTCTTATTGAATAGGATATTCGGGTCGTCCTGGACTACCAGAGGGCGTGTCTGTGTATATGGTGCGTTACTTCGTTATGGATTCGCTGGTCATGTTCTGCGTCTTCCGCTAATTGTAAGAATGATTTGTACCCCACAATACGGGAGCTAAGACATTGTCGTATTTTGAAGATATAATAACACTGGCATTATATTTACGAGGAAATGGAATGCAGCGTTGATTTGGTTATTCGATCAATTACAGTAATCCCGACAACTCACCAACTACCGTAGGCTCCAGATCGACGAAGAGTGCGCGGGGCACGTGTTTGCCGCCCACTGAAACTAGCAGTTAAAACGGAAGCTTGTTGTTTTTCGAATTATATTATAGCTACGCTGCACATAATCAAAGCGAAAGATTTTTGTTTCTGACGATCAACAATGACTTGAAGGAGCTCCATTCTGAACCGTAATCTATTCAAATTCCTGACGGATTCGATTAGTTTCTCTTCTATGCCCTTCGCTCTCTCGCTATGTAAGTTATATAGTCTGAATAGCCTGGCTACGGTACTGAGTGGATCTCCTTTAAATCGTACGCCTACCCGTCTCCGCAAAGAACGTATTGAAGCTGTCCATCTCGTCGCCGGGATCGTCGTCCTCAACCATTGTGCCATCTCAACATTTCGGGACTCACTTAGTTACTGCAATAATAGCCCCGACACCAAGCTTCAAAGCCAAAACTTGCACATAATTTGATACAAATGATGACACAACTTAGCCAAAAGCCTAAAGATATTGTACAGTACCTGGCTGGATGCCATGCTCCAGGCAGTACAGTTCCCAGCAGGCGTTGCCGATCTGGACGCCAGCCTGCCCGACGTGAATGGAGATGACCTCGCGCTGCAGCGGAACACATTGGACATTGAAGGCGGCCATTCGGTACCGTAGTCATGTTAATGGGCACTAGATAGCATAGCGAGAGAGTGGAGGGCATGGAAGAGAAACTAATCGAATCCTTCAGGATGCCGTCAGGAATTTGAATAGATTACGGTTCCGAATGGAGCACATTTTAATTACCCGTTCAGCAACCGTAATCAGTAAAATAAATTTCACACAGAACATATAGAAGGACATGTTGTGTTGACGTATTTTAAAAAAGAAGAGAAAATTTATCACACCAATGCCAACTTTCTATAACAATGACCATTTTGACCATTTACACTATCATTCTTACATTTCCACGGTAGTTCGAGAAGCCTCCGTCTCGGGTGCCGCCTATGCCCACGCCCGACGCGCCCGCAATACTCGCCGACATGTCCGGGATTCAGAAGTTGGCGACCGGGATTTAGTCCGCGAGAGATGAGAGGAGAGAAAAGACGGACTTTGACGGGGAAGAGGAGGTCCTCCTCGTTTGAGGGATGCATCACTGTGGAGACCGCCCTTTGTCTTCGACGACGTCTCTCGCTTTTGCGTGCTCTCTCGTCGCGCTGACCGTCTGCACCCTCTCCATTCCGGTTGTCTCTCGCCCCCGGGGGGCCAAAGTGCCTAGTAACCAGAGAGAGTGGACAAAGGACAAAGGACTGTACTGGACATTAGAGGGGGGGAGGAGTCCCATAGGGGAGGGATACTAATACGGAAGAGGGGGAGGGTCCTCCAGGCAAGCTATAGCGGCAGAGATGGTAGTAGTAGTAAGAGTGGGATGGAAATAGCTGTTTTGAGGCGAAGGTGGACAATGGAATAGAGGATGAGCTGTAATGAGGGGCGGGAGGAAGGAAGGATTGCACAATCAGTTTGTGCTATGCAACGTGGCCATAATGTCAGCTTGCCCTTGCTTGGCTCTCTGAGGATTCTATATTTTGAAAAGTATAATCTTAGCAATGGATATGGGCTGCGCTGTAGACTATCGTTATCGTAATTCGCGGGTTATGCTATTATCAAATCTAATTTTATCGTAGTGGAAAAAGTTTGCCGTGTATTGAGTCTGAAGAGGAGGAACTTTCTCGAAGTCAACACCACCCCCCCCCCTGGTTTGTTCTATTCATTCGTTGGTTATGCTGCTGTCTCGCGCTTTTCTATTTTGGGATAGAGCTATTTCTCTATATTGGGTCATCATCAGGATAATAAGTGTCTAGATCAAGAGTTTACTAGCTAATCCATAGCGCTATATTGTAGGCGCTGTTCCGCTGGTTCAGGCTTGCTCGAACTGTGAGCAGTCTGCCATTTACGTGAAACAATGAAAACCTGCCGTTCTTTTCCCATTTTTCCTATGTGAGTAGTGGTGTAGTTCTCGTCCCCAGTTTTTGCTACAACCGATAGCGATCCAGTTTCTGCGAGACTCCACCGACAACCTTCAATTGCTCTTTTTGCTAATAGTAAATGTAAATTTCGAATACTTCTTTAGATATTTCCTTGTTAGTGGGTAACCAGCACTATCAAGTACTGAACTCTGGTCCGTTCCCCGTGCTTCACAGTGAAAGTATCTTCCCGCCTACCCAGAGCACGAGAGAAACTTTCTGCTCTGCGACGCACGCTCCTCGTTCAGCCACTGTTTGGCTCGTTAGCAGAATGCTATCTAAATGTAATAAATACTAGAGTTCTCCCGATGATAAATGAGATGACCAAGCCGTCTAAAGTGCATTTCTGTCTGCGGTTTCTTTATTCTTCTCCCCTCTTTCTCTTCATTTTTGCACTTTCATGACGCGGTCATTGGGATAACTCTAATCAAATCAACACCCTTCTTTGTATAGCTGGTTCTTATCGTTCTCTCGTTATCGTACTATCTCAAAACGTATGGCTACATCCACCGTTTCGTTATCCTTTTCATTCATTAGTAGAGTTCTCCCGATGATAGATGTCGTCTAAAGTGTATTTCTGTCTGCGATCTCTTTATTCTTGCACGTTGATGACGCAGTCATCGGTCATCGGGAGAATTCTAGTCATTAGTCACCTTGGAAAGCGTAGCGATTCTATGCGGTGACTATGCTGATGCTTGTTAAGCGAAACTTTTAAATTATGAATCACTTTCTATGATGTAAAGGCTATTTAGGAGGAATGTAGCTTTCTCCCCGTCTACTTTCACTCTTTCGCTTGTGTGTCTATATATAGTTAGTTACTCTTACAGCATTGCCAAATATGACGATCATAGTGCAGCTTCCCGTAAAGAAGGTAGCGCTTCCGGTTAGCATCTTCGACAACGACAACCTTCTCTGCGCAGCCAGAGGTTTGTCATTTCTTGCACGTCCCTCCATACCTTTTACACTTCTTACTAGCCACATTTACATTATTGGAAGCAAGCGCTATTGAGTTTGACATACTTGTAGAATATTTCGAAAATTTATATATATATCGCAGACCTTCATTATTTTCTTGAAAACCATAATATTTTTGAAAGAGATCCGGGACGACCGGAAAACGACTTTTTCTCAAAGGCGAGGAGAGCATCATAGGTAGGAATCGAGAAACCTAGGAACGGAAATATGTCAGACTTTTTGGCGCTTGTAATATAATGACGTCCATTCAACTGTATTTCTGGTAGGTTCGGCAGTCCGCGGTCTCATCGTGTCCTTCTACGCACTAGCCCTCGCCCTGCCCACAGTACTCGTCACACTCTATCCCCTGGCAGACTTTGTCACCGCTTACAGTCAGCATTTCTTTCTATAATACCGATTCTTGAATTCCCGTGGGTATGATGATGAAATTAGCAATTTGATCAACTGGTGCTTCCTCTATAAGTAAAGCTGCTGTCGGAGCACGCACAGATACGTTCTTGTAGTTAGACTAGGCCGAAACTGGTTAGTACACGACTCCTCCTCTCGGTCTCTTCTCGAATGCGTCTAAGGAGGCCGCGCGAAACAATAGGGCGCTGCTATCGCGAACTGAACTCTCCGTATCTCTTTGCCTCTTTCTGCTCCCCCCCCGTCTCTATCTCTAATGCTGAACTATCCCTTTGCTGTAGGGAGAATTGGGGCAATCCCCCACAGCGAATGCATGTGAGCGAGCCAAGATTTATTAGGCAAACGAAAAACGGAAGCCTGATGCGAGTGCCTTTGGTGCCTACACTGATGAGAGAAGTTTCCACAGCCTTTCCGGAATTATTCCGTACCTGACGATACATCTGGAGGAGACTCAACCTTTTTTCGGGGTTATTCCGAAAACGGTTCGGAAACTTCTCCCTGTGTAAGCTTCATTTGGTCGATTGACAATGAGCGATTTCGTGTTAAGCTGAATGTGATCTGTAGATTTCTGAAATGATAAATGTCTTGCCGTTTCAGGCGTCTTCGTCTTCCTCTACGTGCTCTCGTTCATACCCGTGGCGCTCCTCTACCTCCGATCGATCGATCGGTACATCCTTGTATCGCGATGCGGATGGCTCCTCGAGCTGCAATACGTGCCCGAGTCGCGCGAGCAACGGGTCTTCAGGATATAGAGTACGACTGGGGGCACAGTGTTCTAAATGTTAAGCGAACGAGCCCAAAATGCTTAGGATACGGTGTTTTCCGCGCGAGACTTCCTACCGAAATCCGGGTTATTTTTCGGCATCTCGTTCACTTAACATTTTCACTGTACTCAGAACACTGTGGGGGAAATGCTCCGTCAGTTGCCTTTCTTGCTAGCCATGAGAGAGCGAAGCGGTATGGAGAGAGTGCAGCCAAAGTAGGAACGAGCGTTAACTGACGGACCACTTTTTCGTCTATCATTGAGCCTACGAGTGCTCATCTCGTTATCTGTACACATTGATGAGCAGAGCGTTAGACTATGTCAAAGACCTACTAAGCGGGTAGCAGCTAGCTGTGCAAAGAGGCGATGGTCATGTTCATTCTGTTGATTCGAAAACTACTAGAGGCCGCGAATCGATACCGATAGCCGATTTTCACCGGTTACGCTTCACTATCAAAATACGTATGGAGTGAAACATAACCCTGGAAAAAGTGCCTAATTGGATTAACTGGTATCGATTCGCGAGCTCTAAAAACTACTAAACACATTAGATTGTTTAGCACCATTGTACCGCCTTCCTGTCGTTGTGTTGATTCGCGTTTGAATGTATCATAGAAATAAATCCGTTCTTACTGTGTACGATGTTTGCGTAAGAATAACTCTAAACCAGATTATAGTCCTCATATGCATTTCCATGTCTCCTCCGCCAACTTTGGTCCTCTCCCCCTCCATTCGTACTCAGTGCGCCCATCACAGACGGTCGCCTTTCCTTGTTCTCTTTCCTCTCCATCCGAACTGGAGTAGAAGAAGGAAAAAAGAAGAAGAACGAGTGACAGAGCGGAAAAACCTACGGTGAAGGATGGCAGACATGGTCAGTGCGGGGTACTGTAGTGTGGATAATGATGAAACCTACCCCAGGAAAATGATCCGGTTTGCCAACCCTAGTCTGGGATACTGTAGTGCGGGCCGGAACACTGTATACTGTATTAATGGAGGGCGTAGGGGTTGCTGCCGTTGGGGTTGTATCAAGGATGGAAGAAATTTAGATCTCTCTATTCACGTTGGTCGCCGTCACAGCAACACTCATTCAAGGTACAATATAGTAGAGAAAAAGGGAAGATATAATCGTTCCGTTTGTAACGCTGATCTCGGAGCCTTTCAAAGCCATCTAATCAACTTCTAGTGTGTATCATGGGAAAGATTGGGTGTTACTGATCTCAAAAATATGTCCATGCTTCTGATATCTTTTCTTGGAATGAAATGGCACCGTTTTAAAGCGCGAAAAAGTCTGCAAATAAAAAATAGATAAAAATTGTGATTATTATGAAGTGTAATCCCAAGAGATGAAAGAGATGAAAAGTACCGTTCGCTTTCAGTTTTCATGTGTGGAGGGAAGAAGGCGGATAAAAATAACGGCGCAGCGACAGACAGGGTCAGAACTTCCGAAGTAGTTAAAAAGGAGCTAAGCTAAATGGAACCAGCTTTTCAACCATATCCGTTCGCTTCCTTTCTTTCCGCAAAAAAAAACGCAAAGATTTCATCTGGTTTCTAGGCGTTTTGCCTTTGTGGCAAGATTCCTCCCTTGCTTTTTTTCTATTTCACCGATATTTCTCTTATCGGCAGAGCATCATTATTTTTTAACGTTACGCTTCACCAACCACAGGATGACCATGCGTAGGCTCACTATCTTGAAACATGAGCATCAAAACAAGCCCGAATGTCCTGCTCTACTTATCAGTCGAGGCTGAGCACGATGTCATCGGTCAACCCGCAATCGTTCAAGAGACCACCGCCGGTCAAGCAGGTAAAGGCCGCTGTCCCTGATAAGGTGGAGGATAGAGTTCGGCAAATGACCCAAGACCAAATCATGCAAAGTGCTGCGTGACTGCCGAACACACTAGTACGTGAGTTTGGTAGACGACCCAAGACCAAATACTGCCCAAAGAGATAACCCAAACGCCTCTATAAAATGTACGCGGCGCGATGATGTTGATAGGATGTCTTATGCAACAAGTGAGCACTTCAGTCCAATTCTCGGCCTCCTGATGACGAGAAGAAGGAAGAGAAGAAAGAAGCGGAGAAGAAGGAGAATGCTCCTCAAGGAGGTCAGTACAACACTCTTTCATTAGCTATAGCACATCTTTACGAATTGCTACCTACCTGCTCACGAGTTTTAATGTCAGTTTCAAACAATAAATTTGAATTGACCACCTTTTGCAGAGCAAAAACCCGAAGTAGAAAAAGCACCAAAGCCGCGACAGATGGAAATGGATGTGAAGGAGGTGCGATACTGTAGAAGCAGGGGAAATCAAGGAGATGTAGCATAAGACTTACCGTATTAGGGAAATTGAATGAACTTCCTTGTCATAGTAGAATTGATACCATGTAATTCAATTGCAGTGAAGCGTAATCTGCGAAAATGAACTATCGGTATCGATTCGCGGGCTCTACGTGATACCAAAGAACTATGAAGCCGTAAAATTCGTATTCAAAAAAGTGTTCAGAAGAACATCAAGGAGGGAAAGAAGGCGTCGAAGGGGGACTACCCGACAATGAAGGACGTGCAGAGTGACTGGGACTCGGAGAAGGTTCGGATAAATATGATAAATATTCGGATAAACATATTCATGAAAATCGTAAGATGAATGGGACGCTTTAAATTTTGAGAAAAATGATTTTTTTCCCGTTTTTCAGGACCGGAGCAAAAAGAAGGACGGCGATAAGGTAAGGACTGTTTACCACAATTAGAAAGAAATCTTTGAACATTTAGTGGTGAATATTAGTCACTGACTAATAAAGTGATTTGCAGAAAAACGAAAAGCATGGAGACAAGGAGAAGAATGAGGGAAAGGTTAGCAAGTGGGCATTTCTGAGGAGCATAGTGTGAAGATTATTAAAATGACATGTACATACAGCGGTACGTTTTGAAAAATGTTGCAAATGTTTTTGGAAAAAAAATTCAGAAATCCTCCAGGAAATCGGGGAAGTCAACGTCGAAGAAGTCGGCCAATAAAAGCAAGGTATTTGTGTATATTATGGAGAATAATGAAATTAGGAAGAATAACCAGTATGCAAATATTATGCTATTATAGATAGCGGGAATAAAATGTTTACAACGAATCACATTCAGAAATCAAGCAAAGAGACGAAAGACAAGAAGGATGAGGTCCTACAAGAGAAGACTGCAGAAGATCAGGTCCTTTTCAGCTTACTTTTTATTGACGATAAATGTCCGTCCGTAAGCTCATTCCTACCTTTTCCGCACTATCTTCACACCACCTCGCTCTCTCGGCTGAAATAGGAATCAGACGAATAAGGGAAATTTTCCTCAACGATATTCTTAGCCTTAGTTCAAGATTTATCAGCCTCATCATCACGACACTTATATATTATATGTTTATCGAAAAGAAAATTTTAGTAAAGTCTGGTTTATTGCAACCATGTTGCAAGAGATAACTCAGATGTCGGTAAGCAGAAATTAATTGGCAAATTCAGCCCTCGGACAAGTCGAAGCCGAAGGATGCTCCAAAGGACAAGAAGGAGGAGGAGGGTGATGCGGAGAATGAAGGAGAGAAGAAGGAAGAGAAGGAGAATGAGGAGAAGAATGAAGAGAAGGAGAAGAACGGGGAGGAGAAGGAAGCAGAGGACAAGAAGGAATAAAGAGCAATACCAGGAGGGCGGTGCTAGATATGTCCTAACGGTATAGCGGCCCCCGGTATGGGAGACGAGAGTGAAGAATGAGGTTAACGATGTCGATAGAGAGGTGAATGAGATTAATTAGCTTATCGATGTCGATAAGCAAACGGCATCGATAAGCTTATCGATACCGTTATTGTTCGTTCACTCACTGCGCCGGGGCGGTAGGGTTTATTGATGTCTCTCAAGTTGAGGAAGAGGTGAACTGATGTTCGGAAGTATTCCACATTGATTTGAATGTAAAATTGTAGTGTGAGCTTTGAGTTTTCCGCATCTTGTCGATGGTTATCGATGGTACTCCCCCGTTAACAACCGTTAACAACATCACCGCTTACCGGTGCACCGTTAATGAAGAATGAAGAGAGAGAATATTCTTAACAGTCCCGATAGCCATTCTCTAGAGAATGGCTATCGGGACCGTTAACCGATATCGTTAAATATGACATCTCTAGCCAGCCTCCTTGCTTAATTCATTGCATTCATTCGCCTCTTATTTCTTGACTATGACGTGAAAAAATATACTAACGTAGTTGATGTGTATTGAAAGCGGTGGGTGCGGAAGGCGCCCACCCCCTCCTAACACAAAAGCTTCGGCGATCCGTGAAGCGTGCCGTGGGAGCCCTGAGTTATGTGTCCAGGAGCTTAATACGG
>LS936069.1:0-14165 GCA_900490955.1 Micoletzkya japonica | reverse complement strand
AACGCAAGCCGCACTATGCTTCTCAACGACAAGTGTAAAAATCGTTGTCAGTGACACCAGCGGCAAGACCGCTCTCTGCACTGAAGCATAGGTGTCAGTGACAACTTTGCCCAGATGTCTCCTTTGCCCGAATGTCCAATTTGCCCAAATGGTGGGTAACCTCACAACTGTCCGATTTGCCCAATTCGTATATCTCCGAAAAAAATCTGACGCTTCCTATGATCGACCGCGTCACAAGAACAACAACACTGAGAGAGATATTTGTGTGTGTTGTCATGTCATGAGCCCCATTAACAGAACAAGGCAAGACGCAAGGCTAAGGCAATGTCGGTTATTATGCCTTCACGGAGAGGGAAAAGTGGTTTCCAGAAGAACCAGGAACTACTCTAGACTAGGAATGCCCCAGAGTCCGAGAAAAGTGGAAGAGGAGGAATTAATTGAAACGAGACTCGCGGAAATGAACCGCTACCACCCCACACACCGATACAGCAAAAAGGCAGCGAATTGCAAGGGATTACGGTAGGTCACTATCGAGAACTGAACGCTTACTGTAGACGCGAAGCTACCGCTTGGAAGGGGGAGATGAGCGGCGAATGAAATGAGGAGATATGGTGGGAGGTTTGTTAATGACCAGTGCTGTGTCACGTGCGAGACAGTAAGAAAGGAGCGATCAATTCGCGATCCGCGTTCTGATTACGAAATACAAGATAGCGCGGAAGCTGAGAAAGACAGAAGTTGAGAAGTTAAAATGAGAAAAGTTGAGAAAACTACCGTACTTGCTTCTAATTGTAAGGCAGCCCACGCATAAAACTGCACAACCGTTCGCAGGATCGATAATTTAATTACCTACAAAGTCCGCATGGGCGGTAATTCAAGCTTATTAACCCCCTTTCGAACAAACTTGCCTAGTCGAAGGACCACGAGGTTGCATGAAAACAAAGAAAAGGAGTGAAGCTCTTCCGATAGCATCTCTTCCCCCGGTCACTGCTCCTCGCTCCTTCCCCCTTCTAATCTACCCTCATACGCACGCTCCCACAAGGCCATCGTAGACCATTGAACGAACAGCCCTTCCCTATCTCATCCCACCTTCTCCATCCCATTTCAACCTCCTTATAACCCCCATCGATTAGTTACTCTCTCAAACTACACAGCCCATAATGTCCCCGTTCTCGTATTACAAAGGTTCCGCTCCGAGATAAGGCCAAGCATTGTGGAACGTTAAAGACTCGTCGAGTGATTGAAGCCTTTAATATCATACATAGTTTACAGAACCACGAGAACTGACTCGTAAGTGATCCGTGGCCAGCAGCAATACGAAGAGAGCTGCATCTTAGAAGTACTTTAAAAGTGGCACTATTGTTGTACATTTTATTGCGTTTTGGAAAGAGAACAGGGCTATGATGTAGACGCAACACCAGTATCAAAAGATAAGTAAAGCGTCCGACCCATTCAGTCACAGACGTGTTTCTACCCGTGTCCCCCCTCTCCCTCCCTCTTTCTCGACCCTTCATCTTATTCCTCCCACTCCACTCTAACTTCATCAACCCCCCCCCCCTCTTCATCCATCTCTCAGTACCCTCACAAAACACCACGCGACAGTACACTACACATTCGAACACTTCTCTCTGTTACTCATTAGTTCTCGTATACACGCCAATTGTGCTAGAATGCGTAAGTTTCTGTCTACAAGGCACATTTAACACTAACAAAATGAATTCGCCTACAAACTGCAAGAATACGGCACCTTCACGAATGTCAACCTGCCAGCTTTGCAACTGCCCATATGCAGCCAAAGCGCACCAAATCCATACCAATCAAGACCCGTTCAAGCCCGTCCCCCTCTCCAAAGTCTCATTACTGCCCTCAACCAGCTTGTACTCCCCCTTTCCCTCCTCATTCGCTCTTCCCTCCCCTTTTTCCTCTTCTACTCCTCATTTCCTCCTCGTTCTATCAAAGCCCACACCAAACCAGCCCGACGATGGCATTTCTCAAGTGAAAGCAGCTGCCGAACCCCGTTCCCTTATAGACACTAAACTAATTCACCAAACTTGAGAGCCCATCTTCTTTGAATAATATATCTAGTTAATGCATCAGTAAAGTACTCTGAACTTACGTCTCCCATCAGCACACAAAGAGAAAACCAGTAAATGAAGACTAAAACTCCTTCGAGAGCCGTATTCTAGCCAATATCCCATCCCCATCCTGCCCACCCCCACGGCTGCACAAATATTCCGTGTCCGGTCAAGTCAGAGGACGTGATTCAAAATAGCAGCTCATCCCACGCTTGGAAAGATCACGCTACTACCGTTCCGAACAAATCAAACAAACAACCACAACATTTTCCGTCAAATGTGCGCAGCCTTACCATACACTGCAACCGGCCTATCTAAATGGTAGTCCTTGCTTATTTATGCGTGTTCCGTGCAAATGTCATATGGTTCGGTGACCCTCCCCGTGCCCTGAGGACAAAGAGAGACCCCCCGGAGCCGGTTTCGCCGTCGCTTCATCTCTCACGCAGATCGCTTGCTCGCGCTCGCACGCCCTAAGCAGCTTATTGCGCCATGGCCAGAGTTCGAAGGGCTATGACTTCCCTTTAATCAATAATAGTGAAAGAATACCTTTCCCATAAACTTCTCTACATATAGCCACCTGATTCAAAGTGCCCTTACGCACGTCCCCCCAGACTCCACAAATAAACGGGTGACTCGGCTAAAAGCCGCACACTCCAGCTTAATGGCCTGATGCGGTCTTCGATTCTCTATCCCCTATTTCCCCTGAGGCAGCACCTTATCCCGTGTTAATTCCATCATTCTCAGTCCCTTTAATCCCTCAATTCCCTCACGCATACCAAGAGACACAGCAATCATTTCCCCCCTTGACATCACTCTATTCGTTCCCTTTTCACACCCCATCTCCCATCCCTCTCGTTCACAAATTGCAGTCCCAAACCAGCACACGCATGCATATCGGCTCCCGTAAATCACCCCCCTTCATACCGTCGATATTTACAGTCACCGTGAGTCATCCGCCACGTAGGGTCATCACAAGACCACACCGTGCCCATTCTCGAGCCCATTATAAACATTACTATCTGTGGCCGGCAATTTGTCTGAACTACAATCGGGTCACAAAGTTCGCGAGTCCAACAACAGCAAACAAGAATGGCAGCCGCAAATGCAGTCGCTAGATACCCCTTCATTCCTCCCCCGTTTATCCATAAATCGAGCGTAGACTCCATTTCGCGGGAGCGCCATTTCACATGCAACGCCCATGGACACTCGCACAGCACATCTATCACGATTCCTTCCCGTTCAGCTCATTTTAACCGTATAAAAGTGCAGCACATTTCCCGATTCTCATGGGCGACATGCACTTTGTACACTGAAAAACGGAAGGCTAGCCGGCAATGAATGCACAGTTTGACAGCAAAAGCGCAGATATTCATCAGATGTGGTCCAAGAAATTGGTGAAAAAGCGTGTCTAGAACGGGGGCAGTCGAGGAGGGAATAACCAGACACAAATTCGCACGCACCGCGCACACTTCATTAGCAACTACTCTCTCTAAGATGGGCATTTCCCGCTGACTACGGGAATTAGACACGACATCATTCAGGGAGTATGAGGTAATTCCAAAACTTCATCTCAAACTTATCACAACCTCATAACCATCTCAAAGTGCCCATGCCCAAAACACGCACAATAAAGAAAGGGGGAGGATCGGGCAATCCCAAGACTGATCGCTGCACGATACAGTGAGTATATGCCACAAGACCATCCCAACCCCCTCCCTCAGGGGCCCTTCTCGCCCTCCTTCTCAACTAGTTCCCTCCTTTACTCTCTCCAACCATCCAACCATTTCACGCGCTCCCGGTCTCTTCCCCTTCTTATTCCTCCCGTTTCTTGTGACACGAGTATTCATGAGACTGGAATGATACGTGCCGAATATCGGGCTGGTATGCTGATACATACCTGACATCTAGGACAGTTAGAGTCTTATAAACTAAACTGCTCAATCGATATATTATGGTGAGAAAATCCCCAAATCATGATCGTTTTCCATCTCAGTATTGCCTACGATTACCTAGCCCCAACCTACTGTCAGGGGGGGGCAATGCAGTAACAACAGAGAAAGAGTTACTACGCCTCTCAGTTCCGTCTATCCCTCACCTTCTCTCTCTCGAAAACGCCCCACCAGAGAGGTAGAGGGGGAGAGAAACTAGAGTCAGATGGAATAAAGAGAAGCGAGCATATGCCGTGAACACATGCACGCACGAAAGCCGAATGACGTTATTGATCCCGCTCTTCATCACCTCAATTAAATCACAGCTAAATTAGTAAACCGAGAGATACCACCTAAGCATAATGAGGCTCTCGGCTTAAGAAAACATATAAAATTAAAATAGAAAAATGAAAAAAAGAGATTGACAAGTAGCCGTCTGCCGTGAAGGAAGACATACTTGTCAGAGGAGTGGGGGGAGGCAAACAATCCCTTGCAAACGATGAGGGGCAAGAGGGAGAGGAGAAACGGGTAGTGGAAGTGACGCAAGACGCAACGCGTTCGCAACTCTGCCATGGCTTTTCGTCATGACCCCATATTCAGATTATAACACTGACTGACAGAACAGCTATAAGCTATTCTGAGATTTCACGACAGTCTTTCGCGCATTTCATCATAAGACTCGCGTGGCGCGTAAAGGGGGTGGAATGCACTACGATAAGGTGCATAAGATGATATTAGACGAGGAGGATGGAAAATAAGGAGCGAATCAATGCCAAGGATGAGCAAGGGGGAGTGTGAAGGGCGTTTTAAGTGCGGGAAAGACAGAACACGTCTTGCGTTCTTTGCTAGGAACATTGCTGATACGATAGCGAACTACCGCGGTTCACACACACGCACACCGCGCTGATTAGATAAGCAAGAACCTTATCGCCAGACAAAGACACAAGGCGGAAGACCAACCAAAAATCAGGGTAACAACGCAAAAAATGGAAGATAAGCACGCGCGCGTGGCAGATTAGGGGAATGAGATGATAGGTCGTATCTTGGATTGCTAAGGGGAGAAATACAGCTCGTAATAAGCACGAAAATACGCAAAGAACGACCAGATAGCGAGTCTGGTAGCGGAACGCGGAAAAAACTGCCAAAGAATGTGGTGCGGCGGACGTGAGATTAAACTGGAGTAGTTTGACAAACGTCGCCCTAGGCACACCACCCATTTCTCATTAGCTCCCTACCGTAATCCTCGCTTTGTTTGCACGTTTTCATGCTAAACTACCATTATGCTGCTATTTTGATCATGTTTACATGCAATTTCGGGATCTCTTTGTGCTCCTGAACCATCATTCTCTGCACTATTGGCGGGTAATTGGTCTATCCCGGCCAGACACAATCAGCGTCAGGGTAGTTCCCGGCAAAGAAGTGGGCCCGGGAACGAACCGTATAAAAGGGGGAGGATTGGGCGATGCGACAACTCGACAGTCGTCTCCACTATGAACATGTACTTGGCCCTGGTCGCGCTCTCGTCCATCTTCTTCCTTGCCCTCGCACAGGAAACTCCCACTATGGAGCAGAATCTGGTGAGTGGTCATGAGGGAGCCTTTGATGTTATTCTTTAAATTCGTAGAGGAATAGGATATGCGAACTGTGATTAATAACCCTGAAAGTATACCGTATTGCAGTGAGATTACCATCTGCTTTGTTCCTTTTCCGACTTGCGCTTGCGACGAACTAGTGCGGAATAAACGCATCATTTCGAGATAGAAACTCTGTATTTGAACCGTTTTCGAGGCACACCTACTACTTACTTGATAAAAAAGAGTAAGCTCCTTCTCCGCATTCTGGCAATGAGCTGAACATACACATTTTCTGTGAGAGTTTTAACCCAAAAGCTAAAGAACATAAGTGTTGTTCTTAATCCCTACCGTATTCTTCCGTATTGCAGTCGGCACTCAAGTCTGAGTTCGACGAGAAGATGTCGAGTCTGTCGACGGAGGCGCAGTCCACGGCACAACAGATGAAGGCCGTCCTGGATGAGAACCTTCCTGTCGACCAGGCTAAGGAGAAGGTTGGGACAAGGGGAAGGGAGAGCTTGAGCTCTATTGGTCCTACAATTAGCGACTTGGAAGGTTGGGGAGTTTTAGAGTGGGTTTAGTAGAGGTTCATGTCATAATGGAAGATTTGCCAAATTTACCGCGTGCACGCTACAGTTGAAGATATAGAAGACAATTTCATAATATCCCCCCATAATATTTGTAATTGAGATGCAATCGATCGTGAACAACGCACCAGCCAATGTAAAGGCTGAACTGGAGAAGCTCAAGGCCGAGATTGAGCAGAGAAAATGAATGAATGAGCCTCTCGTGACATTTCCTTTCGTAACCTCGTATCCTTATTATCACGTAAACTTGTGCATAAATGTATTCTCTAACTTATCCATACCGTACATTTGGAGTGGTGTACACCAGCAGAGATCAAGCTACGCTGTTCGATTATCGTTTTTGAATCTGTCAATAGACACAGACGTTGAAGTTCACCCGAAACGGAGACGTCATCACGCTGCTCACCATTCACCTCCAACTTGGCTTGCTTGAGAAATAACTTGGTCGTTTTGAATGTCACGAATATCGTCAGAAGTATATGTGTAGCTCAGATATATTATGCTTGTCTGTGTAAAAAAATTGAAAAATTTAGCAAATTGAATTTTCACTAAAATTACATCAAATTGAATTTCATTAAAGTCGATCATTTCATCAGCGTGTCAATACTAGATCAAGGTTGGTCAAACAATGTTTTTTGCCTTTTTGTGCCTTTCTGTATATTTTAACCGGACCAGACCCTCTTCCCATCTCTTAACATGCCTTCAGACGGTCGTCCGGGGTTACTCCATGTCTACCTATCTGCCGGAACTCCCATCGCTATCTTTGACTGTCGACAAACACCCAGAGGAGTGCCCGGCAACCACGGGGGTCTATAAAAGGACGGAAAAGGGGGGGAAGAGTCGGCCAGTCAATAACGTTTCCCCTTCTTTCGATTGTGTGACTCTTACTTCTGGTAGATACAACTACTATTGCCTATTCTCGTATTCAAATTTCCGGATGCATGATCGGACTTGCGCTGTTTAGCATAACGTGCACAGCCAAAAGTGCAGATATTCGCGGAAGTCTGGCTCATTAACTTCGGAACGGAAATTTGAATGCGAGGATCGCCAGATAGATATATCTATTCTAGCCATGAACAAATTCGGTCTCGTTGCTCTTCTCGCCATCAGTGCTGTAGCTCTAGGACAGGATGCGGACAAGGTAGTTTAAAAATATTATTTAAATATATCTGTTTTTTTTAAAATTTTACTGTATCTAATAATGAAGATTGAATAGCCTACTAACGGTTATGCAGATGTGAAGCATAAAATTATGCGAAACTGTATTGTGTGGATTGTTGCCAAAGGTGAGGGAAGTATGCTTGTTAGTAGGGTTTGAAAACCAAACCTTTTAATCGCATTATGAGGCCGAGAGAGTGATGAGGAGAATGAAAGAATGAAGAGAGTCAGACGAAAGAGCGTAATCGCGCTTAGTTTTCAAACCCTACAATATATTTAGCAGGCGGAAATGGACAAGAAGGTCGCGGCTCTGTCGCCTGAGGCACAGGCCGCAGCCAAGCAGATCAAGGCTGTCTTCGAGGAGAAACTGCCTGTGGCTGAGGCTAAGACCAAGGTATTGAGTAGTTCGAGAGATGATGAGAACGAAGGAGTTCTGCCAGTAAACTCATTTCTATGTCGTCTGCACTTTGTCCGTACAGCTTCTTTTTCCCGTGGTAGATAGAAATGAGGCAACTGACGGAAGATTTCCCTCAACGATATTCAGTGTATTGAGCTTCTCAAAAATCCTATATTCAACTCTATTTCAGATCGACGCGATTCTCGCCGGTGTGTCAGAGAGTGTGAAGACGGAGCTGGAATCAGTTAGGCCTATGAAAGACGGGAAACCGATGACCGTTGATGAGATGCTCGCTGGTGGGCAGTAGACTCTGCTGATATGATTCGTGAATGCATCGTATTTTATTGAAGATAAATGTTATACACTATGACGCGACCTGAAAAGATCTGAAAGATAACGCAACGATAGACTAGGAACAAACAAAGTCCGATCGAGAGATCACAAGTAAACGATAATTGGGGGGGGGATTTCGACAAGTACCGTTCGATACGCATTATGTAGATCAATTTTACGCTCTGCTCGCGATGAAACGGTGCGGGAACCACCGGCATAAGATAAATCTAGATAGATAATTGTTCAGAAAACTCCCAGGGTCCAAGGCTGAGACAGAATAATGCAAGCATTCGTACATATTGCAATTATAAGTATAAGATTCCACATTAGAAGAGATGAAGGAGAGCTCTCGAGACGTGGAAAGTGCAAATAAGAGCGGGACGTCTTTCCGGAAGAAAGCATTTGTGTTGTAGTCCTTTCATGCCGCGCCCATATTCGGACAGTTCCGTGTGCGCAGTCTGATAAGGAATAGAGGAACCACCTGCGGATAGGAAGGCAAGGTTGAGAAAAAAAGTTCCGTACTCCGTTTCATTCCTACTACTGACGAAGTGGTATGAAGAGAGTACAGACAAAGTAGGACAGTTTACTGACGTAACTTTTTCGTCAATGATATTGCAGGTTGTCTGACCATCGTATTGGTGTATGGATTCTTGGTTGTTGGTCGATCGTATGGGAAGAGCATGAGGTCGTGACGGTGGGACGTCGAGGATGATTCTGTATAACTTCTTCGTTCCGCGTATAATTGATGGGACTTATGCTGTTTAGTATACACTGCACCGTTAAAAGTACAAATATGTGCAGTAAACAACGAAAGTCTGATTCCCTATATTACAAGTACCACGAGAGTTGACCAAAAGTACGCAAACGATTGCGAACTGTCTATGCAAATACGCGCGCTGATCACCTTTCTGGCCTCAATTTTCTTATGATTCTACTTATCCCTGCCATGGTCACACGTAAGGATTCAATTGCAAGCCGTATTCAACGGTAATAGTTCGTTAATTCAATTAAAAGTTTTACATCTCGTCCGTTTTTGCGGACAACTTGGAACTGTGGAACCTCTAATATTTAGTTGAATGTGAGTATCGACAATATCATTATTTTGAGATTACGAAAAGAAAGAAACATCAACTTCCGATTTTTTCCTTTTATTTTCAAGATATGATAAAACTGGAATGTTGACGGAATGACTGCTTGTGTAAATATTTTGTAGCGACAGCCTTCGTGAGATAATTATAAGGTTCGAGATTACAATGTAAGCAATGAAATAATCAATGACATAAATAACGCAACTTTTCGAAATCGATTGATCGGTCAAAGCCTTACATTTATGTTAGTTTAGTTGTGCGCACACAGCGTTTGCTGATATGAACTATTCTCGAGATAAACACTGTGGACAGCTAAAATATTTCAGTTACTGGACATAGGGTAGTCTCCAACCAGCACTGAAGATGTAAGTGAACCGTTGGTAGTTAAGAAAATGTAAGAGTAGAGAGCAAATGGAAACTAGCGAGCAGAGATAGATACGACTGGTTTTAGAATAAACCGATCCGTCAATTTCTTTCGTTCCGAGTCTAATTCTCTCATTTTTGCTACAGCATTCCGACCGAAAGGGGAAGTATCTAATAGAGAATTACATACAGCTAAATGCAAAGATGTCTCTCGCCGTCTGCGTCTCTTCATTCCTCTCTTGTCTCTCACAGTCAATCAACCGCTCTTAATTTTTTATTTTTCTCGAGGAATGAACGAGATGGTTGGAGGGACCCTTTAAGTTTTTAGGTTGGTGAATTTTCGTTACATCCACAGTGACGATAGATCACGGCTGAAACCGTCAGTCGCTAATCGAACGCTGGGAATGCTGTGTTGCCCACTCTCTCGCATTATAAATATTCGAAATGATTCTCCGACGGATCTTTTTAATCCACTATAATAAACATAAAGCAATAGATAAGCGATAAAGTACTGTGGAAAACTGTTTGTAAACGTGAAACATTGTGTGCAAAAGAAGTATCTATTCCACACTGTTGTGATCGCTGGTCGAGGAAGTACTGTAGTTGTTCACAGGCCTCCGACAGATCATTCCATAAGGATGGTTTCGATCTCAGGCACACTATAAGGCATTCGTTCGCCCGTGGCCCTCACAAAGCCTACGATTATTTAAATGTTTAGTTAGAGACACTGCGCGAGTTTTGCCCCTTCAATCAATTAAATACCTCTCCACGGGCGCCTCGTCCACTCCCATTAGTCCCTTCAACGAGGCACAGAGATGGCAGGTTCCGCCCACCTCGGTCGTCCTTTCCAGTCCTCGATGCTTGCATTGCATGCATACGCTCTGTAACCAGTCATCTATCTGCACATTCGACTTGATCAAAATTGAATTTCATGTGATCATAGATTCGAATTCAATTAAAGGCCCCTCCGACCATCTCATTCATTTCTAGGTACATCCAATTAACGTGCGGTTAATTGATGGTGAGAGACAAGAAAGGAATGAAGAGACGCGGAAAGCGAGAGGAATCTTTGCACAGCCTTTTCTAAGCAACAGCGAAATTTCATAGTTTCAAATTTTTACTCGGAACTCATGACACTGAGAGCTAGCCAATGATGTCAAAAAAGCATATGGTCAAAAAGTGGTCGGTGGGGGCCTTTAAATCATCATATATAGTGGATTAAAACGATCCGTCGGAAAATCATTCCGAATATAAGGCGAGAGAGTGTGCAAAAATGAAAGAATTAGACTCATTTTGGAATCAAAGTAACGGACGGACCGGTTTACTCCACTATACGTAGACTATCTAGACGGACATATAATAATCATCCAAACAATTGTTGTTATATGCACAGCATTCCAAGCGTTCTAATAGCGAATAGCGGTTTTCGTGCATACGATCCGATCCTGTAAGCGAACCAGTGAACGAGAAATTATGAATTTAAAAACTTAAGCTCGCAACTATGAATTCAACAAGTTCTGAAAATTTGGTGTTGATTGGTTCAGCCATTCTTGAGAAAATTCAAAAATAGTGGCCATTTCGCTATTAGACACATTCTTCACCGGGCGGAATACTGTGTATGGTTGACCCGGTAAGTGCTTATTTATCAGCCTTTCATAAAAATATTCATAAATATAAATACATATATTTTTGAGATGTACGTTAGTAAAAGAGTATCATTGACAGTTCATTTGTGGGAGCTAGCTATTTATGGAAACTCACATCTCGAAGCATGATTCGGTACATATCAATAGCTCGGGACAGTTCTTCGATCGTTTTTTTTCAAAATTCTGCAAAGAGTATATGTAGAAATGTGATAACAATTACAGAAAAGAAGTTATTTTTTTCGTTTTAGATGTTGTTTAGAACAACGGCATCTAGGGAATGTACTAGTGATTCAAAGCTTACTGTCTTCCATTCGGTGACGTCTTCAACTTCCTTCCTTAGCTTATCGTTTGCAGCCTGAGTTAGTTAGAACATATTTATGTTTGCCTAATAAACGATGCGTTCTATAATATGTCTACGAATGAAAAATAACGACACAACAGACATGAGGAAAATATTACTCATAGAATTCATTTTCTTCTGCATGGTAAAAGAAAAAAAGGCTTTCTTCACAACACTTAGAAGAACAGTACATTAGTGAGACAAAAGCGTTCTAGACCCTCTTCATACCGCATCGCTCTATTGTCGAATTAGGCGTGCAAAAACGAACGGAATATTTTGCCCAACCTTAGTAATGCTTACCTCGTCGTCGTTCTGACTTTGGGACTTGCGACCTCTCTTTGACGTCACTTCCACGATTTCGGCGGATAATTTACTGTCCTTGACAACAAGTTCAGCGATTTTACGCTTCCTTAAACAATAGGAGTTGCTTACTGCTAAGAAAGACGATGAATGCTATCTTACAGGTGTTGGGCGTTCGCTATGAGAATGACCTTATCGTCCAATCGATTATACATTGTAATAATCTCTCCTCGTATTGCGCTTTGTTCGTAGCTAAAATGAAAGATGGCTAACAATAAATAATTTGGCCTACACAAGGAAAATAGATAGAAGAACAATTCATTAAAATTCACAATTAGTTATCTTTTGAAAGGCTGCCATTGTTGCTTTTGATAAACTATCTCTCAGGGACCGTCAAACTTAAAAAATAAAACTTACATTTTATTGTAGCGCAGCTTTGTCTTTGCGTTGCTATTGCGTACATATCCGCGACGTCGCTCCTTATCACACTATAAATAAGGATTATAGTGTGATATTATCTAGGGTTTTTTACATTTTTGTGACTAGGACAATTAGAGAATCATCAATTCTCGATCAATAAATGTTCATCAACAGATGAGATCGGAACCTCAGCCAAGTCCTCGTATAGGCACTTCCTCGCTAACTGCTTCTGTAATGCGCGCCTTTACGTCAACGAGGAGAGATCTATCTAATTGTAAGATTAAAATATTATTTAGGAATATGATTTTAAAAAATATCATGATGTTGATTGCAAGCATAACAGGAAAATAAACATAATTTCATGAGTCTACATCTAGAGGATCACCTTCTTGCTTGTCGACGAACACGGCTCCATTGAATCCGGAAAGCAGGTCAAAATGAATTTAAAGGGTTCCACAACCCATTATCTAGCAACAGCCATTTATATATTTGTTCATATAGTGGAATAAACCGATCCGTCAGATTTTCGTTCCAAAATGAGTCTACCTAATTCTCTCAACTTTGCACACTCTCTCTCGCCTTACATTGATTTTCCGACGGATCTACTATTTTAATATGGATAAAAGAGAAGAAGTAGATTATAAATCAGACGATATAATTTTCACAACTTTTGTGAACGCTTTACCAATCCAAATATTACTTTTTGCAAAGATGTTTGCGAAATGCAGAGTGCGCAGAAAGTGAGAATTCTTGCTCTGTATACTAAACCTTACCTCTTCCGATTCGTCGCTTATGATAATAAGCGACGAATCGGACACGAGACGGCTGCGGGACATGCAATCGCGAATGCACAGTGTTGTAAACGTTAAGTGAACGAGCCAAAACGTTTAGGATACAATGCTTTCCGTGTGAGAGTTCCTACCGAAATCACGGTTATTTGTCGACGTCTCGTTCGCTTTTAAAGGAGCCGGCCCACGAGTATGGTAGCATTTTGAATTCGCAGGCTACCCTGATATGCAATTTAGGCCTTTCCGCTCATCTTTTCCCACCGTTCTTTTCGTTAAAATGATCGGAGCAACGTGAAAATCTTTTATCTATGAAGTGGGACTCTTTTGTTTTGGATTTTTTGGAAAGCGCGTTGCTCTTTGCACCCTCAGTACTCCGCGGAGAGTGAATGAAATCGCATAAAACTCGGAATACTCGATCAGGATGGTTAGATCTACTAAATGACGTAAAGACCCGATATGGCCAGAAACTCATGGTACGGCTCCTTTAAGGACGACTTAAATTGCATTCCATTCTATCTTTATTTTCATGACTAGATATTATTTGAGGAAAAGGAACGTTGAGAAATCTTTGCAGCGCATTCCGCTAAACACAGTGAAACTCTCTTGGCAAAGTGCCAGCTTAGGCTAAAGCCCGGCTCCGGCTGAAGTTTTTTTTTGGGTAGCGGAAAGAACTGCGCAGCTCTCTCAACGTTCGAATTCCTCCAATAATGCGTTCCACGATCAATTGATAAGGCGCGTATAGCTTGCTATCCTACGGTTTGAGAAGCATAACCATCCAAAAGATGCATAAAAACAAGCACAGATCTTGCTGGTGATACGAATCCTTCAATTATCTTTAATTAAAAAGACTCTCTGTAAGGGAGGTACACCCATGGCACACTTACTAAAACTTTGAATTCCGACTAGAAGGTAAAAGCTCTCCAAAAATGAAGAGCTTGTATTTTTACAAAAATCGTAATTTGCATATCGAAAGGTAAAATTCGAAGTTTTAGTAAGTGTGACCGAGGCTGTTCCGCTCTTACGGAGAGTCTCTTTTAAATTAAAGTTCGCGAGTTTGCATGTTTGATACTCAGAAGAATAGCCAGAAAGTGCGAAAGCCACAATGCACAGTCATCAAACAGAAAACTAACCTCGGTATACATCTTCTTTACCGCCTTCTTTCCTGCTCCCTTTC
>LS936027.1:47805-58029 GCA_900490955.1 Micoletzkya japonica | reverse complement strand
GCCTAGTTACCTTGTTTTGGACTTTCTCTAAGCGCTCTATATCTGCGTTCCTTGGAGGACTAAAGACAGACGAACCGGATTCAAGAATTGGGCGAATGTATGTCGTATAGGCCTTTAGTAAAAGACTAGTATTTTTTGTACTAAGAGACTTAAAGATTATATAAATCTGGGATAACGCTCTTTTTGTTATAATAGAGGTCTACTCTTATACTCAACACTGATCTACTCTTATGCTCAACACTTAGTGTATATCGGGACAGATTCGGCATATATTATACGAGTCCATAACTCCGTTCGAAAAGGGTCTAGAAACTTCTGGTTGGGTTCATTCGATTCGTCTCATCAAGAACTACCTGTGTACTAAGTTTGAGCTCAATTGGTCCACGCAGAAAATAGTTATGACGAAAAACATGAAAATCGCATTGGGTAAGGGTTTATTTGGACTGCAAGGCAAATGAGCTGTTTTGAGGGGTTAGAAGTTGCTCAATCGTATTCAGATTTGGTATGAGGGTAGACAGGAGCCTAAGGATTCCAAAAATTCCAACCAGAACTTTCTACGACTATTTCTAATCGAGTTACGGGCTTATTTTGAATATACCGAATATACCGAATCTGTCCCGGTATGAACTAAGTTGACGGTACAGGAATGGTTAAATGAGCACAACTACGTTGAAACAAGACAGAGGGAGGCGCACTACATACAGTGGGGAAATGGTTGGTGGATAAGAGTAGGAGAGATGCACATGTGCCTGACAAGCACCTCTGCAGAGGTGCTTGTCAGGGACATGCGATCGAGAAGAAGCAAGGGTCATGAAACCCATGGTGATACAGAACAGGCCCATCGTCGTTGGCAGAGCGATGTCGCTTCTGCAACTATCGCTTTTCGGGTCATCCTCACTAGCGATTTCCGGTTTACTCAGTTGTATTGAGCTAAGTGATGGCAAATCTAAAGCAATTAAACCAGTCCATGTGTGGTACTTTAATTTACCTTATTCGCGAAAACTTTCATTTAATGAGCAATCTAGTAATCTAATGATGCAGTGCTTACGTTTTCTGTAGTTGAAAAGCGAAAAGATCGAACCCTGTGCTTAGTGACGGTGTTTGTGGCGGTGCTCGCGTCCATGATCGTGTCCGTGCTTCTTCACCTGACGAGATCGGTGCTCAACTGATTGTAGTAACACTTGCTTTTATAATAATCCCTAGAAGATAGGTTTTAATGTGCCCCTCTGATCATCTCATTCATTTTTAGTACAACCAATTGCGGTAACGTGCGGTTGATTGATTGTGAGAGACAACAGAGGAATGAAGGGACGCAGACAAATCTATGCACAGCTTTTTCTAACCAACAGTTTCATGTTTTCTACATTTTGGTGGAAACTCAGGACACTTAGAGCTATCCAATGATGTCGAAAAAGCATATCGCCACAAAGTGGTCAGAGGGGCCTTTAATATCTCCACAATGTTCTGAATGTTAAGTAAGCGAGCCAGCATATTTAGGCAAAAACGTTTTCCGTGCGAGAGTTCCCCACCAAAATCAGGGTTGCTTTTCGGCATCTCGTTCGCTTAACATTTGCACTGGTGTCAGAACATTGTGTCTCCATCATATTGCACACACCCTATTAAAGCATAGAATCGCTTGTCTTACCTTGTACTTATTCCTGTGCCCTCCATGCTTCTTTCCAACATCGTCACCATCGTTCTTCCTTCTTCCTGACGCTTCCTCAGAGTAAAGCGCGGCATCAGCACAGTGTTCTAAATATTAAGTGAACGAGCCAAAATGCTTAGGATACGGTGCTTTCCGTGCGAGAGTTCCTACCGAAATCAGGCGTATTTTCCGGCATCTCGTTCGCTTAACATTTGCACTGAGTCGGAGGTACTGTAGCCGTGAGTGAAGGCGGGGGTACTGTAGCCGTGAGTGGCGGCGTGGGTACTGTAGTGGAGATTGGCGAAGGCGGTTCTGGACCGTCGGGGGCTGAGTCGACTGCACTGCAGGTTCACGATAAGAGGTAGGGGAAGGCTAAAAATAGCTGCAGTTAAAAAACTGGCGACAATAAAGGAAGACATACGTATGGGATGCTCTCAGATGACGATGTTTGATATATTGCAGGATGGCTCGACTACACTGACACAGTGTTCTGGCAACAGGATTTCACAGGAGACACGAGGGGGTATAATGTGGTGGACGAAAGATAGGGAGGGGGGGTGATAAACTATTGCAGTGAATGCTAATAACGCCGTTATTAACTTCGCGATATGCAAGTCGTCGTCGTCCGCCTTGAGGGAGACTGTGGTCGAGACCCCGAGCATTACGTGGGAGGACATTGTAGGACTGCAGAAACGAGGGAACTGCAGGAGCTCGTGCAGTACCCCGTCGAGCACCCCGATAAGTACCTCAAGTTTGGCATGCAGCTATCGACGGGAGGTGAGGAAGGGGAGGGCGACAGTACTGTTATGGGTTTGGGAGTGGAGCATTCTATTCGGGTCTTTTTGTTCTTTTATACTTGGCTCTCCCCGGCAATGGGTTGATTCTTTTATGAAAAAACCATTAAAACACCCGAAGAGAATGCTCTATCATCCGCCGCAATCTGTAATATCTTGCTTTGGACATCGAATAAGGGAGCGGTTATCGAAAACCTGAGTTCCCGCAAGCTCTCCTACATTCTGATCGCGCTGGCCATCGCATAAGCTGCATTTCGCTATTGGAGCCCTGTTTGGCATGCTCATTTTCGAGAAATCAGTGAATATTTCAAGGTTAATTAAATTATTATTTTATTAATAAATTATTATTTAATAAATTTATTTCAGTTTTTCAGTTTTACAACTTTTATCAGGAGTAGCAGTGGATGGGGATCCAAGGGAGGGGGCTTTGTTATAGATGGGAGAGGTTAAAAACTTCGAATCTTCTTCAAAAACCCACTCAGTCCGAGTTGCCGTAGAATCTTGAGTGTAGTTCTCTCGATCCTCGTTTGGAGCTACTCCCCCCGTGCTCCAAGTCTTCAGTGGGGAGGATCCATCCTCTTTTCCGCGATTGAATAGACGTGGGGCACTCAGATGACAGACGAAATGGAGAACCGACCGCGCGTGAGTGGAACAGAGAGAATGAATCTCAATTTCATGTATGGAATAATCTAGAATAGCCAAATCGCAACGCTCACGCGGAAGTTCTCCATGGAGACGGCGAGCGAGTTGAGCACCTCGGCATCGATCGTGTCGTCCTCCAGGTCGATCAGTTCCATCTTCTCTCGAATCTGCTGCAGGGCAAACTCCGAACAGAGCGAGACCAGAACGGCGCCGACGTATCCGTGGCACTCGTTGGCCACCTGCAATTAGACCAATTAACCTGCAAAACGCAAGTAAAATAACTACATTTCATGGACAAATCAAATTTCTGACTGTTCCGGGATAATGCCAAACGCATAAATCATGAAAAGAAATAAAATAGGAAACAAAATCATAAAAACAAAACAAAAGAAGGAAGAAAATCTAACGAAATTTCAAAAGTCGCGCGCTGCTGGCAAAGTGCCAGCAATACCGGGAAATTCAAACGTAATTTCTACCGTACTTTTCCTGGCGAGACCCATTTCTAAATTGTTTCCCGCGTAATTCGATATGAATATAGTGATATCGCAGAAAGGTGCGCGCTACAGTTTCGTTATTATGACGCCGCTAGCCTTTGGGGAATACTGTGGGAGACACATGCTTTCTGATAAGAACAAAAAGGAGAAGTATTCAAAATATGCTATTGAGGGATGGCAATGTGCTCAGAGGGGCTTTTAATCTTTCCATACCTTATTCGAAAGCGGAATGAAAATCTGCTAAACAGCGTAACTCGTAAAACAGAACTACAAGTTCCGGTTTCCTCGATTATAAGGTTGTAGAATAGCGCAGGATCTCACATCATAATTATCTCTGAGGTTGTAAATATTGTGGAATGAAAAGATCCGTAAGTTTTAGATATAGTGGAATAAAAAGATCCGTAAGTTTATCATTTCGAATATCAGGCGAAAGAGTTTGTAAAAGTGAGAGAGTTAGACGCATTTTGGAATCAAGGAAACTGACGGACCGGTTTATTTCACTATAAGTGCATAAATTTGTGAATCTCTTGGTTACATGTATGCTTTAGCTCGACAAAGTCATTTTATCAAATGAAAGCTTGCTCCTTATACGTAAATTTGCCCGCATTCTTCGGTTAGTTGTTTGTAGGACCTGCAAAGCGGACACTCCTTTTTTCCTTATTGTCCTATCCGTACATTATTCTCAGTATTTCGTTGTTCATTATATTCAGAAATTATTTGGAATGTAAAAGAAGTGCATAACAATAGTGTTTAGCTAGAATAATCTGTGATGGATGAAGATATTTGAAGCAAAAAATGTATATTACGCTTGGCGAGTGTTCCTCCCCATTTGGTAGGCAGCCATTCCGAGTTCTTGACAAACTCTTGAATCAACGTCCGTCGAGCCTTAAAACATGTCTACAGTTGTATAAGATGAATAAGCATAGTGTTCTCCCGCAATGCAAAACCTTTGGAAAGCGAAAAATCATTCCGACATTTACTAATACGGTAGATCGGTGCACCACTAATGAAAGATTAGGGAGGTGAAGGGAAGAGCTTCAGCATAGGCACTAAAGCTAACATCATACTCATTCTTAGGATTTACTAGAAGTTCGCAAAGATTAAGTTTTTACCATTATCGCTTTCCAAACGTCTAGAATATTGTTTAAGGTAATGTGACAGGCTTATTATCAAAATTAGAGAGATTTCGTGAAAAGCTTATCAGTAATTTACCACACATCACAAAATATTACGGATAAAGACTACCTCATCTCGATCGAGAATAAAGAGCTTCATCCTTGCATCGATGTAGGTGTCCAATTCGTAGGCTCGAAAGAGTATCGTGTTCAGCACGAAATCGAAGGCTCGAAAGAGGAGAAGAGAGACCTGGGTAGGAGTCGTAGCATAACATAGTAGATTAAAAATATCCGTCAGTTTATCATTCCGAATATCAGGCGATGGAGTGTGCAAAGTGAGACAATTAGACTCATTTTGGAACGAAATAAACAGACAGATCGGTTTATTCCACTATAGGTAGCTACTAGGTATTATTCTTAGAAGAATTGGCGTTATTGTTATCATTGCGAAACTACGGCATTGTATCCAGGTGTAGTTTCCCTTGATATTTTGATTCTGAAGAAATGCTGTAGAAGAATTAACCGGTAAGCCCGTTACTGATTCGAAATGGCGTAAGCCCATTACTGATTCCAAAATTCTATCACTCGTGCACACTCTCTCGCCTTATATCGCGAATGACCTACTGACTTAGATGTTCCTCTTTTCCACTAAAGAACGCTAAACAGTCTCGGATTTAGCCCACCATCTCCGGGACTTCGGTTCTCTTTTCCGCGGGAAGAGTGAAGAAGTTGCGCAGAACCTCAAAATATTTACCTTCCAGAACACAAGGGATATTCGTCAATCATCTAGTTTCCTGTTTTTTTTTCATTCGAATAAATTACCTCATTTTGGTTATCGCGTAACGCGTTCTCCATGTAGTTGTTCCTGAAACTGTGTACAATTTTATGGTTGACGAAAATGTTCCGTCCGTCGTCTCATTCCTACTTCCGACGAGAGAGCGAAGCGGTATGAAGAGAGTCCAGACAAAGTAGGAATAAGTTTACTGACGGAACATTTTCGTCAATAATACCTCCACTTTTCACTTTCAAGATCCGCCTGATTTTTCGCGGAAATCATATAAGAAAAATCGGGAAAATAGGGAAAAATAGAGGAAAATAGTTTCTCATAAAAAAGAAAAAGTGAAATAGTACGGTAACCTCTTGAGGATAGCGAGTAGTTCTCGGGCCATGCCTTCCTTCTGATCATCTTTCACCGGTTTTATCACCTCTTTGCTCTGCAATAAAAAGGTACGCATTTGCTTTCAAACTGCTAATATTCCTCTAATAGTACGGTTACCTCTTCAGTGCGGAAAACACGTCATTCAGAAAATAATAACATTTTCAATGTCTCATCGGAAAAAGTACCTTGTTATTCATTGATTGGAAAATGTCATCTGCCTAAGGCTTTTCAGTATACAGCTGTAGACGATTTAGTTAGATTAGGTTTTCTTGATAATGAGAGTAATCGGAGGCTATTTAACCTTGCTTTTCCTCTTCTCCTTGCTCTTGCTTTCCTCCTTTCCTGTTCCCCCGGATCCCGACTTTTTCTCATCGCTGCAACAGCATACAACAGTTTTTTTGATAAGCCAATGAAATTTCGCCCAACGACGACGCTACTAGTGTGTCATGAAAATCATATAAGATAATCGGGAAAATAGGGAAAAATAGAGGAAAAATGGTTTCTCTAGATAACAAAAGAAAAAAGTGAAATAGTACGGTAACCTCTTGAGGATAGCGAGTGGTTCTTGGGCCATGCCTTCCTTCTTGTCATCTTTCACCGCTTTTTTCACCTCTTTGCTCTGCAATAAAAAAGGTACACAGTTGCTTTCAAACTGCTAATATTCCTCATAGCATTCCGCCCGGTGTGGAATGTGTCTAATAGCGAATTGACCACTATTTTTGAATTTTCTCAAGAGTGGCTGAACCCACCTATATCAAACTTTCGGGACTTGTGGAACTCATGGTGACGAGCTTAAGTCTTTAAATTCCTAATTTTTGATTCACTATTTCGCCTGTAGGATCGGATCCTATGCCCGGAAACCGCTATTCGCTATTCACAGCATTCCAAGCGTTCTAATAGCGAGTAGCGGTTTCCGCGTATAGGATTTGATCCTGCAGGCGAATAAGTGAACCAAAAATTATGAATTTAAAAACTTAAGTTTGTTACTGTGAGCTCCATAAGCTCTGGAATTTTGGTGTAGATTGGTTCGACCACTCTTGAGAAAATTCAAAAATAATGGCCAATTCGTTATTAGACGCATTCTTCACCGGGCGGAATGCTGTGTATTATGACGGTTGGAATGCTGTGTCCTCTAATAGTACGGTTACCCCTTGAGAATGGAAAACATGTCATTCAGAAAAAAAGAACATTTTAAATGTCTCATTCATTGATTGGAAGATGTCATCTGCTTTTCAGTGTACAGCTGTCGACGATTTAGCTGGATTAGGTTTTCTTGATAATGAGAGTCATCGGAGGCTATTTAACCTTGCTTTTCCTCTTCTCCTTGCTCTTGCTTTCCTCCTTTCCTGTTCCCCCGGATCCCGACTTTTTCTTATCGCTGCAACAGCATACAACAGTATATTTTTGATAAGCCAATGAAATTTCGCCCAACGACGACGCTACTAGTGTGTCATTAAAATCATATAAGATAATCGGAAAAATAGGGAAAAATAGAGGAAAAATGGTTACTCTAGATAAAAAAGAAAAAAAAGTGAAATAGTACGGTAACCTCGTGAGGATAGCGAGTGGTTCTTGGGCCATGCCTTCCTTCTTGTCATCTTTCACCGGTTTTTTCACCTCTTTGCTCTGTAATGAAAAAGGTACACAGTTGCTTTCAAACTGCTAATATTCCTCTAATAGTACGGTTACCCCTTGAGAATGGAAAACAGTTCAGGAAAAAAGAACATTTTCAATGTCTCATTCATTGATTGGAAGATGTCATCTGCTTTTCAGTGTACAGCTGTCGATGATTTAGCTAGATTAGGTTTTCTTGATAATGAGAGTCATCGGAGGCTATTTAACCTTGCTTTTCCTCTTCTCCTTGCTCTTGCTTTCCTCCTTTCCTGTTCCCCCGGATCCCGACTTTTTCTTATCGCTGCAACAGCATACAACAGTATATTTTTGATAAGCCAATGAAATTTCGCCCAACGAAGACGTTACTAGTGTGTCATGAAAATCATATAAGAAAATCGGGAAAATAGGGAAAAATGGTTTCTCTAGATAAAAACGAAAAAAAGTGAAATAGTACGGTAACCTCTTGAGGATAGCGAGTGGTTCTCGGTCCATGCCTTCCTTCTGGTCATCTTTCTCCGGTTTCATTACCTCTTTGCTCTGCAATAAATAGGTACAGACATTTGCTTTCAAGCTGCCAATATTCCTGTAAAATAATTCAGAAAATAATAACATTTTCAATGTCTCATCGGAAAAAGTACCTTGTTATTCATTGATTGGAAAATGTCATCGGCCTAACGCTTTTCAGCATACAGCTGTAGACGATTTAGTTAGATTAGGTTTTCTTGATAATGAGAATAATCGGAGGCTATTTAACCTTGCTTTTCCTCTTCTCCTTGCTCTTGCTTTCCTCCTTTCCTGTTCCCCCGGATCCCGACTTGTTCTTATCGCTGCAACAGCATACTTATAATCTGGAAAATCGGAACGTATAATATTGTTAAATCACGGTTTGTCTTAAATTACCTACGCGTAATTCTACATTTCCGGATAACCTTCCATATATCTTCATTTAAAAATGTGCTGATTCCATTTCCCCTCCCCTGTGCACTATGCTTAATCGGTTTCTTCTTCACGGTTTTTGCCCCTCTCTATGGCGACATGCTATATCTTCGAGCGCTTGGTTGCCTCTGCTCCGCGTGCATATCCCAATGACAATGATGTACTCCACTCCGCCCAGCATGGATTTCGACACAAAAGGTTTTATTACTCTGTCCTTCTCCAATCTCTTTCCCTCCTTTACCGTATTGTCAATGCCAGATCGTATGCGAGTGTATAGTGGATTAGAAAGATCCGTCGGAAAATTTCCGAATATAAGGCGAGAGAGTGTGCAAAAGTGAGAGAATTAGACTCATTTTGGAACGAAAGAAACTGATGGATCGGTTTATTCCACTATATGTTATTTTGATCTATCCAAAGCCATTGACGGCATTCCTCTCTCTTCTCTCCTTACGGTCCTTTCAAATTTTGGTATTTGTGGTTGTTTGCATAGATGGTTCAAGTCGTTCCTTATTGGTCGAGCACAAGCTGTTCGGGTAGGAGACTCTGATTCACATGTCGTCTATACTAGAGATCCGAACGGGAGCATTGTTTGAACATCGGAGAAGGAAAGAATGAATGAGAGAGACGAATGTTTGAACACTTAGATTGAGTTGTTCGAACATTTCACTTTGAATGTTCGAACATCGTTTCCCTCTCTTCATTCCTTTCCTTCCTCTCACGTTAGACGGTTGTGAAATTTGAGATAATTAAGTTTCTTGCATGTTGAACGGCTATGAGATTGGAGATAATTGCGTTTTCCCGACCGAAAACTGACGTTGCGAGGAGAGAATGATGTTCCTTTCAGTGTTCGAACATTCAAAGATTAGGGAACATCGAAGTTCGAACACCGCAAATGTTCGAACATCGGAGGCAACATGATGTTCAAAAGAGAACATATGACAGGCTCCGCGAGAGAATCGAGAGCCCTGCGGCCATAGAAATTTCATATTTTTTAAATATTCTGAAAACATGTTTACAGGTACTTTGAAACATGCTCTTTCAAACGGCGTTTCAGGATTTTGGAATTTCTTTGATTTCAGCGCGGGACCGGCACTCAAAGTGGAGTGATTTTGCGAAGACGCCATTTTTGGCGCGCACTAAAATTCACGTATCTTCCTTCAAACATAATATTTTTTCGAAAACTTTTATGAGTTTTTATGGTGACGTGTAGCTCCATAATCCGCAACTGATTATTTGATATGAAAAAATTTCACTTTTTCTACCTTCTATTGAACAGCGCGAATTCAAAATAACTGCTCAATACCGAAAATCTCGCATCATCACATATATAGTCTTTATCTAGACGTTCTTGGCTACATTTTGGTGAAAACCGCACGTTTTAGAACCTCGCAGTTTTTGAGAAAAGTCAATTTTTGTACGGCAGATCGACGCCGACAAGAGCCAGCACTCACCTAATACGGTCGCCATGCAGTATAGATCATGTATTTGAGTGGTTTTGAGTGAAACTTGATTTAAAATGATGAAATAATGTATTTCCTATCTGAATTTGGCTAAAAACTGATTCTTTCAATAATGAAAAGCGCGTGATAACAGGCACTATACTCAGCTCTTCCGAATCACCATAAGCCTTTGTCAACTAACAAAATCTCGCCAAATCACCTAAGCATTCTCTTTTTAGGTTATATTGGCTGCATTTTGGTGAAAACCGCAGGTTCTAGAACCTCGTAGTTTTTGAGAAAAGTCAATTTTTGTGCGGCAGATCGACGTGCGCGTGATAACAGACACTATACTCAGCTCTCCGAATCACCATAAACCTTTGTCAACT
>LS936027.1:21361-46887 GCA_900490955.1 Micoletzkya japonica | reverse complement strand
GGCAGATCGACGTGCGCGTGATAACAGACACTATACTCAGCTCTCCGAATCACCATAAACCTTTGTCAACTAACAAAATCTCGCCAAATCACCTAAGCATTCTCTTTTTAGGTTATATTGGCTGCATTTTGGTGAAAACCGCAGGTTCTAGAACCTCGTAGTTTTTGAGAAAAGTCAATTTTTGTGCGGCAGATCGACGAAAGCTGCCCATGGCGTTCGGTTAACACGTTGCTATACTTGTTTATGTCGCATGTTCAAAAATATCGTAAAATATGAATGACAAATGTCCAAAAAAGTATTTTAGAGTTCCCTTCGTTATCTTACGCCGATCGGTGATCTAAAAATCGTCATAATACATCATAAAATGTGAGGCTGTCCTATGAAGTGTTGCATGCCAAAACACAATACGAAAGGGAAAATCTCGCGTACTATTGAATACCACATTTTCCTCGATTTAATTCTCTACATCTTCGTGAAAACCGCATGTTCTAGAACCTCCTAGTTTTCGAGAAAACTTGCTTAACGTTGACACGACCAGTTATCAGAGACAGCAAGACAGTAACGCGCTTGTTCTGCTTTATCCTTCACAATTTACCGGTCATGTCGAATACTCGATAATCGTGAAATTTTACTGCTGCATTATTCAGCCACTTTATCCTCATTTACATTAAACCAGTCTCATTTTACGGACGGAGCTAGTGTTATCGTCGTCGTCGCCGAACAACTCCCGCCTACTTGCACTGATATCCGCCCGCATCACATCCTCTCCATCACTTTGTTCTTCCTCCGATTCGTCTTCCACCTCCCTCGTAACATCCACTTGCTCACCCTGTCGCTCCTTCTTCAGCAACTTTCCCAAGATCGCCTTCACTTGCTTGAGACACAGCTGATCGCGCGGTTGAAAGTACCTATGATGTTCCGTTTCCTTTCTTCTTCCCCTTGAACTTGGCGAGTGCTACTTTGGGATCCGCCTTCCGTCCTTGCTCCCTCTGACTTGCAAAGTACGCACTCACGTACTCCCTTGCCGGCTTGTCATTGACGTTTCTCGCTCCTGCCTTCTTGAGTGCCCATCCCTCCTCCAAACCAGCCTCAGATGCCAGTGCTTCTCTCAGAAGCGGATGCATGGTCGTTGTGTTGTTCTCCACCGCAAGGGAAATCGCATTTTTGACGTAGTCGATTTTCACCTACTCGACATTACCGGTAACTTGTGAAGGATAAAGCAGAACAAGCGCGTTACTGTCTTACTCGCTTTGATCACTGGTCGTGTCAAGGTAAAACAAGTTTTCTCGAAAACTAGGAGGTTCTAGAACATGCGGTTTTCACGAAGATGTAGAGAATTAAATCGAGGAAAATGTGGCGTTCAGTAGTACGCGAGATTTTCCCTTTCGTATTGTGTTTTGGCATGCAACACTTCATAGGACAGCCTCACATTTTATGATGTTTTATGACGATTTTTAGATCACCGATCGGCGTAAGACAACGAAGGGAACTCTAAAATACTTTTTTGGACATTTGTCATTCATATTTTACGATATTTTTTTGAACATGCGACATAAACAAGTATAGCAACGTGTTAACCGAACGCCATGGGCAGCTTTCGTCGATCTGCCGCACAAAAATTGACTTTTCTCAAAAACTACGAGGTTCTAGAACCTGCGGTTTTCACCAAAATGCAGCCAACATAACCTAAAAAGAGAATGCTTAGGTCATTTGGATGATTTTGTTAGTTGACAAAGGTTTATGGTGATTCGGAGAGCTGAGTATAGTGTCTGTTATCACGCGCACGTCGATCTGCTGCACAAAAATTGACTTTTCTCAAAAACTGCGAGGTTCTAAAACGTGCGGTTTTTACCAAAATGTAGCCAAGAACGTCTAGATAAAGACTATATATGTTGTGATGCGAGATTTTCGGTATTGAGCAGTTATTTTGAATTCGCGCTGTTCAATAGAAGGTAGAAAAAGTGAAATTTTTTCATATCAAATAATCAGTTGCGGATTATGGAGCTACACGTCACCATAAAAACTCATAAAAGTTTTCGAAAAAATATTATGTTTGAAGGAAGATACGTGCATTTTAGTGCGCGCCAAAAATGGCGTCTTCGCAAAATCACTCCACTTTGAGCGCCGGTCCCGCGCGGAAATCAAAGAAATTCCAAAATCCTGAAACGCCGTTTGAAAGAGCATGTTTCAAAGTACCTGTAAACATGTTTTCAGAATATTTAAAAAATATGAAATTTCGACCGCCGCAGGGCTCTCGATTCTCTCGTGGAGCCTGTCATATTCCCTTTCGGATCTCTAGTCTATACCACAGTGTTTCAAACAAGAGTAAAAATATCGTAAAGCGAAATCTTGGGCAAAAAAAGCAAAACATGTGAAAGTTAATCATCTCGACGCGAAAGTTCCTGATTGTTCACGTGATTACGGTAGAAATTTTGGGCATTTTGCCAAAATCTTCATTTTCATCATTGTCGCGCTCCATGACTTTATTTTCCTTATTTTGTGCTTTTTCTAGTTATATTTACCTGTGGTTTGATGCTGCTACTTATGAAACATTGATTTTTGATAGGTAATATACAAGTAAAGTAGTTTGGGAGTTTAAAATATAGTCTAGAAGCGAAAAAAGGCATTCTTATAATATTTTCCTATCCACTTGCGCTTTGGTAGGTCCTTTTCCGAAGTAATTGTAGAGCTACCTGCCTATGTATGAATTGGAGTTGCTCTACGCTATTCGCGTGTTGAAGGTTCATCGGCAAGTTCCAGTAGGTGATGCGCTAAGCTCAAGTCGAATGGGTTTGGATTCGTCGCCTACAAAGAGCCAGGGCAGGCTGAGAAGGTAGACTAGTCGACCGATTTTAACCTATTGTGTGATGCTACAGTAGATTAACGTGTAGTTTGATCTCGAGGCAATGAATGGACTGAGTTTGTTCAGGCCGTGAACGAGATGATCGAGAAGCGCAGCATGAAGAAGCTGCACGTGTGCCGATCCCAGAAGAAGGGAGGACTACAGGCCGAACTGAAGAGGAAGTACGAGATGCAGAAGGCAGAGAGGATGCAGGTAGGCTTAGGTAAGCTTTTTGATTGTTTTACTACTATCTTATTAATATTTGCTGTGTTTAGTTGATCTTTGTAGTGGCCACTCCCCAGATCGGTCTAAGGGTCGTTGGAATGATTATATTGTTTATTATGCACTTGCATAAGCCTGGGGGCTTCGCCTTTGCATATAGATTAAGAACATGGGATTGAAAAAAGAATTAGATTGAGAAGAGTATTATATAATGGAGAACGCGGTGACGCGCGCGGTGCGTTTGCAGTAAGCACAACGCTTAAGTATAACATGCTTTTAGCGCGTTTTCACGCTTTTCCGATGGTTTGATGTATTTAGTATGCAACTACAGCAAAACCGATTCAAAACTTAAGTAATAAGCGCGTGAAATATTTTTTCTAATAGGGATACTTTGGGCTTTCTTAACTATGGTAGCTTCAGTTAAATATTCGTCAACGGAAGCAAGGACCGATTTATTCAGGGCTGCGACCCCTACCTAACAAAGGAGTTTTTCTAGAAAATATGTGCCTTACAAAGTAATGTTCCGAAAAAAATAGGGAATACCACCAATACTTCGGGTCGGTACCCACGT
The DNA here is from genome assembly GCA_900490955.1 of Micoletzkya japonica. Lineage (NCBI taxonomy): Eukaryota > Metazoa > Nematoda > Chromadorea > Rhabditida > Diplogasteridae > Micoletzkya > Micoletzkya japonica. The sequence goes on along the minus strand of LS936027.1, from coordinate 43,252 downwards.
ATGATTTGAACTAGGATTAGAATTGCGAAACCGAAAAGTATAGTAAGAAACGTGTTTCATGGTTATTTTTTAATAATGTTTATTTGCAGGAGAACGAGGGCCAGGTGCTCAAGTCGTCGTCGAAGGCTGAAGAAGATGACGGGAGACAGAGGGCGAGAGGAGGGGAAGGATTGAGGAGAGAAGAGGAGACGAGTGCAAGAGGAGAGGGTACTGTAGAATATTGTAGAGAAAGCGGGGATACACTACCATGGTGAGCTGTGGCGAGGCTATCACTACAAGAACCACCATTATGCTAGGACTAGGCGAGATTTGCTATTAACCCCCCCTGCTACTGTTATTCGGGTTTAGGGTAGGTTACGGTAGGTGACATGTGGATTATGGCATATTGAGCATAGGTTCATGTCACTTAATAGATGTCTATCTTCTGCTTATAAAGGACGTTAATGCTGAGGAGAAAGCCCATGAGGGCATTATATTGACCCAGACCCTCAGTAATCGTGTCGATATTACCACTATGAGCTTTTATGTCATGTTATTACTCACCAGTTTGTTGTACTTCATACGCATATTTGTTAATGAATAAAAAATGCGACCGTATGTCTGAGCATTGAATGCAACGATATGGAGGGGTGTGGGTGACAGGTATGGAATGTGAGAATTGTATGATGCGTAGATAAAGAGCGGATAATTTCTTACGTATAGGGTAATATACATTTTGAGATTGCGTTATTTTTGCATATTTTCACGCTATCCGGAGTGCGTACATGTACTAGGTAAAGGTTTCCTCGCATGCTCCGCTGTGTTGCATCATAGTATAGTGGTAAGTTGTCCTGCATGCGGGTCGCGCCCCGTAGGTTCAAAAACCGCAGCGGGCATCTGCCCCCGCCGTGGTGTGGCTTACTGTATTGCCCAAAATTTCGCTTTCCGATGCCCTAGAACACTGTGATACGGTCCAGTCCGGGGTACCTCAGGGCTCTGTTCTGGGCCCTGTTCTTTTCATGCTCTACGTCGACAGTCTCCCTCGCGGTCTCTTCCGTTCACAGCTCCACGTACGCAGACCAGATTAGATCAAAATTGATTGTGGAGGGTAGGGCTTGAAAACCAAGCCCGATTAGCGTATTTATCGCCTGACTCTCTTCATTCTTACATGCTCCTCATCACTCTCTCGGTCTGATAATGCGATTAAAAGGTTTGGGTTTCAAACTGATTGTGAAGGGCAACGTCGGACTGATGCAAGCACAGTGTTCCAAATGTTAAGCGAACGAGCCAATGCGGTGTTTTCTGTGCGAGAGTTCATTCCGAAATCAGGGTTATTTTTCGGGGCATCTCGATCGCTTAACATTTTGACCGTTGTCAGAACACTGTGCAAGTGGCAATCGATCGAGTGCGACGATGGACCACGGACCATGGCTTTGCCGTACCCCTATCCAAGACTGCCTGTATGTTATAAATAGTAGAGAAAAAGGGATAGATATCGTTTCGATTGTAACGCCGCCAATTCAGATGCCTTTCAAAGTGTTCAAATCAACTTCTAGTCTGTACTATACAAAACTTTAGGAGACACTGATCTCAAAAAGCTATTCATATTCCTGACATGTTTTCTAGGAATGAAATGGTATCGCTTTAAAACGCAAAAAATCGCTAAGCACACTAGCGGCGGAATCGCGATTTATACGTTCCGATTTTCTGGACTATAGCACTTTCCATCCCCCCACTTGTTCGACACTTCCCACTTCCCACTGTTTAATTTTTTTTTATTTTAATTATAAAAATTCGATGGACTGACTCACGTGGCCTGCTCCTCCACTCCGCCTCCCTCCTCCGCAGTGTCAAACTTCTCCTCTTGTTGCTCCTCACCGCTCGCCGTCTTTGGTACGTCTTTCCTGCAACAAAATCCTTTACCGCCATTAATCAGCTGTCTTTACGCAAGGCTCGAGTCCTCTTGGAAACTGTGAAACCGTCCTTTATAAATGTCTTTCGTTAAATGGAGATAGTTTCCACAAAATACATCTCATAAGATACTTACCCCTTTGCAATCGGGGTAGATCCGGAATGATTAGATAGCCGCTCTGAATCAATTAAATAAGTTTATTTCTGAGGTACGTAAATTCCAAATACGTCGCAAAATTGATTATCGGAATGACCTACCAGCCGATCCTGAACCCCCAGAGCTAGTACTATGATTAGACTTCTGGTTTGGCGATTTTGCTCGGCCCGTCCTGAAAAAAATAATATTGCTTATTTTTTGTATTTTTCGCTGCTTACTGCTTTTCATCCGATTTGGCCCTTCCTTCAGCAGAGCCCTGTAAGAAGAACTACTTAGCCTTATATGTAAACTACGTAGCATGACGAAATCTGATGACGAAATAGTTGCTCAATAAAGAATGCTTACCGTTGTTCAATAAAGAATGCTTACCTCGCCACACCTCCATTGAAGAGCACGGGTCTTGATTCTGCAAAGTTCTAATAAAAAAGACTGTAAAGACGTAATGTATTCAACTGATAATGTTGTAATTGAAACCAAACCGTTATTCTTATGCACTAAAACAGACGAAGCCCACCCACTTAGTCTGTGCCATCACTCCCCCTCCCCCCTCCGCATTGTCAAACTCCTCCTCTACGAGCTTCTTATCCACGACAGAGGCCTTCGGCACGTCTTTCCTGCAACAAAATCACTTTGTCGCCCCTATTTATCTTTTGCTAAATAGGCTTTATCGGCTTGGAAAGTGATAATTTCTTTCGTTAAAGGAGCCTGCCCATGAGTATGGCAGCATTTGAATTCGCGCGCTACCCTGATATTGCAATTGCGGCCTTTCCGCTCATCTCTTCCAATCGTTCTTTTTCTTAAAATGATCGGACATATGTGAAAAATCGTTTTGTTAATGAATCCGAGCTGCATCTCATCTCAGGCAGCTAATAAATCCGATTTTATGAAAAGAGAGTGAATGAAAGCGTATAAAATTCGGAATATCCGATTGATTAGATCTACATGACGTAAAGAGCGATAATAGCTGCAAACTCATAGTCCGGCTCCTTTAAATGGCGAAGAAAACTGTAAATTGTTTCTTACCACTTTTGCCTTTCTCCTTCCTTCACGTGCTCATTCGGCGCATTTTCAGCTACAGCATTTGATCTGAAATTGGTTGTGATACCCCAGAGATGCTCAATTAGCTTCACAATACATCTCAATAAAATAACTAGCAAAACTACGCTGTACCCGGCGATCCACGACGAAGCGTGCTGCGGTCGCCCTGCGTATGTGGTCCAAGAGCTCCTGCGCTCCTGGACACACAACACAGGGCTCCCATAGCAGCTTCACTTATCGCCCAAACTTTTGTGTTAGGCGGGGGGGGGGCGCCTTCTGCGCCCACTGCTCGTCATACGCCTCAACTACATTTTTTTTGTTTTTTTTTGCACATCATAATCATAAGCTGTGATTTCGAAGGCTGAATGCACGAGTCGAAGGACTACAATAGGTATTTACTATGAATTGATGCGGCAAAGCGTGCGAGGAAGGGGTATGAGCGAAACCCTAAGATAGAGAGGAATCTGTCAGGGTGGAGCAGTGCCCATGTTATTCAGGGTGCGCAAGTTTGGACCCCGCCGGCTGTAATTCTTTTTGCTCATTTTGACAAAGTGCCCTCGAAAAGTTTCAAAGTTTTTTTCTGATCACCTTTTGACCAAAAAATGATCCCCGTACTCTGAAACGTATTCTGGCAAAAGTATTTTGAAATTTTTTACAAATATCGATTTTCTTGGCCAGTTTTCAAAATTTTCAAAAATCCGTAAGACTTGTTCGAGATACTGAAAAGTTGATGCGGGTCTTGTAAGAACTTTTTCTGAAATTCGAAAATCTAAACGGGTTAATCGAGGTACGGGCAGACAGACAGGCAGACATACACACACACAAACGGACAAAATTTGCAGAGCTCTGCTAGTAAGAAGTAAGTTACCCCTTTCCACTCTGCGCGGATCCCGAGTTATTAGACAGCCGTTCTTAATAAATTACATGTTTAAGTTTATCTAATTCTCAGGTACGAAAATTATAACTACAATTATAGATATACGACGAATGTTGGTTTTGATGTTTGAAGATCGTAGAAATTGTTATCTGAATGTCCAACCCGCCGATCCTGAACCACCAGACCCAGCACTATGATTAGACTTCTGATATGGCGATTTGGCTTTGCCTGTTCTGAAAAATAATTTCGCTTCTTTTTTACATTTTCCCCACTACTTACTGCTTTTCATCCGATTTGGCCCTTTTTTCAGCAGAGCCCTGCAATAAGAAATATTCAATTAGCTGTGCAAGAAATGCAGCATTTAAAGGAAATGTCCCACGAAAAAAATCGTTGTTGGGTTATTCGTTGGAAACAGTGTAAAATGGGCTAGAGAACGAGATGGTCAAAACTCGCGATCAGAATTGGTTCTCTAGGCCTTTGTACGTCCATCTGAATGTGCGAGATACGGTAATCTCGTGGGGTAGTTTGTAGTCTAGACCGTCTATTTAAATAACCCCTGGCAATGCCTGTTCGGTCTCGCTCGCCAAGGGGCAGGAAGGGAAGAGCTAGGGAAGAGGCGGAGGCGTGTAAATGTGAGAGCGGTGAAGATCAGGCAATGCCACTGGGTGTATTTAGGGGGGAAGAGTGTTTGATTAAACTACAAACTACCCCACGAGATTACCGTATCTCGCACATTCAGATGGACGTAGTAAGGCCTAGAGAAACAATTCGGATCGGGATTTTTGACCATCTCGTTGTCTAGCCCATTTTACACTGTTTCCAACAAATAACTCAACAACGATTTTTTTCGTGGGACATTTCCTTTATCTAGCTTTAGTTTTGCTTGATATAACTAATGACGAAATAATCGAACAATAAAGAATGCCAACCTCGCCGTCCCTCCATTGAAGAGCACGGGTCCTAATTCTGCAAAGATAGAAGGACTGAGAAAACGCCGAATCGACTGGCCTAATTGTTGCGAGTGGTACTCAGTGAGGTCCGCAGTACTGACAAGAGCGTACGTTCAAGCTGAGCACACCAGTATAGGCAAAATCGGCAGAGAGTAGCATTTCTGCTCGCGAAAGAGCGGTGACGAATGAAGAGACGCACAGCGTATCGCGGTCAAAGTGCAGCTTCACTTGCATGGCCCGGATTGAGGGAGGTAGGAATAAGAGAGAAATGAGGCGAAAAGAGGGTAAAATCGAGGGTTTTCGACGTTTTTCTTGAACAACAAGAGTAAAAAATGGAAATTCGAAAATCGGACTTACGCTGTGAGGACGACCATCCCCTACAAGATGCATACTCAATTACCCACAAAAGTGCAGGGAGCCAGGGAGCCTTTGTGTTTTAACCGAAGACAATTTAAAAAATTGATGAAAAACAGGTTTTCGATTATACGCCTGTAGAGTGCAACAGTACAAACTAGAGCTCGCGAATCGATACCAGTTAATCCAATTAGGCACTTTTTCCAGGGTTATGTTTCACTCCATTCGTATTAGGAGATGCGATTCTGACAATATTGATAGTGAAACGTAACCGGTGAAAATCGGCTATCGGTATCGATTCGCGGCCTGTAGTACAAACGTGTTCCCAAAGTTTGAACTCTTTTGGTGCAGGCATATCTCTGCAGTAGATACTTATGGCTGAAGAAACAAACAACATGATACAACGAAAAACGTAATAAATGGTTTCAAATTTTGTGAAAACTTTTATAGCAATGCTTGTTGAACAATAATACATTATTACACCAGAAAAGGGTAGCTAATTTTCTCCAAAATATGGACTTCTTGAAGTGGCACAATGTTCTACCTAGACCTATGAACAGCGAAAATCGCAAGGATGTCATCTTTTCAGGGTTCTATTAAGTTGTAGCTGAGCGGTAGAAGTTAGCTTTAGTGTCTGTCACCATGCCCTTACCCTATCCTTCATGACAATGTATTTGTGGTGCGCACCACACCGATCTACCGTATTAGGAAATGACGGAATGATTTTCGCTTTCCAAAGGTTTTCCACTGGGACAGAATACCGTGGCGGATGTACCGTACATTATAAAAGTGAGATTGCGTTAGCATAAACGGAAAATCATCACAGGATCTACCCTAATATCCTTGTTAGAGACCATGCAAAGCTAAATAAAACAAATTTGCCAACATTAAAATGTCTTTTTAGCTAATCGATCTGACGGTTTCTTCAGACAAAAGCATCTACTACAGAGAGCTGCCTGCACCAAATAAATTCAAACTTTGGGAGCACGTTTGTATTGTAGCATTCTACAGGGGTATTATCGAAAACTTGTTTTTATCAAATATTTTTGAAATTGTCTTCGGTCAAAACACAAAGGCTCACTGACCATTGCACCTTGGTAGGTGAGTGAGTATGCATCTTGTAGGGGATGGTCATCCTCACAGCGTGCGAAAGTTTGAATTTCCATTGCTTACTCTTGTTGTTCAAGAAAAACGTCGAAAAACCTCGATTTTACCCTCTTTTCGCCTCATTTCTCTCTTATTCCTACCTCCCTCCCTCCGGGCCATGCAAATGAAGTATCACTCTGCCCGCGACACGCTGTGGAGACGCAGAGACAAAAAGGGGTAGAAGATGAAGCATTCTCTCCCGATTTTGCCAACACTAAAGCCCAACCCCCCAGTGTACCCACTTGGCCTGTGCCATCACTCCTTCTCCCCCCTCCGTATTGTCAAACTCCTCCTCTACGAGTTTCTTATCAATGACCGCGGCCTTCGGTACGTCTTTCCTGCAATTTATCATTTTCACAACCATTTACCAGGATCGAGTTCACCTCAACGCATATGCACTCGGCGAGTTTTGCATAATAATCTCCCCAGCCGACTGGCGAAATTTCGCAAATTCTCGACTTTATTCTGTGGGGAAATATTCCCCAAGGTCACGCAGTGGGGATATTTCGCCCTGTATGGACTAAGCGGAATTTGTTTCTTTTTATTTTTGTTATTTTATCAATCGGACAGTCAATTCGCACCATTTCGCCTTCCGCTCCTCCGTCTGCTTGACAGTTTCCGCAGAAAGGCATGCTGCCCTGAAATTTTTATGATTTTGTCGCGACCGAGAGGGATTGAGAAAATTCGTTGAACAATTAGTTAGATGCAGGAATCTCACGAGAAAATGAGGCTATGGAATAGTAACACAAAAGGTCAAGAGGGCACCTTTTTGCTCCCGACGCCGATCCAGAATTGTTTGACCCTCCTTCTGAAGTTTTTTTTGTTTGTATTACCGAGAGAAAAAAACTATAATCTAACATCCACATAGGCCAGATACTAAACACATTCATAGATGCCTTAGCAATGTGTTTTGAGATGATCATCGACATTGTGGTTACTGTAATGTACCGTAATCCGTGGCTAAGGTATCTACTATTGACGTAAAAGTTCCGTCAGTAAACTCATTCCTACTTTGTCTGCACTCTCTTCAAACCGCTCCGCTCTCTCGTCATAAATAGGAATGAGACGACGGGCGGAACGTTTTCGTCAATCATACGAAACTCACTCTTATCCCCGCCGGAATCCGACATGGGAGAGAGGCACGGGAGGGCGACCGCGTGGGATAAACGAAGAAGGGGGAGTGAGGGGAGAATGGAGGGCGGAAGAACAATGGAGAAGGGGGGATGAATAGTTGGACGGATAAACAAAGAGACTAATACAACCAAGAGAAAAAGTTGTGTGCTGTTCCGAGTATAAGTTGCACACATGCTCGTGCTAAATATCTCGGGTTCTCCTTTTTGAAGCTGTTCACCGGTTATGTTTCACCCTTCTATAAATACCGAGACATGCCTATAGAGCATGAACATTGAAAAATAGCGAAGAAGGTTCGCGTTTTATCTTACGTTAAGAAGGCCTTGTACGAATTTTCAACTTTTTTAATGTCAAAGACATTAAAGAAGTTCTTACCTATTTCAGCTCTATAGAATAGTAATACTAAATAGAATTGTATATTTTCTATAAATCTATTATATCAACATCTACTAGAAAACAATTCTAGAATTAGTGATTTGAATGTGTTAGTGTTTATTATTGTTGTTCTACGTAATAGTCCATTATGTATTAGACCTTACTCCCAAGAGGTCGCCACTGAGGAGCCTCCGCCTCTTGGGGGTGTATAGCTGTCTGACGAAAGGAGGCGAAACAGCTATACACCTACATTAGGTAGCTTTATTGTTAGATCTCTTTTGATATTATTAAAAATATTTTTTTGTTCACCATTACTTATGTGTGATAATTATACTAACTCTAGTTAAATAACCGGGAAAAGTGCCAAAAAGATAACCTTAGTGCTATCTAAGAGCAGTGTGCGTGTGAGAGGGAGAGACACGAGGCTCAACCTCATGTGAGAGTCGGGTACTAGCGAGGGACTTCAGATTGTTGCAACCTATGTTATGGAGGAACAAAGAGATGACTTAAAGGGTCCCTCCGACAATCTCATTCATTTCAAGAGATAACCAATCAAGAGCGGTTGATTGATCGAGAGAGACAAGAAAGGAATGAAGAGACGCAGAAAGCGAGAGAAATCTTAGCACAACTTTTTCTCAGCAACGGCGAAGTTTCAACTAAAAGGGAGAGAGTAGATATGAGACTCAAGACATTGAGAGCTATCCAATGTTGTCAAAAAATGCATATGGTAGATATTGCCTGGAGGGTCCTTTAATAGTGTCCTCGGTGCAAGTTGACCAAAGGCAACCTGTCCGCCAGGGACTGAGGGTTGCGCTTTGTGCAAAGTTCGCATCCTCAGTTGAGTTCGAAGAGTAGTCGATAATCGTACGTACTACCAAAATTCAAAACGATCCAACAGAGAGCAGGAATGTGAAGACCGCCGCCATTTGGGGGTATTGTTTTATAGCATCCGATTTTGCATCCGATTTTCACGATATCGACCCTTCCTTTTTCGACTCCAATTCCCTTCTCGAGTGCAAGAAACAAACAAAATAAAATAAAATGTTTCTCCGACAGCGATAATCGCTATGAACGCCACGGGAGGTCAAGAGAGGAGGAAAGCTTCATGAGCATGGCAGCATGAGGATTACGCACTAGGATCTGAAAACCAAACCTTTTAATCGCATTACGAGACCCAGAGAGTGATGAGGGGCGCGAAAGAATATAGCGAGTCAGACGATAAATGCGCTAATTGCGCTTGGTTTTCAAAGCCTACTACGCATAGCATATCAAGTGGAGAGTGAACGGCAGTCAACTAGAGCATGCCATTCCGGTCGCCTTGACCAATATGTTTCGCTGCTTATGGTGACGAAACGCGTCGCGGTTATGAATGAGGTATGAAATATATATATATATATATACATCAAAAAGACCCGAATGGCATGCGCTACAGTCAACCCTCTTCCCTGCTTCGCCACCGACCGGCTAAACGAAGGCCGTCGGCTCGCGTATTTAGTTAGAGGAAGCGGTGGTAGGGGTATTCAGTGCAGAATCCTCCAGGATCTTTGACGGGCGAATTCCTCGAAGATGTGTGCGTGTGGCCAAAATCGCTTGCGATGGTTTCCAAACCCTAGAGGATCGAGGAGGGGGATGCAATAATAGGATGTGGAATGCAGGTAGGTAGCATGTGACATGCAGATGGGTAGCCTACCGCCTGTATAGTAGACATGCTACAAAATGAGCATTCGGCATGCTACCCCAGAGGACCGGAGGACGAGCACAATAATTCAAATCAAGAGAAAAGTTTTGCGCTATTCCGAGTATAAATAAGTACAGTTCACATCTTCAATTGAGTCCGAAGAATAGTAGAGCATATGATTCGCATTGTCGATGTGGTTGTCTTTCAGGCAATATTAGAGATTCCATGGGAGTTGTCCGCAAAAACGGAACGATTTAATACTTTTTTTGAAATAACAAGCTATTCCCGCTGATTACGCCATCCAATTGACCCCTTACGTGTTACCATGGCAGAAAATAGTAGAATCGTAAAAAATTGGAGCCGGAAAGATAAATTAGTCATCAAAAAGATTATTCATCAAAAAAACTCGAATCGTATGCTCTTAAGAATAGTCGGTAATCGTACCACCAAAAATTCAAAACGATCCAACAGAGTGCAGTAATGCGAAGATCGCAGCCATTTGGGGGGGGGATTATTAATTGTTAATCAGAGTTTTGCATTAGAGTTTTGCACGATTTCGACATTGAAGTGTTTATCAGCCGAAAGGGATGGCGCAATGAGCGTGAAAGTTCAAACATGCATCATTCAACAGTAGTCTGACTCTCTTCATTCGCTATTTTACGCATCACCACTTATTTGTACATCATCCCTCTCATTGTGCCACCCCCTCGCCCCTCAGATCAACACATTGCCGCTCTTCGCCTCCACGTCGTCCTCGTTTTCGTTGTCCGAATCGGAGATGTTTCCGATCGACGAGAGGTAGACGATCGCGTTGTTCGCGTCCACTACAGCGGTCGCATCACGCACGCTGTCGTCCGATGTCATCTGATATATATATATATATATATATATATATATATATATATATATATATATATATATATATATATATTTATTTTATTCATCACGAAGAATAATGCATAGTAAACAAATAATGAAAGAAGCTCCTACCGATACGCTCTGGTCCGTCCTGTCTTCGTAGAATCGGCAGAGCTTCGTCGTGTCCGCTGCGTCAACAATGTACATGATCTCGTCGATGTCGCCCGTGATCAGTTCTCGGGACTTGCGCTTGGCTGGGGCGCGCGGCTGAGTGAGCGGCTGCAAACTTAGGGAAATAAAATTTAGAAAATAGGAAAAAAATTAAGATTTGTAGTTAGAGTGCGCCTAAAGAATGATTCCGACTAATCGACTAGTCGTGAGCAGTCCGCTAACGACTAGTTGTCAAGAAAGAATGATTCGCGAGCTCTCTTCCCGACTAGTCGTTTATCCGTCACCATTCGCTTCATTCTTGCCTACTAGTCGTTTATTCGCGACTATTCGCTAAGACCACAGAGGATCTTCATTCCTTCCACCCCTCGCTGAAGACAGCTAAATGGATTAGATGATGGGTGCAAATCTATAGGCTCTGTATTTCAAGGAGCATTACTGTTTTATACAGTACCTAAATAAAATTAAATATGCTATTTAAATCTTAATTATCTATTACAATCTATTCCACAATAATCCATGCATAATGATGTCTTATGATCATACTCTATAATAATCTAAAATTCAGTTCTTTCATAATTTATCACTGTGAAAAGGATATAGCTAGTACTGTAACATTGAAAATAAAAGTTATTAAACTTTTTTCGTCTGATTTATCCGCCTTATGCATACGCGATTTGAAGAAATATGGCAAACGAGGTAATTCAAAATGTAGCTTACCAGTAACTAGAGATAAATGAGATCAGACCGGTTGAGAGATTTACGTGCATTATGAATGAAAGAAATAGGAATAGTCATAAGCAGAATATTGTAATTAGGTAACGCAGTATGATTATTTTAGATATTCAAGTTTCATATAAAACCTGAAGAAACATTGACATCGATATAGCTTATTATGTTAGGAATCCAGGAAATGTGCCTCCAGATTTGCAGCCACCATCTAATCCATTTAGCTGTCCTCAGTGAGGAGAGTGGAAGGAACGAAGATCCTCTGTGGTCTTGTTAGCGAATAGTCGCGAATAAACGACTAGTCTGCAAGAGAGCTCGCGAATCATTCTTTCTTGCCGACTAGTCGATAAGGGTCGGTTAACAAATCATTCGTCCATTTTCATTCGTTATCCTTCATTCGTTAGGCGCACTCTATTTGTAGTATGGAGAAGGGTCTAGTAGTGGCTGGAATCAAGCGATTCAATCACATGTAGACACGGAGAGATTGAAGAAAGGCATGACGATATGTAGCAGTCATGGTCGAGAAAATCGGAACGCGTAAACCGTGATTCGGCCGCTACGGTGTTAAGCTAATTTTTTACACTTTTGGGACGATAGATACCATTTCATTCCAATATGTGAAGAACATGGAAAGCTTTTTGAGATCAGTACCGCATAGAGTTTGCGCACTAGTATACGCTACAAGCTGACTAGATCAACTTGAAATGCACCGAAATATGCGCTACAAACGGAATGCTTATATCTTTTCTCTAATATAGCAAGCTCCAGAGTGAGCTACATTTCTTTATGGCGTGACGCTGGGGAAATGTTCGTCAGAATTCAGTAGGATGGGGGCGAAAAAACAGCAGACAAGAAACATTTCGCTAACCAAATTTTACCTGTTCATCTGCGATGGCAGTCACGCAAGCGATCGATTTCTGCAAAGGAACCATTAGCTTCTTACAATAGCTTGTTATTAATAGAGATCTGCAGTCCTTTTAGCCAAAATGCTTCATTCTTTTTGGTGACGAGACATGTTGCGGTTATGAATGATGCATCAAAAGAACTCGATTGCAGAACTCTAGTTATTATGCAGCTGCCTACGGCCCTTACGAGTAATGTATTATTGTTGGCAAACAAATGTCCCGTCAGTAGTTCCCATTCTCGAAGACAGACAGAGAGGGAGAGAGCGAAGCGGTGTGAACATAGTGCAGAAAAAACGGAAGAATGACGTTTACTGGCGGAAAGGTTCGCCAAAAACAGTGAAATAAAAATATCCACCACATTATCATTCCGATCATTTGGCGAGAGAGTGTGCAAAAGTGAGAGAGGTGAGAGAATTAGACTCATTTTGGAATCAAAGCTGACGGACCGCCGGTTCATTCTACTATATACGCCTCGAACTAGTGTTGCTAAAATCGGGAGACCGACTCATTCATTCTCTTCAAGTCGGGACATCCCGGTCTCCCGCCTTCCCCTATGAATGAATGTCGGGAGAGAATCTCTCCCGACCTTTCCCTATTACTCGGTCCTCCTCCCGATCATTCCATTCTTCGCCTTCAACCGTCATTCTTCACTCTCGTTTTCGAAAGTCGGGAGAGAATCGGGAGAGAATGCCCGACTCCCTCCCGACTGCATCATCATGCATTCCTATTCGGAAAACGCACCGTCCTAGTCTCAGAAGTGAGAGTCTTCTCCCTCTTGATATCTTCCAAGAGCTCCTTCAGGCCAATTCGCCGCGCGCTCTTCGACATCGGACGCGACATGACCGTAGGCAGCTGTAATTCGTTATCGTTGTGTACCAGCCCCACGATGGTGTCCAAGACAACTCAGTGGGAGATCATAAATGTGGGTAACAGTACAGGGAAGAAGCGATCATGCAATGGCGCAGACTCCTCGCCTTATATACCCGGCTCACAGTGTACTGACAACAGTGAAAATGTTAAGCGAACGAGATGACGAAAAATAACCCTGATTTCGGTAGGAGCTTCCGCACGGAAAACACCGTATCCTGCGCATTTTGACTCGTTCGCTTAACATTTACAACACTGTGGGCTCCGAGACCCCGCGAGGTGATCTACAGCTATAGGCAACAAGCAGTAGATAGATAGGAGGGGAATACGCAGGGCGTTATGAGCATGGACACTGGGAGATACGATACGACTAGTGTGGGAATCAGGAAATTTTGGTAGACAACATATCCAGCACTTGATATATATATATATATATATATATATATATATATATATATATATATATATATATATATATATATATATATATATATATATATATATATATATATATATATATATATATATATATATATATATATATATATAATAAGACAGGGGTTCATCATGAATTGATCGTGAGACATAATCGTTCCAAAGGTACCCGATTCGTATCCTCCAATTATAATTATAAATACGATATTGCTTCATATATTTCTTAACAAGCCAAACTGTGCTGTACCCGGCGATCGCGAAGCGGGCTGCGGTTGCCCTGTTTGTGTGGACACACAACACAGGGCTCCCACCGCCACGCTTCACGGATCGCCAAAGCCTTTGCGTTAGGCACTGCTCTTCATACACCTCAACTACATTTCTTTTTTTGCTTTTTGCACAACATAATCATAAGCTGTGATTTCGAAGGCCGAATGCATGAGTCGCCAAGCTTTTGTGTTAGGCGGGCGGCTTCTGCTGCTCTCAAAACACTTTAACTATTATGGCATTAGTTGGGTAATGATTTTATTAGCTGGGCAAGGGCACATGAAAAATCAGGGAAGAGAGGACAGACCGCACACCGTTCTTCGAATCAAGCAAGAGGGAGGTTATTACATGTTCCACGAGAGTTGCCCGAAAGTACACAAACGATTGCGAACTGTCTATGCAAATACGCGCGCTAATTTATCTTTCCGGCTCCAATTTTTTTTACGATTCTACTATTTTGTGCCATGGTAACACGTAAGGGGTCAATTCGATTGCGTAATCAGCGGGAATAGCTTGTTATTTCAATCCAAAGTATTAAATCGTTCCGTTTTTGTGGACAACTCCCATGGAACCTCTAATATAGCGCGCGCGTTGGCTTGTGAGCGAAATCCGAGTTAGTTGGCCCTGCTGTGTGTACGAGTAGAGCAGTAGTAAGATGGCAGTCTTCTTGCTCATGCCTCCCTCCGGCACGTTTAATGTCGAGAATTATCTCGAGATTATTTTCTCATTTTTGCACGGAGCTCGCCCCTATGTGATGAGGTAAGCTATCTTGAGCTATTTTTTGAGTATCAGTTTTTTTACAGTTTTACACCGTTTATCTGGGCTAACAGTTGAGGGGTATCCAAAGGAGGAAGTTTTGATCAGAGGACTGGGTCTTCAAATCTTCGTCAAGCACTCACTCAGCCCGGGGTGTCCATGATCTTGAGTATCCTCGCAATCCTGGATACTCAAGATCATGGACACCTTTTTGAGTATCGCCACCAGCAAACCTTTTGCAACCACTAGCTCCTCATTATCTCGTCGAGATAATGATGGGCTACCATTTTTTATTCAATGTTGACGAAATTTCGTAGTTCTTTCTGTCTCTATCTATATGGTATTTAGGAGCGGAGAATCCGATTCCGGTGGTAGAATTGTATGAATATGCGCCAGAAACCAATAAAACGAGCCCGAAATTAAAGATTAGAGCATGCCATTCGGTTCGTCTTGACCAATATGTTTCGCTGCTTATGGTGACGAAACGCGTCGCGGTTATGAATGAGATATGAAATATATACATCAAAAAGACCCGAATGGCATGCTCTATTAAAGGGCCCCTCTGAGCATTTTTAACCACTTGTTTTTAATCTTTTATCTGAAAGAGCAATGTCGAAAACCTATAATCCAACATTTGCATCTTTTTTCCCGCCATTCCCCGCTGCTTAAATGAAGAGAGAAGTTGTATGCAAAGTTATATTG
This sequence comes from Micoletzkya japonica, assembly GCA_900490955.1. Taxonomy (NCBI): domain Eukaryota; kingdom Metazoa; phylum Nematoda; class Chromadorea; order Rhabditida; family Diplogasteridae; genus Micoletzkya; species Micoletzkya japonica. Next base: position 27,972 of record LS936027.1, on the reverse strand, counting down.
CTCTTCAGGTACCTTGCGAATACGAATGTCATTTTTCGAATACTGTAGCGCACAGCATTCCAAGCGTTCTAATAGCGAATAGCGGTTTTCGAGCATGGGATCCGATCCTGCAGGTAAACCATCGAATGAAAAATTATGAATTTAAAAACTTCAGTTCATCGCTATGAATTCAAGAAGCGCTGAAAATTTGGAGCAGATTGCTTTTCCCACTCATAAGATAATTCAAAAATAGTGGTCAAATCACTGTTAGACACATTCTTCACCGGGCGGAATACTGTGAGCGTGTGAGCGGTCTCGTAGGCATCGCTTATTGAAGGAATGGAGACATATGCTTTCTGATAAGAACAAAATTGATGAAATGTTCAAATATGCTGTTGAGGGATAGCATTGTGCTCAGAGGGGCCCTTTAAAGATAATCTCGAGATTCTTGACTTTATCTGAGCTCAGATTTTCGCTAGATTAAACGTGCGGCAGGTTCGAATCCGTCCTGGCGCAATTTTTTGCACTTTTTTTCCAAACCACCCCGGAAAAAGTTGAAAGTTTTCCTCTGAAGACTTTTTGAGCAAAGAATGATCGCCTTGTTCTGAAACATGTTCTGGCAAAGCTAGAAAAAGTTTTGAAAAATGTTTTTTCTCAGCCAGTTTTGAAAATTTTCAAAATCCGTAAAACTTATCCGAGATATTGGAAAGTTAAAGGGACATGGAAGTGATTTTCAAGTGAAGCTTATATGAAAGATTTTGTCGTAAATAGTATAAAACCAAAAGGAAAAATAATAAAAATTAATAGTATTCGAGAAATGATTTTTTGAAATTTCGCCCAACGACATGCTACTGTGTTTAGCGAAAGGAATTAAGCCAAAAGCGACATTCTTGTCAACGACGGAAGCCCGGAACGAAAAAATAAAACATGCGATTTTCGAGCCTTTTCTTCGATTTTTTTATTGTCACTATGTTTTTCCTCATATTTTGAAACCTTAGGAGAATTTTCATCTAATTTTAAGATTTTTGGTTACAGGCTGCTTGCTCCCTTTAATGAAGAACTTTTTTGAAATTTGAAAATCTAAAGAAGTTATGGATGGAACATACACACACAGAGACAAACGGACAAAAATTTTCAATGATATGCTAGTAAATCGTTTTGAATAATTAAAATAATTATATGGTATTTTTAATGTTTTATGTAATTCATGAACATTTAGGAGGAGTATACCTTGAATTCGCTATCATCCTGAATATCATCAATAACGTAGAAGCCCTGAGCTCGCCGCTCCTTGCGGTACTTATCCATGCGATTTTCTGCAAAACATCCGACTCCTCAAATCGGTCTTTTCATCAACACTAATTGTCTGCTAATCAAAGCCTATGCAATCTACGATTTGGTGAAATGGCGATTTTCCGATCTTCTGCAAAAACAAACACTTCAGTATGGCGAGAGAGCGTGGAAATTGTAGAGACGCAGAGACAGTCGAAGGAATATTTGGACTTGTGGAACGTCGTATAGTGGAATATCGCGGTCCGTCAGTTTCCTCCATTCCAAAATGAGTTTAATTCTCTCACCTGTGCACACTCTTTCGCCTTACGTCCGGAATGCTTTTTCGACGGATCTTTTTAATCCACTATATGTAGTTGACGCGAAAAGGTTCCATCAGTAATCTCATTCCTACGTCGTCTGGACTCTTTTCTCACCGCTCCGCTCGCTCTATCGTCGGAAACAGGACTGGCGGAACATCTTCGTGAACAGTAACTCCTATATATACCTTGCTCCCGTCGACCCTCATCATGCTCCCTTTCCAGAATCCATTTCGGCACGTCGAAGGCACGCATTATTTTGGTTCTGGAACGCTTATTCCTTAGGGCTTATGCAAGTTCTATAGTGCTGAAACCCAGTATAGTTTGATAAAAAAAAACGCGGTGGCTTACTCGCGGGCGGAGAGATGAGAGCGAGGTGCGCTGGCTGTGTCGGGACAGAATGGTTCCTAGAACGTGTGTTGCCTATAGTGGATTAAAAAGATCCGTCGGAAAATAGCATTCCGAATTCACGGGTGAGAGAGCGTGCAAAAGCGAGAGAATTAGACTCATTTTGAAGCGGAAGAAACTGAAGGATCGGTATATTCCACTATAATAGGGGCTGCAAGCGATGCCGTCTCTTATTGTTAGGGTTGGAAAACCAAGGCTGTGTTAATCGCATTATGAGACCGAGACAGTGATGAGTGAATGAATGAGGAGCAAGGAAGAATGAAGATGGTCAGGCGATCAATACGCTAATCGCGCTTGGTTTTCAACCCCTACCGTCGCGCTGAACTCGCGTCATTTCGCTGCTGTTTCTGCTCATTCTCTTCATGCCACTTTGCTATCGCGTGGGAATTAAAAGGAATGACGGCAATTCACGGATCACATTCTCCCCAACCACATGGTTAAGGCAAATGCAAACGATGTGATGCATCAATCGTCGCATTCCTGTGTCCGACGAGAGAGTGACCGATAGGATTTGAAAACAATTGAAAACCAAGCCTTTTAATCGCATTATCAGACCGAGAGAGTGATCAGAAGCATGTAAGAATGAAGAGAGTCAGACGATAAATAGGCAAATCGCGCTTGGTTTTCAAACCCTAGTGACCGAAACGTTCGGACGAAGCGTGTAGGAAATGGCGTTATGGTGCGTTCACTGTCGAAGGGGGGTCAAAAGTTCTCGATTATTTGCTATGATTCTTTGTTGACATTCGATGAGAAGCGGTCTGATTTTCCTAAAGATGAAAGGGACCCGCCCGCTTTTCGTTGAAAGACAGAAAAAGGATAACCGCTTTCTTCGAACGTCGACGAAGAATTACTTACATTTCAAGGAAAACCTGACCGCTTTTCGTTGAATGTCAACTAAGAATCACAGCAAATAATCGAGGATTTTTTACCCTCCTTCGACAATGAACGCACCATTATCTGTCGGCATCTTCTCGTTAATCATACCCCTCGTAAACTATTGGTCCTCTTGACAAACATCGCCGAATTATTCTCTTTCGGCCATTTACCGCAGACGAGCCAGTACGCCACATTTCTTGCCTTCTGAAATACTCTAGACAACTCTAAATATTATAGACAAGGAATACGGAACGAAAAAAAACTCTGCTTTACGAGTTTAGCATATTTTACACGGTTTTGCGGCACCGCAATGACATTCTCTTTTTATACACAGTGTTCTAAATGTTAAGCGAACGAGCCAAAATGCTTAGAATACGGTGTTTTCCGTGAGAGAGTCCTACCGAAATCAGGGTTATTTTTCGGTATCTCGTTCGCTTAACATTTTGACTGTTGTCAGAACAAATACGTTCATTGTTTACGTCGATTCTCCACTGATTTCCCTGGTTCTTGTGTAATGAAAGGCATCCGATCACTTTTCTTCGAAAGTGAAGGAATCTCTTTCGAAATATATTGCTTCTCACGAAATAACCCAATAAACTGCCGCAACTTGCCTTGCTAAAGAAGAGTAGCGCAGCAATGATGAAAACAACGCCCGCCACGCATGCGAGGGCTACTGAAATCATTAGTTGCATATTTTCTCGAGTTTGGATAGTATGAAAATGTCGTCGCTTAATCCTCGGACCGACTCACTTATGTAGGGCACGGATTCCTGCAAAAGGGTTACTGTAATAGGAATTTTTTAAACGTGATAGAAACGTATTTACAGTGCGCTCGCTGTCGGACTCATTCTCTAGCGCGTCGTTCTCGAAATTGGAATGGTAAGCAACTTGAGGAACACTTTAAGCCATATTTACTCACAGGTGTCACCATCGAGTCTGCGGAGACGCATGGCAGAGTCGCGAAAAGGATGAGCAGAAAGACGGGCCAACAGTCCGCCATCGGTGCAGGGACGAAGAATGAGAGCAGACAGGAGGAGGAGGGGGGATCCCTGGGAATGAAGGGGAGGAGATGATTCATTGAATATGTTTGCATGCTTTCCGTCCCTCTTTCTCAGCATTCTTTCCAGCTCTTTTCCTCTTGTGATCGAGTAATCATATTCGTTTTGGGTACGCTATGAGGGGGGGGGGGCTTTTAAAAATATGTTAATGAATAATGAAAGAAGACAATGAAATATTCATGGAAGGCCGCTGCTCAGAATCCTCGTCTATCTTGTTTATGTACCTGGGTATAACGCCAACAGTTGAGCTTTCCGCACACAACTTACAGTATTCTGACAACAGTCAAAATGTTAAGCGAACGAGATGCTGAAAATAACCCTGATTTCGGTAGGAACTCTCGCACGGAAAACACTGTATCCTAAGCATTTAGTCTCGTTCGCTTAAGATTTAGAACACTGTGAACTTATATCCACGGAAAATATTACAAAAGGTTAAAACATTAGACAAAAAAAGAAGAAGAAATCTTTACCTGGCCCTCATCTTGTACCGAAACGAGAAGGACTTATCGATGAGATAGGGGGCCGTTCTTCTTGTCGTTAGCCAGGTTAATGTAATATCTGAGGAGCTCCTTGGTCCATGTCTCGACGAATCTCGCGATGTCCCTGTAGATTCTGGCGGCCTTCTCGACGATGGTCAGAGGACGTTCGACGGTGACGCCGTCGCTGCGGAAGCAAGTGTAGCGACGGCCCTCAGCGTTGAGGGCCGTGAAGACGCACGGTATTCTGCCCTAATGCAAAGCTTTTGGAAAGCGAAAAATCTTTCTGTCATTTCCTAATACGGTAGATCGGTGTGCCGCGCACCACGAATGCATGGTAATGAGAAGTAAGAAGGGACGGGCATGATGTTTGACACTATAGTTAATTTCTTTCATCCATCTAGAGCATCCTCGATCTCTAAAAAGATGACGCTCATGCCATTTTCGCTTTCCAAAGGTCTAGAACGTTGTGGACGCACAATGTTCTAAATGTTAAGCGAACGAGCTAAAATATTTAGGGTACTGTGTTTTCCGTGCCAGAGTTGTAACCGAAATCAGGGTTATTTTTCGGCATCTCGTTCGCTTAACATTTACACTGTTGTCAGAACGTTGTGGACGGAGCGGACGCCCAGGGTAAGATTGGCGTCTCGTCGGCCAGGCGAAGAGCCTGCAAGCGAGGGCTACTAGATATAGGGGAGTAAACCGGTAGTTTGATTCCAAAATGCGTCTAATTCTCTCACTTTTGCACCACAGCATTCAGCCCGGTGAAGAATGTCTCTAATAGCGAATTGTCCACTATTTTTGAATTTTCTCGAGAGTGAATGAACCAATTTACACCAAATTTTCGGAGCTTGTTGACTTCATAGAAGTGAACATAAGCCTTTAAATTCATAGATATTCGCTCATTGATTCGCCAAAAGGATGGGATACTATGCGCGAAAACCGCCATTCGCTATTATTACGCTTGGAATGCTGTGGCACACTCTCTCGCCTGATATTCGGAATGAGTAACTGACGGATCCTTTTATTCCACTATAACGACTGTCATCATTTTAACGACCCGAATGGAACACTGCCCGTGGGTGAGGAGGAGTAGAGCAGCATTCCATTTGGGGGGGGGGGGTCTTCTTTTTGACCAGTACGTTTCGCTGCTTTTGGTGACGAGACGCGTCGCGGTTCTGAATGATGTGTGAAGCATAGGCATCGAAAAGACCCGAATGGAATGCTCTAGTGAGAAGTTTGCGTGGAAGCTCTACGCAAGCCATGCGGGGTTTGTTTACAATTAGGGTCCCTGTAGTCTTGCCCCGTAACCAAAAAAAAAAAGAAAGATAAAACGTCACAAAGAGCTTAGTAGATGTGCGTCGTACGAGGCAACGCACGCGTCGCCGCCCTCCCTCAACGCAAGGGTTACGGTATAGATGGCGACACGTCGGCCAGCACGGATACCTTATGGACGAAAACCGAGCCGGGCTAAGGAGAGATGTGGATCTTCAGGATAATTTTTTTGCCAATTTTATTATATTACATTTTATTATATTATATTATTTACTATACAATTTTATTGTATTATATAATTGTATTAAATTTTATTATATTAACGATATTATAATAATTTAAAAATTGTTTTCGTGCTGTCTAATTGTGCTGCGGGCTAGTGGAATTTACAATGTTTTTCGAAGATACTTGCTAGGGAGGGCAAAAGAAAGTGAACGTGCACAAATTCACTCCTTCTAATATCGAGAAAGCCGTTGTCAATGGCGTGCGCGTACAGGAGCTGAAATCGCATTAAAGGAGCCCGGACACGAGATTAGGATCGGTTGGGGGTAGCATTGATCGTATAGAGCATGTCCTTCTCCATACGATCAAGTACATCATTTGTCGATATATGCTTCCATCGATCCTACAGGCCGATAGGAAAGGCTGACCCTGATATTCAAGAGGCGGGAATTCAAACCTGGCGTAAATCAAATGAGCAAAACATCCGGCACTTATGGGCACCGAACCCGCACGGGTTCGGTCAGAGGGCGGTAATACGCCTGTGATGGTTGCGTTAGATGTTCCGCCAGTCGTCCCATGCCTATTTCGGACGACAGAGTAACGCGGTATGCATAGTTCCGCCAGCAAACGTCAGCGAATATTATTGAAATATAGATCCAGAAACTAAAATTACGTTGAAAAAACAACGTGAGCATAACGATGGTTCGGAGACAATGTTTTGAGGGTAGA
>LS932020.1:8136-62490 GCA_900490955.1 Micoletzkya japonica | reverse complement strand
CTCATTTTTGCTTCATCTGAAAAACGACCCCATTTTGCCACAACTAGCCCAAACCATTTAAAGCCACTTTATTCCCTTCCCTTTTCGACTCCATCTATATACAAATATTATCCCAACACTCTTATCTCTTTTCAGACTTCTCTTTGGTCTCTCTTCTTTCAGCCACTAGAAGAGAAGATCAGGATCCCTTCCCTTTTCCCTGTCCTTCACCAACCTTACCCTCTGCTACTCGCTCAATTTACTAGCCCACTTTCATCCATATGGCTTCTTTTGTGTCTTTGCTCTCCGCTCATGCATGCACTCGTTAGTGTTCTCGTGTATTGTCGTGTTTGCACTCAGTCATTTTTTTCTCATTTTGCTATGCCGCTGCTATGCCTTTTCTAGCGTAGAAGCCGTACACTCTGAAGAGACATTGATCAATTAGGGAAACCGCTCCCATTGATGCGCATCGGCTGCCGACCACAATGGTGGCAGCAATGTCGAGTTAGCAAGGTGCCTTTCTTAAAGGTCAATGTCTTCTTATGAGGAATGTGTCGGATACCTCAATCGGCATCAATTTATATAGCAGCCGCATGCTTGCTGGCTTATTAGAGTCATACTGGTGCATACTCGTTCAGTACTCGGTGTTCACTCGTTGTTATGTATTGCGTGGATCGCACTGGCATTATTAGATAGCTATTTTTTCATTTCGGGCTAGTTATTGAGTAGTGCCCCGATTCACCCATAACGCAAATGCGCCGATAAATTAAATTAAATTAAATTAACCATCTCTTGAGATATGAATACCCTGAATACCTTCGTACCTGACTCATAGTCTTGGGTGCGACCCTCTTAGCCATACTTTCGTACTTCTTCGTTTTGTTGAGTCCCCCCTTCGAGGGATCGACCAACGCAGGCACGACAACCACTGGCTTCTTCGTTACTGGCACCTTCACTGCTAAATATACAGTACTTAGTCAGCAACATATTAAGACAACTCCATCTATAATTAATTAATACCATTCGATTCGTTTTTTTTTCCGCCCACTGAGAGCGAAGTGGTACAATAATATTATTAATGAATAAAAAGCAGTTCGCCGTTCAACTACGTTATGATAGATGGACGATATGAGTACTAACCAGTCTTCTTCTTTCCCTTACTTGCTTTCTTGCTCTTTCCGCTCGACTGAAACAATATCATTATAAATCATCTTCAATCCCTACCGTACTACCCTTTTCCCCTCTTCCCCTACAGTAACCTCATTCTCTCCCAGCTTTGCTGTCCACTACATTCTCCCACAGTTCCTCTTCCCTTCCTATCTACAGTATCCCACTACAGTACCCCTCCTCTCTTCCCGTACAGTAACCCTCTACCGTACTTCCTTCACCTTCATCTGAGGAGTGCTGCTCCTCTTTCTCTTCTCCTCCTCATTCCTATTCAACCTCTCGCTTTTCCTTCCCTTTCCCTCATTTTGATTCGATTGACTCGTAGAGGGAGAAGCGGTCATTCTCTGAAAAAGACGTATCAATCGCAGAATAATAAACTTTGATAATATAAAGTCAAACCTATACCAGCTAACGAATAGTTCAGATTCTTGGTCAACGATTTTGCTGATAAGTGGAAACATCTTTGCATAATCCGAAAAGCTGATCGAAAAAAAAATCGAAAATTAAGCTAACTGCACTCTTTAAAGGTAGAGCAAACTGTGATCGGATAATGGAAAGTGTGATCTCTCACTGTAGGGTGATCTCTCGCTTCCCTGTGGATTCTCCTCCCCCCACCCTATTTCCCTCGAACAAGCAAATAAATACTAACGGGTTGATTGAAGAAGTATCCATAGGGAGCCTCCATCGTGTCGATAATGGCTATAATTCTACTCCGAACACTTCTTATGCGGGCTGCGTGCTCGTCAGAGTCCACGTGCTACAATTCTTATATTATTTTTATTATTATTAAATGTATTATTACTTACTTATTTATTTATTATTATTACGCACAATTTTATTTTATTTATTTATCGAATACGCATGTTGCAATCTTATCAATAACCTACATAATAAGCACGCTGTTCAATCATAGTCTACATTGGCACTAGAACAAAGAGACAGTTGACACGCTGATAGTGCTGCTGCGTGGCAAGAACTTGGTCAACATGGGAGAAACGGGGGAATTGGGGAGGAAGAGAGGGAGGGGAATGGGGGGGGGTAATGAAAACACTTATTGCAAGTGGAATTGAGTCGCAAAGGTAGTTCGAATGAACAAAGGATAAGAATTCACGACGTTTTGCCAGTCCGCGTTCCGAAATTGCGCATGTCTCTGCGCCTCTCCAATTTTCATGCTCTCTCGCCTCCACTCTCTAAATTTGCATAAGAATCTATTCTACGCAGCATAACGCTGTGAGAATTAAGCTGTAATTACCTTTGAGTAATCGGGAAGTGTCGTGCACGTGAAAGGGCATATATTGCAAACGAGAGGCTCGTCCTTTTTTCTAGTTCCTTCTGTTCTTATGTGATGAGACAGACTCGATTCGTGTTCACTCAGCTCCTGCACATCAAATACTTACAGTAATCCCTCCAGGTTACTGCATCCACTCACCAGCGCAATATCGAATTGAACGTTGCAGGAATGACACTCAAAAGTGCGCATTACAGGTAGCCTTCATCTTCTTCGAATAATTTCCCTCTGAGCAATTTCATGGATTATGTCCACGCTTTGACTCTCTTCATAAGATATTTCATTTAGCCATTTCAACTGTACTTTCCTCGCTTATCAAACAACATCCATTAATATTTGTCTTCATCTAAAACGAACACGCGGATCCAAGATATATCACAAGTTAGTCATCCAATGAGAATAGCAGACAGGGAATCCTATTGACAAGCGATTAGCTAGCGGGAAAAGGGATAGAGAGGGAAAGAAGATAAGGAGAGGTTGATGTATCGAGGAGTATACCGGCATGGGAGATTGCACAGTCTTCAGAAGGATACAACCGTCGACAAGTAGTTAGCAGCTACAGTACAATTACTCATTATTAGACGAGTAGAAGGGAACATCGGGGCAATAGAAGAATGAGCAGATTACAAAGGGAAGACAGAGACTATACTTATTGCTATTCCGATATTGAGGGGAAGGGAACGAATCACCGATGGATAGTGGGCGTGTGCAATCTAAGCGATAACAACTAAGCAATAAAATATGCAGAGGAAGTAGTAGCAGTATTGAACAGAAGACGATTGTAGTCCATCGCTCAGTCGGACCAGTCACTTTTGTTGTCGGAATCTGAAGAGAGTGGATAGTCTCCCCTCTCTCAACGCCCCCTCCCCCTCACTTACCACTGTCGTCATCATCCATATCATCCAATCCCATATTGACTCTTCTCTCCTCCAAAGCCCTAGCTAGAGCCCCTGCTAATCCCCCCACATCCCCCATTCCCGAACTCTTCCTCTTCTCCTTCTCTGCCACATCAACATGACGAAGAGTCGTTCCTTGTCGAATCTGCCACATTTCATTTCTTATTCTTAGTCATCATTTTTCTCCTTTCCCATTCCAATCCCATACATTCATTCGTTAAATCTCTGGTACCGAAAAACCAAGGCACAGGCAACTGTATCCTTTTGCAGATCCCAAACATACAGTATGTACTTCCCATGACTCATCTGCCGTACACTTTACCACTCCACTACCGTACCTGTGCCATGACGTCATCCCTTCCTCCTTCTCCATTCGACTTCTTTTCCACTTGATCAGCTACACTTCTCAACTGTTTCCCTGCTTGGATCTCCGCCAGAAGATTTCCTCTTCCATTTGAAGCAGAGGAAGGGGGAGGAGAGGGACCACCCATGGGGGGAGGAGGAGGAGGAGGAGGAGGAGCATTACAAGAGATTGGGGGAGGGGGAGGAGGAGGTGGGGGAGCTGCAGAAGTATTCAGAGAAGAGGGCGGAGGTGGAGGGAGTGGAGGACCTTCATTCGGACGACCATTGGGGATAGAGGGAAGGGGACGAGGGAGAGAAGGACGGTTGGATGAAGGAGGGGGAGGAGGAGGACGAGACGGAGGAGTGGAAGGGATGGAAGGAGAGTAGGAGGGAGGTATCGGCGAAGGGTAGTGTGAGGGACCTCGAGAGGGGGGAGGAGGAGCGGGGGAAGAGTGGAAGACACTGAAACGGAGAGGGTTGGAGAGACGAGAGGGGGAAAGGGGAGAGGGGGTGGAAAGGACTTACTTCGATTGCTGTGTACGGGAAGACATAGGAGGGGAAGAGAAATCATCGACATTCGGATTCTGAACCAGGGAACAGTTGAGATGGAGAATTTACAAAAACAAAGTTTGGTAAACTATAAAAACACTAGCTTGCCTGCTTTCAAAATGAGCAGAAATAACCACGATCAGGCAAAAACCGTAGAAAAATGTTTTCCTTGAGAACCCTTGTTCCCCGTCATTCCACTCCTCTTCTCACAAGGAAACAAGATGTGACCAACCTGATGGTAGTTCTCGATGAACTCGTACACGAACTTGATGTCCTTTTTACTCATCTGCATTGGGTCCTGTCCAGCCGCCTCAAAATAACCTTCTACTTCCATTACCATGCACATCAACCCTTAAAATGTCATGGGCCAAATACCTCCATACCGAAAATTGTGGGACAAATTCCGTATTTTTCGCATTATCAGCTTTAGTAAAAAAATAATCGAAAAATTTTTTGCATATTCGGAAAGAGAATACATAGGTAAGCGTTGAAAAAGTTTTATTTATGGGTTTCGGAGCCAAGTGCTAAATGCGCGGTAAAGAGCAGTCAAAATATCAAAAACTTAAAATTCATGTAGTGTCAAACTTGTACGATGTTTTTTTCAGCCTCGGGGCCATACCATTCCAGGGTGTCTCTATGAAATTTCATTTTTTTCAAAAAGTGGGAGTTACCCCACAGAAAAGTGACCGCCAAAAGTGTGGTTTACCCGCGCAAAAAAGAATTTTTACCAGTGCACAAAATTGAGCTAAAAAAAATTCTCAAGAATAGAATTGCAACTTAACTTTTTGCTCTCACTGGTTTATTTCTTCATAATTTTTTTTAATTCCGTAATTTTTTAAAGGAACATTATATGAAAGACCTTATCGAAATTAGCATTAAAACAAAAGGAAAAATTATAAAAATTAATAGTATTCGAGAAATGATTTCGCCCAACGACGATGCTACTGTGTTTAGCAGACAGGGGCCCAGCCAACGGAATCATTATACTGAACACCCGATTCGCGGAACGAAAAAAAAAATTTCATACTTGTAATTTTTTGGAATTTTTAAATAATTATTTTCATGTTTCTTATTATTTCTAAAGGTAAAATAAGAAAGTTGATTATAATTTGGTCGAATTTTATCATCGCTTCTCACTCCCTTTAAAGGGACATGGAAGCGACAAACTTTTTGAAACAGAATACTTGTAAACTTGTAAAATATGTTTCTTAGACGATAATAAAGATAATAGCGTTTGAAAAATATTTTTAGAAAATTTCTGGAGCGAGAAAAATTTATTTGTTCCGGGGATACCTCGATTCCATTTACCTCGTTACTATGCGCTAAACGCCGTAGGACTGCGCCTTGGCTGGGAAACGATCTTTAGGATATCTCGCGAAGTAGACATTTTTGTGCACTCAGGTTTTGGTTTTTATATTATTTAGGCGATAAACTTTCATATGAAAGCCAATCTTTTTTGGCTTCCATGTCCCTTTAAGGGTTTACCCTCCTATCCAAACTTTTTAGGGGTTACCCCAGTCCATATCGACAGGTCTGGAATGGTACGTTCGGGACACTCAAATGAATCGATTTGGGTTGAAAAATAGGTCGACGAAAGCTAGAAATGAACCATTTTCCCGGCCCGATTTGGAGAGTGTCATAGCGGTATCACCGCTTCCAGCCACCTTCCATAGCGAAGCACGTGCTACCAATTTTAAGCTTTTCAAGTCCAAAGAACAGGCACGCAACATTTCCTATGCCCTTTTCTGATAGCCGCAGTGCATTGGCGGAAATACGGTTAAATACGGTATTCTGCCGTATTATACGGCATTTGTCCCGGAATTTTCGGTTTTGACGGTAGTCCGAAACCAAGTCACTTTTTGCATGGAATTCGTTAGAATCCAGTGACTGTTGTCTATGTCATTTTAATATTGTATCATCTTTCACGAAACTCTCCATTTCGAACTCTCCATCTCACTCAACATACCCTTAGGATGGTCATGATAGTGCTGTCCAATGGATTGGGATCAGCAGTATTCGAGAATCCGCTATCCTCATCCCAACCAACGTGCGCTTTGTGCCTGAATTCCTCTGTCTCATCTCACTCCACTCTACTCCATTCTTTCACTTGTCAAGTTGATAATATCAACGTAATGACTTAAACAACAAACAACACATTCCATTAACCAAGCCCTCCTTATCTTTCATCGATGACTCTTCCTTCAGATAAGAGGCACACCCATAAGCATAAAAAGAACGTGGGCATACAGTCTATTTCGTCCCTTCCCCCCAAAAAGAGAGTGGAATCATTCTATCGGAAGACCTTCTTTCCCTCGGGGCATAAGCCTTGTCTTTGTGATTGTCAGCCCCCGTACAACAAATGAGATGGAAGAGGAAGGGAAGAGGCACGGCGATCAGCCGAAAGGTGCACAGAGGGAACTCTTTCTCTTTCTCTCCCCCTCCCTTCAATCGAGTGATTGCAGTGATATGCAAACAGCGGAAGGAAGGGAAGGGAGGGAATGAGGGGATAGACAAGAAGAGAAGAGGGCAACAAGGACGGAACGACCACGGGCACTCCTTCACTCAATCATTCACCCCTCACCCCCGTTCCTCTTCTTTCTACTCGATAACCCTCCTCCTAATCCACCCTCTTCCATAACTCTTTCCCCTATCTCAAACACTCTCCACTTCGTCCATGCAATCACTGAGAAAACAGAGAGATGAAAGCAAAAAGAAGACTTCCCTTCACCTACCCCCTCCCCAACCTACCGTCAATCGACCTGTGAAAGAAAAAAAATAGAAGAAGACTAACTGGAAGTTGGTTGGATTCGAGATGTCTTCCTTGCGTATTCTCTTCTTCTTGTCCGCCTTCTTCCTCCCGAATAGCACTCCCCCCGACGACTTGATGGTATCGGTCGATTTGACTGGGGGATAGGGGACAGCGACTCCCGTTGCCATGAAGGGTGGTTGGGTGGAGGGAGGACGGGGATAGGAAGGGGTGGATGAGGGGAGAGTGTGGGAGGGGGCGATGGAGGCACGGGGGACGGGGGGAACTGACGAACGGTTCTCCTTCGACGACACTGCAAGGGACGCAATCTTTACCCTTTACTCTCATCACGCTCACTTTCATACCATATTAGAGCAGATATTGCCCAAATAATTTTGAAGGATACTTTGTGTACTTTGAGAGAATAAAAAGGTCATCGTAGCATGCGCATAGCAATAGGGCACTGTAGTACAGGCTCCTATCCTATTTAATCAGATCAAACATTTATTTCTCGATAGTTAAGGATGAAAAGTGGCAAAAGTGTTACATAGCTAAAACTACTAACCTAACCGTGAGTAAAAGTTCATGGCAGTTGAAATAGTCGATAGGAGTGATTATGCAGAGGAGAAAGGGAGACAAGAGTGATAAGCACAGAGGAAACAGTTACCCCCCCCCCCCCTCATAATCGTCCCATCTCTCTCCATCTTGCTTTTGTGTCAGCTGCTTTCAGTTCGCGATAGACAATAACCTCCTTAAAAGCCTATCTCTGTCTTGTCTCGTTCCGTTAAAGGTGTGTACACGTAGTGCACTCTCTCTTGAATGTCTGTTGTGGGGGACAAACTAGTCAGTTCAATGAATACTCCCTTACGAAGAGAAGAGAAGAGGGGAAGAGAGGCAGTCAAGAGACTCGAAACGAGCGTTAGTTAACTACTCGTATGAATGACACGACTGTCACCCCTTTTACAGTTTCGAGCCGTCCCATTCGGCCTTGGGGCATGGAGAGAAGGGTAAAAAGAGAGGACAGAAGAGAGAGCTAGAGAGGGAGGGAGAGAGAATCGAGGCATAATAGAGACTCACTGGATTCACTTCCACTCGAATCGTGCTTCGTGCGACCTATACGGGAATTGGTGGAGGGAAGGGGAGGGAGAGGGGGAGGCCGTGACTTGCTCCATTCCTTTCGATGACCTCTCATCGACGAGAATCCATTCTTGATATACTTGTGCTGGCTGGGAGTCATCTCCTCTCCCCTCCATTCCCTGTCCTTCTCTTCTTCCGAGAAGGGAACCGACAATCTGACGACGTGACCCGATGAGATAGGTTGGGATAGACGGTGTCTGCTTCTTGTATCAGGGGGAGGGGAGTAGTCGGGGGAAGGACAAGAGGGCTCACATAGGGGATCCACTCCCTTCCTCTCGTAGAAGTACGGCGTGAAATGGGCATCGAAGAGAAGGGAAGTACGGTATCTCGGTTGGGGAATGTGGTAGTGGGAAGACGAACGGAGGGGAAGGTCCTCGTACTCGCAAGTAGTCATTACTCGAGAACGGAGGGGAGACTCGTTGGTTGTGAAAGCATAGAGAGGAGTTCCCTGAGACGAAGAAGACACGTTGTCGTAGCCGTTGAGGGATGACTTGAGGGGAATGACGTGATAGTGGGAAGACGAAGATGACGACGAAGAGGGATGGAGAGATGAGGGGAAGGGATCGGGGATGAAGGGAGTACACGGGATGGAGGGGAAGGGGGGATGGGACAGAACGAATCCACGGGGAGACGAACGGTATGACGGAGACTCCAGGTAGTCTACTCCACTCCGACGCATCTTCGAGAGGGAACAGAGGGAGGGACGGAGGGGAAGGAGAGAGTTACGAGGGAGATGGGAGGGGGATGGGGAAGACTACTCTCTTTGATACTTCCTTCCTTCTTGTGCACTCACTCTCTACACCTTCAGGAGATGGGAGAAGAAGAAGAAGAACGGGGCGGAGTCACATGGACTGCTTCGACTCCGAGGGAGGGAGAGGGAATTGAGAAGGAGGGAGAGTTTAGGGAGGGGAACAGGGCATGCCCCCAACCACCCTTCCCCTCGTCGCTCCTCAGTTTTCGCACTTGTATCCAGTCGGATATGAACCCCCGAGGGTAAGTGTAAACGGGACAGAGAAAACGACGAAAGGGAAGGTGGGGAATTGAAGAGGGGAGTCAAGTGGGAAGTGTATATACATGGACACACTTACACTCACCCTAGTCCTCCTCGTATTCATCCCCCCATCCAATGCCCTATTCAATCTGTACACCGCCATTCATCTCCCTCTAGAAAGTCTTTTGATCCATTGATCAATGGGACAACCACTACGACCAACAAACAAGACCACAACGCGTCGTGATTAGACGACAAGGGCAATCAGAGACAGGTCTTATAGAGAGTCTAACTGGAAGCACGACCCCGAGTTGGTTTGGGTTAGAGCTTAGAGGGGAATGCGTACTCTGAGTCAAGAGTAAACACTAACACGTCTATGTGACACTCTCGCAACTGCTAACTCGCCCGTTCTAATATCAAGCATTCGACGAGTCACTATGATGAAATGCGGATGAGTTATACATGTATGAATAATATTTTGATAAACTTTAGAAAGGCAAAAAAACATGGAAGAAAATGATGCTCAACTGACCAGTTTTCTTCTCCGTCTCGTATCGCTTATCCAAATGATCCTTGAATGCCTCAGCTTCCTTGGGAGAAGAGAAGTTGAGACCGTAGACATGTGAATCCATTTCACTCTCGAAGGTCACTAGATGAGGGGGGTAGAAGACGGCTTGGAATCCTTTGTACCTTCAACACTCATCAGTGTACCCCTTCCCAATCCATCCCCGAGAATAAGCTTACATTTGAAACTCCCAGGTGCAGTTGTTAGTGACAATGTCTATGAGACGAATGAAGTAGGCTCGTCTCTGGTAGTCCTTCACTAGACATATCACTCCCCTTAGGGCTCGAGTCCACTTCCCCCCTTCAATACAACTCTCTTATTAGCAAGAATTGTCGTCTTGAATGTACTGTACATCTTGCTATTCATCTCTGCAGCTAATCAAATTAGCCAGCCAGAATGATTTTTTTGCCAAAGCAAAAGAGAGTGAAAAAGGTACCTGATGATCGGAGAAGTTCGGAGACTCCTGCAGAGAGACACACACATTCATGACCGAGAATAGCGAATAGAGCTGCATTCTCCGCTTCGTTTAATAGAGACGATTCTGTGTTCGTAGGCCGACGTTTTCGAGGTTCTGAAAACACAAAAAATGAATAATTTTCAAAGAAACTAAGGCAACTGTCATTCACTAGAGAGGTGCACACTGGTTCGTACAACGATCATGTTTCATGCATCATTCTTAACCGCTACGCGTCTCGTCGCCAAAACTCTATTATTCACCACAACAACATTGCCATTTGGTGTTAACATCAACTCGGTTAAGAAAGAAAGCTTAATTCGATTTAGAAAACAAAATATTTAGCATATATTATTACGCGATAGGAGCAAACACTGTTCTCATTTTGCTTCATTCTTACTCGAGAGGCGGTCGGCCATGGTATTCAGGCATGTTTGATTTCTATATTCCTCTTATTAAAAAGAACTGATTTTAAATTTTACAACAAGAAATGTTGCTAATTTCATAAAAAAGGAAATAAGTTGAGCATAATGCGAAATGAACGTCGATTGCCACATATACCTGAGGAGTTTCTTAAATAAAATTTGGTTGAAAGTATCAATTTTGAAATTCTCTTTATATATTTCTTCGCTATTGTCAGTGGAGGGCTGCACTAAATTACTTTGTAATCATTTCTGCAGTATTGGGCAGCAACAATCTTTCCCCATATTTAAATCATGAGGAAGTTGAAAGGAAAATAAGTTTGCCTACCTTGCTGGTACATAACCCTCGACAAATCAGCACCGTTCGCTCCGTAACTGTGATAGGCCATCGTCGCCATGTCAGCATTGCATCTCCTTCCCTAGAATGGAATCACTTCATGAGCAATGCATGAGTCAAGTCTTCTAACGATGCAAAGACAATACATTCCCAAATTAGAGGATGATCACGCATATAGTGGAATTAACCGATCCATCAGTTTCTTCCATTCAAAAATGAGTCTAATTCTCTCATTGCACACTCTCTCGCTTGATATTCGGAAGGATTTTGCGACGGATCTTTTTAATCCACTATACATTCCTTCTTTCAATTCTTATATAGAACATTACCAAGTATGAAATGGAAAAAGGATTCAACGGAGAAAAAAAGACACAACTAGCGGCACCACTGGAACAGAACGAGTTCTGTAACTAGATAGGGAGGTGACTAACACCCTCCCACTACGATCAATGTGTACGTTCAACGGGTTGAACAACCAACGTCGTGTAGATACATCTAATAGAACAAATTACTAAGATTTTGGAGAACAACTTAAACAGGATCCAATATTTTGCTATAAATAAAATAAGCTCTACGCCCAAGTAACACAATCAAGCCATTTACTCAAAGGGGAAGTATGAATCACTCGCACATGCTTCTTAACTCAGCTGATAAGAGATTATGGCTCACGATCTGAGTGCGAACTTAACCCGATTACTGCAATCGATTGACTTGAAATCATGTACTTGCCGTGTTTCACACACTTAAGGTGTACGAATTTTTTTCTTTAACCCGGCTCCCTTCCCGGCTTGGCCCTGTGTGATGACTGTCCTTGTAAAGCATTTTCCCGATTAAAGCGTTAAATCAATGCTTATTTTAATGTTAAACTAGTTCTTTTTAGTCTATTCTCGCACTTGACGAAAGACTCATCAAAGGACATGTCCAAGAAGTTCGAGCGCTCGCTCGGTAAGCACTCTTTTCAAATAATCATTCGTTTCGCAACCATCTCACGACATTTGGTAGGCCTCGTGATCGAAGTGTACCGGAGATGGTAGTATAATTATGTTATTCAGAACGTGCAACAGATTCTACCCTTCTCGAACCGGATTGGGAAGCGATCCTCGATTGCGTCGATCAAATTCGAGCTGGAGAAGTACAGTGAGTTTATGCAGTTGTTCGCGTTTGTCATGCCTACTTTCCTTGTATGTATTTCAATATATATGATGTATTAAGGACTCTTTTAAGAGCAAAGTATGCGATACCTCTGGTTCGAAAGAAGATGATGACTGACAATCCGCACTCAGCCCTTCACGCACTTCTTCTTCTTGATGCATGTGTCAAGAACTGTGGATCTAAGGTATTGCAACTCCAGGCATTCTTTCTTGCTTGTATGCGTTCGGGGACTGAGTTAACGTTGTTGGGTAGCTTACTGCAAAGTGTTTAAATAATTATTTGGTTAGATCGCTGTAGAAGCTAAAATGATCGATCTTGTGTTCGAAAAAATTACCGGTAATAATGCCACCGTATGAACCAATTAGTGTATTATATAAGCTATGGCTCCATAACAATTCTGCCCGTTCTGTGTAAGGGAAACTTTAGATTTGATGGCCTACTATGGCACTGTCTGTTCTTACTTGTCAAGTGCAAAGTTGTGAATTGAGGTCCATACGGAGATTGCTACACAAGAATGCATGGAGGAATTTCGAGAACTGGTAACCAGCAAATACGAACCGGTTAGTATCAGTGTAATAATACTGACAGATTTATTCGCTTTGCAGCTGTATGGTTAACGCACGGGATATCTCGTGCAGAGTGTTGGTTAAGTTTATTAATAAACGATTAAGGTGAAAGCGAAGGCCCTGGAGATGCTTCAATGCTGGGCCATGGCCTTCGTATCGCAGCCTGCCTACAAGACTGTAGTCGACACACACAATCTACTCAAACTCGCCGGCTTTACCTTCCCTCTTCTCAAGGATCCAGAGACCATGTACATTGCTCAGGTTTGCATCACTTTATTTACTTTCCAAACTCTTCCGACATCAAAGGTGGATCTCGGATCAATCTCAATCATTAAACATTGTTCAGGTCGCACCGGAATGGGTGGATGGCAACGAGTGCTTCCGGTGGGTCTACATTTAGTTGCTCTCAATGTTTCATTTTGAAGGTGTTTGTAGAGCATAGGTGAACACGGTGGAGAGAATGTTCTAGCTTGTCTCTTTTGTGAATAGGAAAAGCTGTGTTAAGATGCCGTTCTACCTTCGGTCTACTCAATCGCAAACACCACTGTCGTGCATGTGGACAGATATTTTGCTATAATTGCAGTAGCAAGACAATGATGCTCCCTCATCTCGGAATCGAGAATAATGTAAGTCTCAGTTTTTGACTATAGCTTTCGCTCTGATCATTAAATCATTATCAGGCGTGAACAGCAGAAACGGAAAAATCGGGACCACCATTTATGTAAATCCGGCTGCGATTTCATAAACCATGAATCTACAAAAAAATTGCGGGAAAATCGGGGCTACAGCCCGTACTTCCGGGCGTGCCACGTATGATCTTTATACAGAGTAGGCCCCTGCAATAAGAAGATAAGATAACTGCCTGTCCGCGTACGTCGTATGAATATGCATTTATAGGTGCGAGTCTGCGATGCGTGTTATGAGAAGGGACCGAATGCAGGAAGACCGAGTAAGGATGACAAGAAGAAGGACGCTGAGGTAGACTCTTTCCGATGCTACTCAATTTATCGTTTGAATGATGGCTTTGAAGCTGTACGGTTTTATAAATATTTGCATGTAAATACTGACTTGAGGCGAGGGAAGCCGCGAGTAAAAAGGAGAAGGAACTTCGCGAGAAGGAAGAAGAGGAACTGCAGTTGGCCATTGCCATATCACAGAGTGAAGCTGAGGCTAAGGTGGGTACGGTAGGAGACATAAGGGGATACGGTAGCTGACTGAGTGTGTGGGTGTAGGGGGAAGATAGGGAATATGTTTAGGATCGAGAGAGAAAGATGTACTCACTGTACAATGGAGACAAGAACGGCAAGACCATCGATGACTCGGCCTCTATCGCCCCTTCAGAGGTATTCTTTGTCTATTTATTTTCATCTTTTCGCCGTTGGAGAGGTTGAAATATCAAGACTTCAAAGTTACGAAATAAAACAAACATGTAATGACTGTTCTGGTTTATGCCTTCACTTTGTGCGCTATTCAAATCAGTTGCGTAAAGGGCAATATTAGCTACAATTTTCATTAGCCTGTCATTTTCTTTTCATCGATTAGTTAGAATAGAAGTCATTTACGTCGCTTCAGATTGGATACAGGGGAACGGCGCCTTCCCTCCCCGAGACCGAGTCAAGTCTTCCCAGTGAGGATCCCCTTGCCAAATATCTCAATCGAGACTATTGGCAGAAGAAGACGGAAGAGAACAGCAAAGCGAAGGTTCGTCTCCCTTTCATTCTCCTTCTCTTCGAGTGCTATACATCAAACATTCCCCAGCATTGCTTTCTCTCAGTATTCGTTGAAATCGAAATATTATACCGTAACTTGTCTATGACTATCCCTTTACACACGAACCCTTCAGTCTAATACTAATCGTCTCAGGTTGAGCAATGGGATACGGTAAGTACCGTAGTGCCTGGTGCTCCTCCCCTATCAACCCCTGCGAGTGCAACGAAGGAATCTTCTCCCATCACTCCCTTCCCAGTCGTCGTTCCCTCTGAAGACCAATCGGCCTCCGAGACTCTTCAATTCTGCGAACAAATCAAGCAACAGGTACCTCTACTTTTCCTTGTTCATCTTCATTTAGCCTCTCGAATTCGAGAGTGTTCTCTCCTGTGTTCCATAATGTGAGCGTAAGCCCAATGTCATGTCATCATCTTTATCGATAAGTAACTAATCGAGAGAACTACTTGGCAGTGTGAGTAAGAGAGCGAAGAGTGGAAGAAGTGTCCCCCTCTCAACGACGAGATCCATCCTCGAAGAAGACTCCTCCATCCAGGGCGCAGTACTTGGGGCAGATTCCCTTCTCTCCAGCTCCTCCCTTCTGTCCGGGGGCTCCAGCCTCTCCAGGGTGTCCATCCTGTCCCCTCTCTCCGGGAGTTCCGGGATTTCCACGGGGCCCGGGAGATCCGTACTTTCCGGGGTGGCCAGGCTGTCCGGGCCGTCCCTGAGGTCCCTGAGGGCCGGGCTTTCCGGGTTGTCCAGGGGGTCCGGGGATGGGACGGGAGTACTCGGCGCTCTTTCCCTGAGGGCCGGGGCTTCCGGGTCGACCGGCGTTTCCGTTGCGACCGGGGAATCCACGAGGTCCCGGCTCTCCGTTTCCTCCGTCGTTACCCTTGGGTCCGGCTCCTCCGGGTGCTCCGGGGTGTCCAGCAGGTCCGGGGGGACCGGGGAGACCGGCCTTTCCAGCAGGACAAGGCTGGCACGGGGGAGGAGTCACGGGCTCGCAAGGCTTCTGAGTGGGACGGCCGGGGTTTCCGGGGGCTCCAGGGGCTCCGTCCTTTCCAGGGGCTCCCGGACGACCAGGGGTTCCCTTGACTCCAGCAGGACCAGGCAGACAGCATCCCTCACAAGTAGGGTTGGCTTGGTATGAAGGAGCAGAGTTCTGTGAGTAGGAAGAGGGTGAGGGGTATGAGGAGTGGGTAGGGGCGGAGTAGGATGAAGGGGAGGGGTACGAAGGGTGAGAGGGGTACGACGGCTGAGAGTACGAGGGGTACGAGGGGGCAGAAGTAGCTGGCTCCGCGGGGAAGTCGTATCCCGACTGACGGGCAGTTCGGTTGTTGCGGACCGGGGCCATACGGTAAGCATCGGCCCAGACTCCCTTAGCCATGGACTGAAAGGGAGGAGATTAGGGGGAGGAGGGGGGAGAGATTGAGATGGTCGTGTGAAGGGCAGATGAACTCACCTGGCAGACCGAGAGGTCGTGGTGCATCTGACGAGACACCGAGTCTACGTATCTGTAGACGAGGGGCATCGTGATGCAGATGGACAACACGGCCACTGCCTGTAAGGGAGACGGATGGGATATGGTAGGGGAGGGGAGGGTACGGTAGAGGGAGAAGAGCACTTACTGAGAAACAGACGGCAGTGTATCCGACCATGCGGTACGCCTTAATCTTGATCTCGTTCTCCATCGTAGAATGAGTGAGGACTAGCCTGTCCTCTGCCATCGCCCTCTCCTTTTATACCCTCCTCTACTTACTCCTTCCCACTCCTCCCTACTCCTCCCCTCCTTCTAACGATCTCTCTCTTTCTCTATCTCTATCTCTTCTCGATCCCATCTCGCTTACTCTCTCTACTCACGGCACTGCTAATCTTCCCAGCCGCAGAGAAAACTGAAATACTTAAGTAGAAGAAGAAACGTCGAGATAAGTGTCTCGATCGAGTCAGATAGGGGATATTGACCTTGAAAGTAGGTCACTCACAAATGCCATTTCATCGCTACTGCCCACAGTTGGTAGATTTATCATCAATGTAAAGCTATTGCTTCTATTCTAAATAGCATATCCTTGAACTATAGTGGAATATAAAGTGATCGGGGCATGGGTAAATCGAACGAAGGGCCAGATCCCACATAAATAACGAGTAGAGGTTGACCTTCGAATGCCCCGGTTCTCACATGCAAAGTAGCGGTAATTAATCAGTGGTCATTTGCAAGACTTGGAAGGAGGTTACTGTACTGGATGTGGGTTGTGAGTAGAAGGCTATTGGAAGATCTTTATTGGTACATGCTGAACGCTTCTGAATGCTGTTTGAAGCGCTGTATTTTGGTAGTTAGTTTTTAGTTTCAAAAACTTATCCATTGATAAGCTTCAAAACTTATATCTGCAAAATACTTACTACATATGTAGACTCCATAGATCTTTTTTATAATAATTATTGGTGTTCTGCGTATTCGTGCTTTCATATAGCGGTTTCCGAAAACACCTATTTTGAAGTATTTGTAATTGTTTAATGCTTTTCGTGCAATAACCACGCATGGATCGGACCCAACAGCCGGGTGGAAGGCCTGTAGTTTTGCCAGAAACGTTACTTGGTTGACACCTGGTTGGTGGAGAATCATCATTGGTACACTAAGCTCAATTTGTACGCTGATTTCGCTCCATATGAAATAATGTATTTATGATAACCTTGCCCACGTATGACAGTGACTAATAACATGATATACTATGTTCATTGAAACCTGCTTTACATAATTTTTGAGCACACTACGAGCTTTCTGTGACTTATTAGGAATGATTGCAAGTAGGAGGTCTTGTTGCAGAGAGTGTGAGTGAGTGTCTCTGTGTTGCCTGTAAAGTTTGATGGCTGAAGAGAGAGGGAAAAGGCGAAGTCATAGACGAGGTTTTAGAGGGACGAAAGTAGTGGAATGTGTGTTTGTGAGAGTGGAACGATGCGTACACCTAGAGCTAGTAGAGTAGCCATCTCGGTACTATACCCTCCCTTCTCTTTCTTCCCTTACTTCCCTCTCCACCCTTTTTCTTCTCCCGTTTCACCCCACTCCTCTTAATCTTGTATTTTCGTTTTTTAAAGCAAATATCATTGTTCAAAGTATTTGTACGAAGCAGAACAATTATGCACGATATGGGAATAATTTTGAAGAATTAAACTATCAAAGAAGATGCGTGAAGCATTAACCCGGGTGAACTTGGACCTTTGATCTCCAGTTGGAAAGCTGCAGCTGTCTCTGCAGAGATGCTATACAGTGCCTATAAGCATCTCAAGGCTGAAGTGTGGAGATAAGGAGAATGTTATGAATGGGTGTGGGGTGTTTCCGGTGAGACGACTTTTCCTCTCTTATCCCTCTCCCTTATTTGTCTCTTATTCCACAGCTTTTTATACAGTGCTCTCTTGTCTGCTTATCTGAGCGAATCTCCGTCTGCACTAAGGAGGAAGAGATGAGAGAAGTGAGGGTAATGAAGGGAGGGAGAGAGGGAAGGGGAAAAGAGCAAGGGGGTAATGAACACTTCTCGGGTACAGTACACAACGAGATCGGTTCTTTACGCCATCGAGAGAGACTACGTGCTGATCTCTTTACTCAACTGAACGCAGACTTGTGAAGATAGACAAGGAAGGAAGGGGAAGAGGGAGAGAAGGAATGACTTGCCTTGAGGTGTACATGATGGACTCTCGAATCCGATCGAATGCTGCCAGGGGAAGGTCCATTGTCAATGATTCGGCCCTCCAAGCTCTCTTCGAACAACTCACCAATTGGCATGCTGAAGTATTGGCGAGAATGACGAAACTCGATGAACATAGAGGTATGCATGGTAGCTGGTTGGTATAATATTTCCGTATTCCAATGACCATAAAATACGGTTCTTAACAGCTGGTGTATCTTTTCCTTATATCTGGTAAGACATAAATCAGTGTTCTCAATGGGATACGTTCATTTGTATTACTTGAGCTAGCATATCTAATATGAAAGAAGCAAATATGCCGTGTATTTAAGCGAATCTGGAGAGTCTGCAAGATCACCTTGCACATATTGGAGAGGCGAGACAGGCAATGGATGCATTGCGAGAGGAACACGAGAGACAAATGAGGGAAGAGGAAGAGAACAGGAGAAGGATGAAACAGGCGGTCATGGCTAACAAACTCGAACTTATGAGGGCCAAGAAACATGTGAGTCGTCTATCGAAGGCCTTTCTTTTAACAATTGGGATTTCTAAGAAAACATATGCTATGCAACATTTATTGTTTTGTACTTATTGTAATGCAAAGCGTACACCAGTTCCTACAATAATCGTTATATCCATGTACAGTGGTTTGATTCAGGAGCTTCTCCTCAATCAACGTCACCTCGCCCTGCAGCGATTCCAACAGAACGAGATGGCTCATCGGATGGGAGCGTACGGTGTTCCGGGAGGGATGGTCCCTCCCATGCAAGGAGTTCCCCCTCAGGGCATGCACATGCCCCCTGCAATGCCTCCTCCCCCACAGTCTACCCACTCCATTCCCTCCTCCATGCCTGCTGTCCCTACCGCAGCCTCGAATGGCTACAGTATGCCTGCCCAATACTCTCAACCACCTGTGGTCTCTTCGCATTCCGTCGATCCTACTGCTCATAATATGTACAATCAATATCAGGTATTATTTATATGACCATTATGATTGGGATAGTATGGTGTTTCTCTTGCGATTGGACTGTTTGCAATGGAACATCTGTGCTCGCATTAGAAGAACCCTGGGATGCCATAAAACAAAGGACATTGTGGCCGGTGGCAATGTGGCATTCTTGCAGTCTCCTCCTGGCGAAGCACAGACTACCGCACAATCAAACGTTTCGTCTGGTCCTCATATGGGTCAGTGAAGACACCACAAGTGCCAGTCTCGTTTGTCATATGATAAGCAACACATTATTTTTATTTGTACACTGTAGGTATATAAAAGTTCTTCATAAGAGAAGTATTGCTTCTAGGATACGGTATGGGATATGCTGGCCAGCAGCCGTCTGCTCTACCTTACACTGGATATCATGCTGAAGCCTCGATGCCCCCTCATTCTCTGGGATATCAGGTTGGTTTTTGTTGTTTTTCTTATATACGTTGGATCAGATGTTTGCACGCGCTCTTGTATCTGAGAATCATAATATGAAAGTTTTGTTAGAATTGATTTTTTTCATTCACAATGTTCTAAATGTTAAGCGAACGAGCGAAAATGTTTGGGTTAAATGTTTTCTGTCGAGAGCTCCCACAGAAATCAGGGTAAATTTTCGAAATCTCGTTCGCTTAACATTTACACCGCTGTCAGAACATTGTGCATTTTCTCAATTATTATCCCATTTCCGATTTGCGACACTTTTCAGATGCCTCCGAACGTCTCTAACAACGTCTATCCTCCTCCCCAACAGACCGCTCCACAACAACCTGCTCAAGAAGAAAGTCTCCTTATTTCCTTCGACTAAAGTATTCCAACTCTCATAATTATTGATGTGCTGCATTAAGTGTCCATTTTAACATACAGTATCTGTAAATTAATAGAATGAGGATTGGTGGTGGTGTAGATAACTTAACAACAATGATTCCTATCGAAACGGTTACTAATTCTCTTGAGATACCTGTGTTATACCGATAAAGAAGTTGTATACGCTCACGTTGCCTTATCAACATCGGTTTATTGTATCCCAGCAGCGGTTACATAAGCAAGATATATGTTTAGTAGTTGTCAGATTCCTAGGAAGGGAATTGCTGATTGTGAGACATCGACTGGGAGTGGGGGGATGACAGTGAGAGGAACGAGAGAGGTGTCGACAATCGGAGACTCGAACAGCTTGCATTCTTTCACCTCCGTGCACACCTGAATGTGAGTATATTTGAAATGATATAATTACCACTTTGGCTGAAATGAAGTGGTGGTGGGAATGAACCACATATTTGTGCAATGAGCTCATACGTAGATAAGATAACAAATTAAACATTACTTGATTTGAAAAAAGTCCCAACTCAATATTTTTTCACCCAGAAAATTAAGAATGTATGCTGGTGTCCTATATTAGATGTAGTATCGAAGCACATATAGTCATTTTCTTGATCAAAAAACTAGGCGCTTTTTTGTGTGTTTAAATTGTGTGAACAAGACTTTTGCTTATGAAGTTGACCACATCGTAGCGCGCTTGTTTTTTCTAACAGCTTTTTTGGCTGATGCCGCTGGCGCCGTAAGTTGGCATTGTTTTGACCTTGCTGACCTCGAGTGGTTTGAAACGTCCTCCAGTGATGTGAGAGTGAATGAAGGGTGCATGCTCCTTGACAAGCAAGAGACAGCGTCGACGGTACTCAACTTGTATGTTGAGATAGGAACGGGTAGAACACGTCACTCGAAGGGTCACTTCCCTTCATTGTCACCCCTTCACTCTACCCTTCGTACCCTCCTCACCGGGTAGTGTCTCTTGCACTCCCTCTTGAGCTGTCTAGTCAGATGCTTCCGACTGGGGGTACGTCCGGTGAAGTGAGCAGAGACGGTGTGTAGAGACAGTTGGCAGAAGGAACAAGTCTCACTCGGGGTCAGGGCCGCTATCGTCTACAAATGTCAACATCAAACTAAGCCTCAACATAAAGGGAAATAATTCAATTTCAACATAACACAAAATAATATTTCGAATTTGCTTGCTATTAAGTTGACCTGTATAAGTAGAAGAAGAAGAAGAACGGAAGAGGAGAAGAGCATCGGCTGGTTTAGATGGCTAAGTAGACACGCCTTTCATGATAACCATCTCCGACTCCTTCCTTCCCTTCTTTTCTCTCTCAGCTTCCCTTCCTTCCCTTCCTTCCTCCTTTGGTTCTCTGCAGTATAGAACTTTGATGTTTTCTGTTAACTTTTTATTAAACGGTTGCGGAATAATGTAGAAAGAACGAAGAAGACTGAGTGGGTGTGACTCTCTAGCGATTCTACCCTTGCACAATTCTAGACGGGTGACAACACCGAACTAATCAACTAACTAGCTTGAGTCTCACGAACATATTGCAGCTGAACAATGAGGGATGTAGAATTACAGGAGGAGATGTAACGGAAAACATAGGCTACTTAGAATATATAGGCTAAGCAAGGCCGGTAAAGCTGCACCTAAATATTCCTTTTTAATTGGGGGACGGAATAGAATACTGAGAGAAAGAATAGAAAACCGGGAGGCGGGTGGGGGCACTGGGAGAGACATTAGAGAAGAGAAAGATATGAGGGCATGCAAAAAGGGCGGGATTGAAAGACGATTGAGAGGTGATGCATAGTATGAGAGAAGACACTCGGATCACTCAAGTTATGTACACATGGAGAGTCATCGGGAGATATCACGAAAGAGACAGACGGGAAAGAAGACAGAGACAGGGTCAAGGGATAAAGGGACACCGGAGGGGAAGAGGGGGCGACTACTCGGATTTGAAGGAATCGAGGGGTCGAGAGGGAAGGGAGTCGGACACTGAAGCATTCTCGAAGACATTCATGACATCGAGCTTGAGAAGTACGGGGATGACTGTTTCGATTGACAACGAGCCGATGAGACCGGAGAAGAAGAGATCAACCAAGACCGACGAGCGGAGCCATCTGAAGGGAATGCAATGATACGGCGTCACTCTATGGATGCAATGGATGATCAGAAGACCTACCTGAGAGTGGGAAGAAGCTGCAGCAGTCGAGAGTATCTCTCGAGAGCTGCGGAGACAGACGAAGTGGAGACGGCGTCGTTGTCCTCTACAGAGGAATCATCCGTCTGTGCAGGCCACGAAGCGACGATGTGTTCGTAGAGTTCGTGACAAGCCAGCACGTTAGCTGCACGAGTATCGGGAGAGGAAGGAAGAGAGGGAAGATCAGAGGAGGTGAAGGAGATGAGCTTGAGATACGCCCATTCCACTGACGACAGTCGAGCTGCGTTGAAGCGAATGGAGATCTCGTGGAGGCGGGTCAACTGAAGAACGAATTGAAATTGAGACCAGTGTTACGGTGATGGGGGAGAACAATAATCACCTCTTCGTGCATAGAATCCGCCTTTTCTCCCGTCATCTCTCCAAGTCTCGTTAGGAGATCAGAATTGAGTACTTCAAGCATTCGACCGAGCCTGATGGACGGGCCACTCTGGATGAGTCCGAGGACGAACAAATCGCTCCACTTCCACTTCATTACGGTCTCCAGTGTAGTTGGCCTTAAATTATTTTCTTAATATTTTTTCTTTAATCTTTAGCCGCCTTTAATCTTAATCTCTAATGTATTTAATCGTTAATCTTTAATCTTAATGTCTAATGTACTTCATGAAAATCAAAAAAGTCAGGTAGCATTCGCGACGTTGTCTTACATTTAGAATTTATTTAGACTTTTAGGTAAAATATTCTACAAATGTACAAACTATATATTCCTTTGTAGGTAAAATATAATATGCTAGAGAAAGAGAAAGCATCGAGAGAGATAGTAAAAGCGAATAGAACTTGTTCGACATTTCTTCCTTTCTGTTTCCTGGTGAAAGTGCGCGCAAATGAGAGAGATAGTTGGGGTGAAAGGAAGAGGAACGGGAAATGTGAAAGAAAGAAAGGTCGAGAGGATAAAGGAGCTAAAAAGATATGATCTCACTTCATTCCACTATGCTTAATGTTCTTCATCCAGTACACGGAGACGAAAAGCAGTCGCGACGTGGTCTCGAATATGAATGGTTTCGTGATATCGTTTGATGATATCGACGGAATCGGAAGATCGAAGCGAGCACGCTGAAAGGTCTTCTTTATCAGGGGTGGTCGGTATACAATTACCTCTGCATTGAAGATCGGTCCGTCTTCTGAGACTGAAGAGGCCGCTCCAGAAGAGGAAGGAGACTCGGACGGGGCAAGACCAACTACCGTGTTGACATCAATGCCCGATTCGTCCTCTCCAATCGACTCTCTCTTGAGCGAGAAGGATTGAGGGGAGATTCCTCTGAGTGGTGAAGAGTCTCTCTCCTCCTTCGGTGACTCCTTCCCAATCGCCAACAATCCATTGATAAACGTGTGTTGTTGACCAGCCTGAACTCGTATGTTCTGCCTGTCCACTTTTCTTCTTCTTCTTTTCAACCTACAGTGCTTGGCCCTTCTGCAGTCTCACGGACGAACCGGCCGGTCAGTGTTCTCCTGTCTCACCCCTCGTCTCTCCCTCGGACACTCTCCCTCTCCCTCCCCCTCCCCCTCCCCCTCCCCCTCCCCCTCCTCTTCTCTCGTCCCCAACTGGCCCCGAGAGGGGAGCGCACGGGCGTCGCGTCACAGCAATGCAATACTCGCGGGATTGGCGCATAACCGGCCGGCTTATGAAGGGTGTCCACTCACGGGAGATGAACGTCCATTGGAGGGAAGCATCGGGGGCATAAGGGAAGTGGCGATGGAAGTAGCTATGGAAGGGGCCATGCAAGGAGCTGAACTCATCGGAGTATTGCAGATGGACGGAGTGCCCATCGACGTCTCCATCGACCCTTGCGAGGGAATCGGCCGTCGTTCCGCTTGCACCGCTGCAATTTCTCCCTTCTTCCCTTCTCACGTTCCCCGACTACAATAATTCGTATTTGTTCTGCCATCCCTTCGTGGAGGTAATTGAGATGAGGCATTCGACTTATGCCTTGGTCGAAAAGAGAGAGAAGGCGAGTGGAGAGAGAAATGAGGCAAGAGAGGGTAAAAGAAGAGGGAGACACACCTCGAGAAGCCTACTCATTTGTGCAATGGCCGCCATCCTTGCGCATGCAAAACAAACACAGAGAGGAGAGACTAGCTGGCTGGCAGGTCGAGAGAAGGAAAGGAGAGGGGATCGAAGGGAGAGGAGAAGAGAGAATATAGACAGACGGTGGATGGAAGGCCAACACGAGTATAACGAGAGTTGGGACGGAGGACTCACACTCCGATCGCATTCCCATCGAGAGACACTTCTTCAAGCGGCAGAACTGACACCGATTCCTGTGGAACTTGGTCACTGGACAGTCCTTACCCCCTCTGCACACGTAGCCAATCTGTAATTATCGAGTTATGGCAAGAAGGCCGGAGGGGATCTGCACGCAAAGGGACCAACTGACCTGCTTGCGGATGCTTCGCTTGAAGAATCCCTTGCACCCCTCACACGATACGGCCCCGTAATGCCGTCCACTCGCTTTGTCCCCGCATACTACACATAAGTCGGACGACTCTCTCGATAAGTCCATCGAGAGAGGAGATGGAGTCCCCATCTGGAAAGAGAGATGAGAGGAGGAGAGGGAAGGAACGGGGCAAACGAGAGAGAGAGGGAAAAGGGCAGAGGACAAGTAGTGATATGGACAGTGCACTGAATTGATCGTGGGGTGAGAGGTGAGTAGAGAGAGAAAGAGTAGTCACTCCCTCGTATCCCTGACGACCCCTGCAGCCCTCTCTCTCCCACTCTCTCCCCCTCCCCTCGCTCCCTCTCATCCTTCCAACGGTCAGTCCTTCCCTCGCCTACAGCGTACAGCTCAAAACAATCGATGGTTACGTCTGTCACCTTCTTTATTAGACTGGCCTCTTTGAGATTCTCTTCTCTTCAAATTATGGGCTGAGAACGGGTGGAAAAGGAGAGATGTGAGACCAGTAGAGGCCGAAGGGAGTTGTGCAAGGGAAAGCAAGAGTCGACCGGTTCTCCATGACCTTCGACTAGTAGAGACGTTCCCTATCCGAGAGCACGAGAGGAGAGGAAAGAGAAGAGGATAAGATGGAAGAGGAGAAAGGAACGGGACGAAGCAGGGGATCTATCTCGTACTTGGGAATGACGGAGGTGTTGGAGAAGGGAAGAGGGCATTGAATCGAGACGATGATGTTGGAGAAGCGAATTGTGTGCAGCCGCCACCTGGAGGGGATATGAAAGGGGAAAGGGGAGGGATGGGACAAGGGAGGGAGAGAGTAGGGGCATCTACTCACATACGATAAATGATCAGCACAGACTCACTCGAAAGACTCGCATACTGTGGAAAGGGAGCGCGCGCTTTGTGTTTGGGTCAATAGGTTAAGTTAGATAGACATGGAAGGAAAGGAGATACTCTACTCTTCTTCTACTCGTACTCAAGACCCTTCATCTCCCACTACCATTCATTATTTAGGCTTCCGAATACACGATAGTATTATGAATGGTGCGAGAGTAAAGGGAAAGGCGGAAAAGGAGGGAATGGAAGAAGGGGTAGAGAGAGTAGGGAGGGAGGACGCAAGAGGGAAACTGTCATTACACATGCGACCAGTGACCTCTCTTGTGCCAGCCGTCCTAAACACGGGAAGGACTAGGAACGAGACCACGAGTGTCAAGTGAGATCTTTTGCCCTAGGGCCATATAGAGGGTGACCCAGAAAGTGGAATGGGGTGAAAGGGAAGGAAGGAAGGACTGACCTGCATTGCGGAGAGGAGAGATGAAGGGTTGAAGATGCCGAGTTGAGCAGCCATGAGGGAAGGGTTGAGTATGGGGAAGGCGGGACGGAGTGCCAACGGAGCTTCACCCCCTGACTCTGCCACTGACTCCACGCTACCGAGTGTCTGAAGGGTGTTTGGTCATCCAGTCCCCGAAGGGCAAAAACGAGCGAGCCCCCGTCCCTCCCACCTTCTCTCTCTACGGGCACACGGGACCACAACCAGTATCCCCTCCCCCTGGGGCATCCCATTTTCACTGAGCTTTTTTGTGAGAAGACGGACAGCATACGATTCTGGTCAAGGCCAAGGGGATAAAGGACGATTGTGAGACTTGCAAGGAAGGACTGAGAGGATTGGAAGAGGGGAAAGGGATATACGGAGCGCTTCAAAAGATAGGTTAAGAAGCGAGGAGAAGTATGGGAGAAGACAGACTGTATTATAACCATGAGCGAACTATGACATAGCGAGACGTTAGGAAATGAATAGAAGAAAAGGTTGGCGAGGAGGAGGCAAGTCTTATTCTCTCGTGGGAGAAGTGACCCTCTCCGAGTGCTCTACTGACCCCTCGGGAGCAAGAGCATCCTGAAGGGAGAGACTCATCCGGGTTAATCTCCCACTTTCCCCTCCCGTTCCATTATCGGGCCATGACACAGGTCGACAAGTGAAAGTCATCCTTTACGGATTCGGGGGATATGAGTACAGTAGACAGAAGAGGGGGATGCAAGCACAAGGCATACTGTAGACATCGAGACTACGGTAGGTATGCCTTGAAAACACTCGTTGTGAGAGTCTCAAGTGTGACAAAGAGAGGAGGATGAAGGCATAACGAGAGAAGGGGAATTGTTGACAGCACAATGATTAGTGGAAGATCGGAGGACGACAATCCGAAGGAGTAGTATAAGGGAGGAGAAGGGGGACGGAAGATGAGGAGAAGAGAGGAGAAGAGGACGGGGATTCACTCACAAAGATGATTCCCCCACAAAGGAAGCTGCGGTATTTATGTCGAAGTGGATTACAGTACGAAGAGACGGCGAGAGCGGTAGCTATGCTCTACTGTCATGCTATAGCTGCTGCGATGCGAAGGAGCGAAAAGAGCTATTGGACAAGTTCGATTCTTGCGAACTGGTTACTCCTCTATCTGTGAACTACGAGACACACTCACCATACGTTGAGGGCACACGCTGTTCCGCCGTGGGGATGGTCAGAAGGGGCGGCACTCTCTCTACCTCTCCTCTCCCTCCCGCCGTCCCTCTCCCTCCGCCTCCTCTCTTACAGGGTGACTGGTTCTCGACCGTCGGAGAGGAGAGGGCACCAGGATTTGAGACTGGTTCACTTCGCCCCTTACGGCCCCCGTTACACGGACGAGAAGGGCTCATCCACGCAAGAGAGACTAGCTGCGAGAGGGGAGACTCTTTTGGCAGAGGGAGAGGGGAGAGAAGAGGAGAAGAAGGAGGAGAGGCATAAGAGGGAGAACGAAGAATGGGTGAGTAGACGGGAACTGAGTGACCGTCCCTCCCGCATAAAGGAAAGCTGTTTGACGAAGCAAAGTGTTTGCTTGCCACGAGTCATGATGATAGCACTCCCTCCAGGGAAGAAAGCAACGGAATCAGGAGATACGCCATACAAGTGGCGGAAGGAAAGAAGGACATCGCGACTTGTACGTAGCAAGAGAAAGCTAGAAGCGATCGCAACGCGAGTACTTTCACTTACACCCTCTGATTACGATCCCCTTCCTAGGGTCATCTCTGCTCCAAAAGAGAAAGAGGAGGACGAGTGTTCAAGCGATAAAACGTACGAGAGTACAATAGCGCTCTTACGGACCTACTCCTTTCACTTGTCCACTACAATCGGCCAGTCACTTTCTCTACGGCCTCTCTATCCCTCGATCGCCGAAAACTTGCACGAGAGTGAAAGGAGCATGCGAGAGTTCATCCTAGCTTTCCCCTATCTCACCTCGGAAGCAAGAGGAGTCTCCATGAGAAAAGGGAAACGATACGAAGAGAGAAGGAGACCCTGAAGGGGGGAGGATTACTGTCACGACAAAACCAATACGCGGAAAGAGCGAAATGTCGGGATACGCGAAAGATTGGGAGAAGGAGGGAATAGACTGGCAAAAAGAGGACTCCAAGTATGGTAGGGTCGTGGGCGGGTCCGGGAGAAGTCATGGCTATGGAAGAGGAGAGAATATAAGGCATGAAGACTCCATTTTATGTATCAGCAGAAAAAGTTGCACTGGTAAACCCTTATTTATGCTACCCTTATCTAGGGAAAATATTGGTGAACATAAAAACAGGTAAAATCTTAGTCGGTCATACCTTTTAGTTACAAGCTAACGGCAGATATTTTCCGCTGATAATAGTTGCCAAACAATTTGTCTAACACGCGTCTCCCTGCATGTAAGTATACACTAGTACTAGAAGAAGGTGACATTGTAAGCGCATGCATCGTTTGAGGTGAAAATTCCTCATGCTTCGTCCTCGCATCCCGCGGGAGGATAATCGTCGTGATAAATCAACGAGAACGACTGCCACTGCGCCCGCTTATTAGGAAATGGACAGGAATAGTCGTGGAGGGACCCGAGCATAAGGGGAAGCGAAGACAGCCAACGGCAGTCTTCAAATGGAGAAATGGGCGAAGCTGTATTGATGGCTGGCCCTTCGGTGTACAGAAAGGGCCCCTCCGCCGTCCAAAGCGAAGTGACTCAGATGTCAAGGCAGCGCAATGATGATGAGTAAGACGACGAAGCGAGAGGAGGTGAAAGGCCGACGGCTCGATAGGAGGAGAAGGGGTGAAGGGGAGGGGGGAGACTGTAGGGGAGACTTAGTGTAATGATTGAGAAATACTGAAGAGAAGGGTGAACAGCCATGTAAAGGTTAGAGATAAGCAGAGATAAGGAAAGAGAAGATCGGGGCAGAAAGTGCAGTGGACACATGCACGAAAGAGTAGCTGCAGCTGTCGAGATTGGACGGCAGAGGGGTCACTCTCTCGATTACACTCATTGAAAAGAGAGAAGAAAGAAGACGAGTGGAGGGGAGGAAAGATCATGCAGACCCATCAGCTCAAGACTTTTGTTCATGCTCTGCTGGTCTAAAGCTTCGCACGATATGATCATGCGGTAAATGCAAATCAACTATTGCCTCTATGCTAGGCGATTATCTATGAGTTTGACTTTTATCTATGCTTTATTACAATGATAATGGGACTCATTGGGGAAAAACGAAGTGACTAACAGTGGCATAGATCGCAAGTATGTCTTATTGTTAGTCGAGAGTGGCCACTACACCCCCACCTACACCCTCCCTCCCCTCCTTCCCTTCCCTCCCAGCTCACTCTTCTCCTACTCACAGCTGATTCTTCGGGTCAAGACAGAGAAAAGCGTAAAGCAGCAAAAGAGCAGCTGAGGCTGGAAAGCGCCTCTCTCATCGTATAGTTTTTGGTGGCCTCGACACAGGGATTGATAGGAGTGAAGTGGAAAGTGATAGGAGAGTGCCTGGAGGGACTAATACGGAAGAGAAGGGAAGAGGGAGAGAGTGGGCACTACAAGGGACTGACTGACCGTCGCTGCTGGAAACGAAGAGAGGAGAAAGAGGATGAAAGGACACTCTGACCAGGGGGAGAAGAGGGGAGAGAATAGCTGCTTCAGGCTATTTGGAGAATGGCACACTGTGTGTGGATAGGTGGACGGATGACAAAAAGGGACGGAGGAAGAAGGCACAGGAGGATGGCAGGGGGAAGGAGGACAGGGGAGGGGAGACAAAAAGGAGAGGAAGGGCGAGAGTACAAGGCGAGAAGAATCGAATTGACTCGAGAAGACACCAGATAAGCGTGGATAATACATATTAGGGCAGCGAGGATGGGATGGTGGAGGGACGACGTGTTGGAACTAACCATATGAACGAGTTGAAGTGAGGGGAGGGGGGACAAGGCAGACAACGGGAATACGGTAGAGTGACAGATACAGTAGACTGCACACCCTGGGGGGACACGAGCCTATGTTCATATGCTGCTGCCTGTCACACCATTTGACGGCCTCTGACAAAGCCATCAAGGGAAGAAGACGAGTCGACGGCTGTGGACAGAACGATTCCCTCGACACTTGAAGGAGCGAAAAGATGATACAAGGGGATGAGATGGACGGAGTGAATTGATGTACACTGATCGAGTGAATACATGGAGGAATTGGTGAGAGCAAAGAGAGGAAGGAAGGGAAGAGGAGAGAAGGAAGGAGAATGGAAGAGGAATGGGAGAAGGGAGAGAATGCTCTCTTCTCAAAGGGCGAAAGAGCCTCCAGGAGGCATACAAAGGGAAGGATCAGTACGATATTGGCGACTATTCTTACTCTAAATGTTCACACCATAACACCGACAAACACCTCTTCCTTTCCTGTTATGCGGTGCACAGTCTCGAAAAAAACACAACTGTAGATCCTAACAATAAGTCAATGTCTTGAAATAAATTGAAGGTTAATATTTTCCCTCTGCTGCTGCTTTGAAAATGTTATAGAAGCCCTTTCCTCAATTAGTGTATAATGTTGACCGGTGTTTACGCAAGTGAAAGCTTATATTCGATCTCTCTGATTTCCATGATCACTTGCACGTGACGAGACGAATTAATTATATGTCACAAACACGTTAAGTCAATATTCAAACCGGAGAGGAACATGGTTCCTCGAGATCTTCATTCCTCGTAAGCATTAGCTCGACACATGAGACGTAGATCTTATAGGTATTATCCAAGTAATATACAAGCAATCTTCTAGAATTCCTATGAAATTAGCGTGTTTTTAACGGCTCCTGTATGAAGAGGCACTGTATCGGTGTAAAGAAGCAGTTCCGTGAAGCGTCGTGGTTGTCGGTTGCCCTGCAATCGAGGTTTGCTTATTTTTAGCATTTTTCCATAAGTATCGTCTGACTTCTATTTATAGTTCTCAATGAAACACTTGAACCATGGCATTTAAATCGTTGGAGCGAAATGTCATAAAGTGCTCTAGTGCTCCATATACTAGTTTTCCTATTATCATTACCTCGAAGTGTAAGGTGAAGGAGCATCAGCATAGGCATTATAAGGTGAGGATGGATTCATGTAGAGTGCCTCCAGCAGTTCCGGTGAGAATCGCTTCTCCTCTTTGCTCATCCTGACATTTAAGGTCTAGGCACATCCACTAGTTACGCATAGTCTGGTCGTCACAGACCCCAACTTCTAATTAATAACTCGCTGTGAGGTCAAGTGAGAGCAACGAGCCCGGTCTGGTCACATGTTATGCGGATATTCCAACGTCCAACCCATTCTTTTCCACTTATGACGTCGCTTTATGGAGAAGAAGGAACAAGGACTAACAAGTGGGGGAACGAGAGTATTGCCAGAGAATGAAGGAGTAGGAGGAGGAAGGTGCGAGCAGAAGACATGAGAAGATCGCAAGTCTGAAAAGGAGGGAGTAGGACACGGAGACACGAAGGAGGAGCGAACTGGAGGAATAGTCGAGGACGGTGAATGAGGACGATGACAAAGGAGGTTGTCATGCACTGTACGAATCAAACAACTTCGTCGAAATCGGATACGAAACGGATGCGTGCATTCATTTCACTGAGTTGATATTCTGTGAATAAAACACAATCTACGTACAAGTCACAATGCGTAGAGGCTTCTTCAATTCTAGAGAGGTAAGGAAAACAATTCGTAACGGGAAGTATGTTGCTATGACTTTTACTAATGGGAACAATACGAATGAGAGGAAAAGCAAAAGCGATTAAGATTCTTGTCTTGTACGTTGTTCCTGATTAACAGCGAAAATGAGTGTTCATTATTAGAAAGACAAGAGACGCATGTCGCTACATCAATTTGTGCTCTTATCAACAGGAAAAAGAAATCAAAACATCCGTTTCATGAACAATGATATTAAAAACAGGATAAAAGTATTTCGCGGCAATTAAGACCGGAATAAAGGAGAAAGCAAAGCGTCATCGAGGTTGTTTCTTTACGTAACGTTCTCTTCAGACACAATCGAGTTGCGAGATAGACGCTTTCGATGAATCAAATTATACACCATTATGCGTAATGGAAATATCAGTCTTCGTCTTGTTCGAAGGCCGGATTGTTCTTGGAAGGAAGGAATAGATTCCTTAATCGAGATACGGTTGGTCGATGGGAGGGCAGACGGTGCCAAGACTTGAGTGTCCGGTGCCATCTGAGAAGGCGGGGTCTTCCCTCCCCTCTCACCCCTCCCCTTCCACTCCCATCCACCTCCCCGTTTCATTGCTTACACGGCAGACGGAAAGAGTTGTGGTTGTTCACATCGAAATCCCTTTTCAACAACACTTGTGACTAGAGAATCGTCGATGTGTTGGAGTGGGTGATCTCCGAGAGAGAACAACTCGTAGAGAAGCATTCCGAGTGACCATCCATAATTGATGCAATTGAAGAGTGAGCAGTCTCTCACTTACACATCACTCTTCGTAGAGAACTCTCCTACAAGAGTCTCGGGTGCAGTCCAGCGTAGACGTAGACGGGACAGGGTTGGTTGACCTTCTCGGAACTTGGCATCTTTGGCAGATGAACAGAACTCGAAGCCTGCCAACTGAGAAACCACAGCTTATTAATTGCATGCGATGACACTGACCTTTGGTTGCATGGAAGATGATAAGAGGACATTTTGAGCACAAATGTCCCGATGGATGAGATGACGGGAGTGTATGTACTCCTGAATACACTCCGAGTACGAAAGGCATCCCCTTTATGCGTCATCTCCGCCAACGCAACTCACCAAACCCGCACAGACGCCCTCAGCGATTTCACGCAGTTTCTCCACCGTGTTTTCCCTCGCCGTTTCAAGGATATCCGGAGTTATCCTAAAAAGATGAGTTGCTCGTGCTCGTGAGAAGTGTGTCTGATGTGAGATGTCCAATGATTCGAAGGAAGTCGGAAGTGGGGGTTAGCAAGTGGGTTCGACTAACGTGTTTTTCACTTGTAGTAGGTATCTAGACAGCGTAGTTGGAGTAAGTTCGAGAAGTGAACA
This sequence comes from Micoletzkya japonica, assembly GCA_900490955.1. NCBI lineage: Eukaryota > Metazoa > Nematoda > Chromadorea > Rhabditida > Diplogasteridae > Micoletzkya > Micoletzkya japonica. The sequence goes on along the minus strand of LS932020.1, from coordinate 29,790 downwards.
AACGGCTCCGTTCACGACACTCCATCCGAGGAACATGGAAAGGTTAGGGTGTCCACGTAGCCTTTGCATCGATGATATCTCTCTTCCCAGCTCGTCCTCCTCTTCCACTCCGTGCTCGCGCGTAACCTTCAATACATTATTACACCTCTCGTTCCTGTCTCTGAGGACGGTTGTTCAGTGATTCTGTTCGCTGTTAATCTTGAATGAAAGTTTCACGAAAACCGAAGAGATTATGGGAAAGCGGACGTAATGACTGGTTCTCTTCCAGCGAATGCATATTCAAGATGAATATGCATGCGCCTAGCGACGTATTCCTCGCCCCCATCAACAATGGAACACTATATCTCATTATGATTTCCGTCTCATCCTTAACCTCCTGTGTTTATTTTATTTATTGAATACATTCACACGTGTGGTCAAGCATTTACAGGTAATATATGATACGAATAATGTGTAGATACGGTAGAAATAAGAATAGGGGAAGGAGAAAGTGGGGGTCAATGGGGTAAGGAGAAAGGAACATGATGGGCCAACTAGTTGTTCATCCAAATACTTCTCTGATAAGCCTACAAAAATCTGCGTACTCCATTACATTCCCTTTCTTGCTCATTTCATTAACATCGAGTGCATTTCGCAATGCAAATGAATGTTGTCTAAGAGAGCTCTTAGCAATCGGGACATATATATGAAATTGAATTCCTCTTGTTCTACTTGGACGAAATTGATACATTTGAGAAGAACTTACTCCAATGTCAAACGCTCCGAACATTATTTTGAAAGGAATTTTCAAATCACGAACTTTTCTTCTATATTTTAGGCTAGGTATGTTTAACCGACGATTACTTTTCAGTGGAAGATGGTCATCTTCATAAGTTCGTAGAGTAACTTATGAAATTAGTGTTCATGTTTTGTCTTGCAAGCAAGGCCAAAAGACATAATTTGACAGGGAAAGATGGATATCCCTCTCCCTACCCCGTCACAGCATTCCGAACGAAAGGGGAAGTGCCTAATAGCGAAGTGGTAACAAATTTTGAATTTACTCCACTATGGCTGAATGAATCTTCACCAAATTTTGGCAGCTCTTTGGACTGATGGGAAGGAGCTTATTTTTTAAATTGGTGAATTTCGCCTCGTTGTTATGTCTGCAATGGTGATAGATCACGGGGAACCTGTCATTCACTAATCGAACGCTAGGAATGCTGTGCCGTGTTCATCCCGCGGATAAATTATTATTATTATTATTATTATTATATTGGCGATAGTGTTACAAGTGCGAATGGTGGATCTCCCGGAAATGGGTATTACATCGAAATGGTGACCTGCGATAGGATGTTTTGCATAGCTAAGATTGTCGAGCACTTAACACTTCTCACGAAGCCAGTGCAGCTCTATCACCAAATGTCCACTCTTGCTATCATTCGCATGTACTCAAGTCATTATCACCTACCCGTATGGCTATGTCGCAATCGACGAAGTGACTGTTAGGTGACCATTGCATCAACGGAGCCTTGCCTATGAGGTGGCCTACAATGTGCATTGTTTGCTAGATAATCAGGCGATGTGTCATACCCAAGAAGACAGAGGCTCTATCTCCTTCTCCGAGAATGATACTAGTATCTAGCTTGACTCGACTTCCTTTGACCTCCCAAGGCATACGATCTGCCGAAGGCGTTGTCTCGAGTGTTCTAAAAGCGATCTCCTCTTTATCTTGCAAGTACGAACCGCAACACGGGGACATTCACGAGATTCATCTCGTCGTCCTTGTCTTCTTGCATTGCAATATGACGTGCCCTCACGTATATTACAACTCCCGTGATTATCGCAACGAGAGCTGAACAATAACTTGTTTCCAACTATGTACACAAATCTTGCGTATGGGTAAGATAAACGATATTAATGCGGTCTTGCTGCTTGTTCTATCCAAACCTGCTAAAGCTGTTATCCACACTAAGTCGAACATCGCAACTCGGAAAACCTTTGGTTTGTGAAATTCAAAAGAATCTGATAGAGCAACTGAAAATGTGAATTATTTTAGCAACTGATTATGTGCATTAAATTTCATGTAGCCTGCGCATGTAGATAAATTATGATTATTATTGGATATGCTATACAATCCAACTCACCTTGCGGATAATTTGCACGACAAAGCGTAGGTTCGTGAGAATAGAGATAAGAGGTGTTTAAACACATTATTTGGGTATCCATGTCTGGAGATAGGAACCCGGTATTTTCAAGTTCTATTGTGATCTTCGTAAAAAGTTCCTCTTCAGTCAAGTTTGAGAGAATAGACAGGTGGTCCTGTGAGAATGTGTTCGTAGTATAAGCAAGTTAATTGTCTTACAGTAGTAGTAAGAGGTGGGGGAGTATTGGAGAGGAAAAAAGTGAGCTCATCGACAGATAGAAGTGAGATCATAGCTGAATATGAAGGAAGCGATCGATTCTGCGAGTAGAACACAATGAGGTCTTCGTAGACTGCAGGGTCAGCTATACTCTGGTCATCTCAATCGCAGTTCTCTCGATTTCCTTAGCTCTTCTCACACCTCCAACCTCATCGAAGAATGACAAACAATACTGTCCATACGCACTAGTTCCATCTCCGATGTAAGGTAACCACTGCTCTGTATATCTTCTTGAGTGAAACATGATGTACTTACCATTCACTTGTGTCGTGTTCTCTTTATCTCGAAATACTACTCTAGTAAAGGATGACGACATTCCATGTGCTCCTAGTGAACAGAGGCTTCCTTCAACGAATGATTCCAAAAAAGGAACGAGGAGATAGGAACGGAAAGGTCCAAGAGTCCATATTGTTGTTGACGATTGTAGTGGTTCGCTGGTTCCCTTAGGAAGACCTTAAACAAATCGAGACATTTCTTAACATTGAAACTCGTACGAAATTCTATAGGCTGAGTCGTATTCTTCTTCACTATGCTTGGGTCTTGAATGAGAATGAAGGTACTATAGTGTAGATAATATCCAAGTAGGTTGTCGTAGACATAGTAAATGCCGTAAATGTCTATGTTCTCCTGAAGCGCGAGATCATTCATCGTATGTTCCATGGAATGGAACATACAAGAGTTGAATTGTTGAGAAGATCGACTACATCCATGTGAACATAGTCAGTGATTAGCATCAATTGTTTCTTCTTCACAGAAGACTGTCCCTCTCGGTTAGCTGCGTCTATCTGTAACTCTTCCCTGCTCTCTTCCTTCTTCCCCTTCAACCTACCAGATCGAATAGATTGAGTAATCCGTGCTGTACACAACTGTCGACTGCATCGCACGACTGTCTCTTTACTTGGTCTGATCTATCAGCAACGGTCGGGTCGACTATCGATGCATTGTAGTACTCGTTTCTCTTCTGTTCGTTTTCCAACCACGATGTAATCGTTCCGTATACATCTGCATCGTTCTTCGTCACTAGTTGGTCTCCAAAGTAAAATGCGTAATCCATATTCCCTTGGGGCAGAATCTGCAATTAGTCATCAAGCTGTGAGACTTCAGAAGTGTTTCATAATTGATTTGAACTTCCGCTTTAATGTTAGTTGAAAAGCGTGGGAGGATTCACAAGTTCTATTTGAAGGTCACGCATCTTTCTACCATTGAGTGGATTGCGCGCTTTCTGGCTTAGAGAAATCTAATCCAAATGTCGTTATTTCATGCACGGCAATATCTGTCTATTTCGGCCCTTTATCGCATTCATTAGTCGTAAAAGTGTGATTTCGTCATAGGCAACGTTCGTCGACAACGAGGTTATCTCTCGTGTCTCTGACACTATTTTGTCTGTCGCGGGCACTCACGTCTCGGTAGTATTTGAGGAGCTCAGTGAATCCCTCGAGATCCACGTCTTCGGTCACCGTGAAAAGAGCGTAGACTGACATTCCTAATGTCGGACATGGTGCTGACTGTAGGAGTTGAGGGAGTAAGACGGAGTAGAAGAGGAACAGTGCACGATTAGGAGATCTCTCCTTATCCATTCACAGGCAAGCCCTCAACAATGCGTCTCTAGTAATTTATTGCACAAAGAACAACAACGTAATTGCATTGAAATTATAAAGTGGATGGACAAAAAGCAGGGAAACGATAAGAAGAGTGATAGGAGACGAAGGCTAATAGTGAGAGAGGAAGACGGGGGGAAGAGCGGCCATGTGAGACGGGTCCATCTGTCGAGACATGCACTCCATATCACCTTAATTCATACTCTTAACTTCACTTCTTGCTACATCTTTGTCTCGATGAAACGAGTGGGTGCGTGCAACCTAATTCATATTATCACCATTCCAATTTCACGTTGGAATTGGCACACCTTTCGATTCTAGTAAATAAAAATTTCTTTTCAAATCACGTGCAGCAGGAAACCGATTTCAATAGAATAAGGGATGAAAGAGTAAAATAAAACCTTTCATTTTTCGAGCCTTTCTTTCCAACGATTCACGCGTGCGAACGACACAACAGATGTATAGGATTAGGAGGATGAGTAGAGTGACAAGAAGGGAAAGAATGGCGAGTGGGAGGAAGAGGTTCGAAGTGAGGGACGACAACGACGAGTTACTCTCTTCCATGCACTTCTGCAAAGCATCTTGTAAGATCTCCCATGTGCAAATGCCTCACTCCAAGGTCGGAGACGTGGAAGTTGTGGTAGAGTTGAGTGAGTGGAGAATCTCCGATTGGGAGGGATAGAAGAGAAAGGGAGGACGATTGACCGACAAGCGAAGAGTCTCGTATGATATGGACACATGCATTCGTCCTGCATAACCCCTTTTCAGCTTGTTGTTGACAGGAAACTTGCCTGTTGGAGGATGACTCCCGACTAGGCAAGTCAACTACAACTTTTCCCTTTCCATCCAAAGCTTCGTTCAACTTGTTCTCGAACGATTCGATAGTCTTGCCCACGTCATCTGTAGTGGCATCGAATACCAATCGAAGACGCGATTGAGGAGGGATCGAGTGGACCTTAAAATTAATTATAGCAGAGATGGAATAATGCTTTCTTGCCTCTCTTTTCAGTTCTTCTACTTGCGAATCATTGGAAGTGGCTGTGAGTGTCAGCATATACACTCCTCTATCTTGCTCAACTCGTGGATCTATCAGAACTTCGCCGGTCATATCGTCAACGGAGAATAAGGAGACTGGATTGACAGACGAATTCGAAGGTTGGGCAAACCTAAATCAGTGTTCATCCAAAATAAGAGTAAAAATGTACGGTGTGTATGTAACGTTTGTAAGTGCATAGTGAAGAGGAGAGCCATTGGTTGGAGCGATGCGACGATGTGAATCCGACCAAGTCTCTGTAGATGGGTGGCTTTTGCATAAAATAACCGGGCGACGCTTACTGTAGAGTATCGGACTGTCCGAGGATGGAGATACGACCAGTTTCCCCTGCTTATCTTCTTTTATAACGGAGAATTGAAGCAAAACTCCTCTGTCGTCTGTCGAACCTTTCGGCCTGATTGTGAGTGTTGTGCATGGACAGGAAGATTGTCTTACTTGACAAGGGTGCAGATGACATCGTCGTTGAGTGAAGAGGGATCCCCCGCCAGGAGCACTTGTCCCGTCGCATCGATGGAGATACTCGTCGTGTTGGAACACGAGTCCATTCGTACGTATGCCGCCCCCTTTCCCGGCAGTTGACCGATTACCTCAATGTTTCCTTCTTCCAACTATACTCTTGCAGTTGTCTCTTGCTATGTATTCTCTTGTATTCTTGCTATTTGCTTGCTTGTACATCGTTAGTTGGAACGGCGTAGACTATTTTGTATACACACTCATTGTGTCACTCGTTTGCCCTTTCCCTCTTCTTCTTGATGACTCTTCCTCTCTCACTCTCGCATGACCCTCCCTCCTCTTCCTCTTCTCCTTTCTCACCTTTGGCCAATCCGTCTTTGAATCGACACGAAAGACGAGATTGGTGTTCTGCAAGAAGTGTGCTTATTGAGTGCACGAAGGGAATGAATGAGTCAGTTGGCTGATCGCTTTCTTTCCCTTTTCTAGTCACTCACTTGTTTAGTGGACAACGAAATAGGAGAAGAGTCGACATGGACACGAAGGAGAACCTTGCGGGCTTTTGAATGGAGAGAAGAGACCGAGACGATCGCCTGAATGGGATCTTCTCTCGTCGATTCTCTTATAAGACAGAGGATGAACAACATAACAAAGACCTTTACTGGTCTTTGAACAAGGTTGTTGTGCAATGGGAATGTGTCTCCTTGAAGATGGAGGGTATCGTTTATTCCTTCTCACCTCTTCACTTACTACAACGGGCTCTCTGTACAAACATAAGGCGGAGTGGGGTACCGAATGCTCAACTGCGCAACTCGAAACACCGACTCTCGGAACAAATGAGTTGGTGATAACAGATGGAGGATAGCATGGATGAGATCTAATTGAGCGTTGCACTTCACATCCACTTCCTCTCTTAGAGCGTCGTGCAATTTGTAATCTGTAAACCGGCCATATTCAATGCGACTAGAGTCTTCTTCTTGAGCAAAGTAGGACTTCGTCCGAATAGGAAGTATTCTGGGTGAGGCACTCCCTCTCCCCCGTTCTGTCCCTCCATCCTCCAGTATTCTCCGTGCCATTCGGGTGTCTCGTCGTGCACATACGGTAACAGGTTACGGTAGCACCGCCGATATATGCCTAAATGCAATTACAAATTTTTAGAAATGTGTAAGGACAGAAAACCTTGATAGGCGCAAATGGAATGTTCCTTCATGATCTTCTCGTGTGTTGTGGCATCGGCGAGTTGTAATGGAAGTTGTTTGGATCCCGTTCTCAGATGGAGGAGTCTCCGATTGTTCTCGCGGAGACGAAGTAGTACTAGTTCTTTGAGTCTGAACGAACTAGATTGCACGAGACTCTCTCTACTCTTTCACCTGGACTCGGCGTTTCTCGACCTCTGTCCCTCCGGTACACTCCATTGCACTTCACACGCCACTGCCACTAGCGGTTTCTCTCCTCGGAACCATCGTGAAAGTTCGTGGGCGATGTCGTCGATTAGCTTATCTATTCCCGCATTCGTTATCTGCGAGAAGTGACTGACAATGAGACTGTTAACAGGAATCGCTCACCTCGAAGACACACGTGACAATCTTCGTCTGTCGTACATTTCTCTGCAAGAATCGATGTTCCGTCTCCCAAGCAGCTGCGTTAAGCACACCGACAGTATCAGCACGAGTGAGATTAGAGGAGAGTGGTGACTGAACGAGTCATTGGGAGGGGAAGGGGGACAACAAGTACCCTGTCACTCTGTCTGCTCGGTCGGAGTTCATCCATACTCTTCTGGTGGAAGGCGACCCCCCGAGGAGAAAAGCGAAATTGTCTTTCTCTCGGGGAGACATGAGTGGACGAGTCGGTCGAGAAGTCGTATGGAGAGTGTAGTTCCAGGGTAGACAGATAGCCCGATTCACCCACCGAATCCGCGTAGTCCAGATCCTATACGAGGAATACGTCACAAGACACTAATCATGTGTGTGTATAAGGGGATGACAGTACTCACAGTCTTGTCAACATGGCGACTCGAGAAGCTTCTCCTTGGTGGGGGGACACTCAAGGGAACACTCAACTCGTCGTCGTCCTCCTCCTCCGCGATCATTCGCTTCTTCTCGGGAGTTCCGTTCCTTCGCAGTATCTCCTCCGCTCTCTTGAGTGCTTCGATGTGAGAACTCTTCGTGTGTCCCTTCTTCTCTTCATTTCCTTTCTCTTCTTTCACTGGCTCGATTCGCTCCTTCTCTCGCTTCTTCCCCTTCTTCATCTGTCTCCACAACTTTCCGATTCGTCTTTCGATCCTCTCCATCACACGTAGGAACTGAAGAGGATCTGAATGGAAGGAATGAAAGTGGATCTGGTGATGGCAGAAGAGACGAATGGATAAACTGAGAGAGACAGACACAAATTACGGGAACTGGCTCCTGATGCTGTGCCAAGGACTGAAGGGACAAAGAGCGCAAGTGAGAAATGGGGGGAGAGGAGGGGGAAGCGAGTGAGGGGTATGACCCCTCTCAAGGGAGACCGAGGGGAGTCCCTTGGTATGGAAGAAGGAGGAGGAGGAGTGATCGGGGATGTGTTCGCACAACTATTTGTGTGGCACTCACGGTACACAAACACCGCCGGATCCTCCCTCTCATGCTCACTTATCAAGGGAAGTGGAGGAAGAGATGCAACAGAAAGGGAGAGATCCGAGCCCCTCTTCTTTTCCCATCTGTATCATGGCCGGATATGGAAGAGGAGAGGGATGGACAGTGGAGCATGCAATACATCATACACTCTCACTCCGTTCACTCACAAAAAAAGGTGGTCGGAACCAGAAGAATGGGAGTAAGTGTGTGGAATGATTGAGGACGTTATTGATAGAGCCTTTTAGGAGAGAGTAGGCGAGGGATGAGGAACAAGGGAAAAGGGGACGGGAAGAGCTAGCGGACAAGACGAAGAAGAAGAAGAAGTCTGCTCTCGGCGAGAGGGGAGGGATAGGCAGAGGGAAGACTAGTAGCTGGCTCCTTGTCACTGATATCTCCCTTATGCAAATAGAGTCACACCTGGATCGAATCGAGCCATTGAAGCGAAGATGAAGGAACGGGCAGGACGAGAAGTGACTAGTGAAGTGACTGACTAAGTCTGACAAGTGAATGATAGCTAAGCTCTACGACATACAGAGAAGAACTAAAAGGAGGGGAGAACGAGGCAAAGAAGCAGCTGAGAACGAGCGAGGAATGAGCTTAGTGATAGGGGCAAGGCACAACAACGACCAGCGAAATAGGGCAAAATACTCGAAATTGTGAGACCGACCGAAAAGGGCCAAGAGAGTTGCCAGTAATGGAGGCAGTCAAATGGTGAGTGAGAGAGAGGAGAGAGAACACCTTCCTATCTCTCACAACACACGGGTCAATTGGAACGACAGCTTTGGAAGATCAAATGTCTTTGCTTTGTTATGCAGATGTGTAAGGATCGTCATGGTGTTTCTATTTAGAAGGAGAGTAAACAGTTCGTATCCACCCACTGAGATGTCTTTCTTCTGCGATGCGTCACTCTTCTTGATGAGGAAGATCTCTCCAGTCTTCTCATTGATATCCAACCATCCAGCTTCCGACGGGGTCGATGGCTCAACAATAACATTACAAGTGCGTTCGTACTTCTAAATTTACTATTGACAGCCAACGCGTGTTCTTCTTCTAGCAAACACTCTCGCTCTCTGGCACAGTGTTCTCTACTGCAGTCAATGGTTGTTCGTATTCTTGGTATCTTTAAAGTAACGAGTGAACTGAATGATACCAGAAGGAAGAAGGACACATCTTGCTTCCCGGTTGAGGATGAGGCTGTGATTGTGAAGATTCGCGTTGAAGCAGGGGTCCCATCTCTAAAAAATAATTGCTCGTCCGCTAATCAGGCATATTCAGTGAGATTTTTATGAGCATACTTGATATTAATTATTGTAGTTGGGGGCAGGTTGAGGACTGTAGGTACTCCTGTATCCACTTGGCGTGATTCCTCTATCTCGACGCTCACGTTTCTCTCCACCGAGTTCTTAGGTGTTCCTAGAAGCGTTCATGTCAATTACTCAATCAACTTTCGGTACCGTTGTCTGTAGCTCTCACGGTAGCGAATATGTTCGAGGCTTCCAATCCAACTAGGCTCTTTGATGTCTTCACCTCTCCACTTGCGCTATCGATCGTAAGATCTGTAAAGGACAAGATTGAAAATTACCCTAAAAGAATTGACTAGTGTTCAATAATGATTAAGGATGTTCTTACAGGGACTGTCCTTGGAGAAGGAGTAAGTGATACGTGCATTCTCATCTTCATCGTCGTCAGCTGCATTCACCACTCCGAGAGTCACTCCCACAGGCCAATTCTCGACTGCTTTCACTCGCAGACTATTCGTCTCTTCGAATATCGGACTGTTGTCATTCACATCCATCAGTCGCAGTCGCACCTTTATATATATATATATATATATATATATATATATATATATATATATATATATATATATATATATATATATTGTAAAATATATATATATATATAATATTTTTTTACAATATATTCTGCTTATAATTATTAATGGTACATTATTGCTTCGTCAGTTACTTTCCATATCTGAAGTATTATCTTACCTCTGCATTTGCAGTGTGTCCGGATTCATCCACTGCGAGTACCACTAGAGTAACGAAATCCCCGTCCCTCTCCCTATCCAGGGTTTCCTTCACTTTCACAATCGCTTCTCCTCCTTCCGATGAGTATTCCACTTCGAACTTGTCTGCAGTCTGTCCAACGAGAGAGAAGTTGAGTGAGGAAGAGAGCGAGTCTCTGTCGGAGACTTGAAGAAGGGCGATGCGGGAGGAGGGGGATACAGATTCCCACGTCGACGTCTTCACGAGAAGCGACTCGTTGGAGAAGGAAGGAGCATTGTCGTCGACGTCTTCCACTCGCACATTGAGCACGACTCTCGACTCGAAGGCCTCCTCTCCCGATATCACTTCCAGTTCGAATGACTTATCCTCCATTGCTTCCAAGTCTATCCTTTCTTGTACCACGATAGCCCCTGCAAAAAGAGTAAATACTTGAAGGGCGGATGAGGGGATGAACCAGTGCTCTGTTGTATGGAGAATAAGTGAGCTTTGTGTCCTTGTAGTCGGGTCTCAAGGGGGTGTCCATTGGAGGGATTAGTAGCTGGAAGCACTGCTATGACTGTGCCTTGCTCTGATTCCTCCCGCACTACTGCCTGTAAAAGGGAGGGGGTTTGGCTATTTCTCGGATAACCTTGTAACTGTAAGGACAAAGAATATGAATACCTCTTGTGCATTATGGGTTCGTGTCCATGGAGAGGGGAAGAGTGGTCGAGATGCTTCTTTACGCTTGCGTTCCATGAGGGAAGGGTCGGACGAGAGGATTAAGATGACCGAAGCTGTGAATGGTTATGGTAGAACAGCTTAGAAGGAAGGCGACGCCTACCTTTGTCCGTTTCCTCCTTTACATCCATTCTGAGCATTCGCAGATCTCGGAGGTCGTCCATTTTGATGGCAAGTTGAGAGTCATTGAGTACGACGAAGGAAGAAGGAAAGGGGACGGAGACTCCACGAGAGTCGAGAGCGAAGATGGAAGAGGGAACGAGGGACAGGACCCTCGAGGTGTCCCTCACTTCCAAGTCCATCTTCACCCAGTCATTAGTCATCTCTGGCAATAGTCATATTGATATCCGATGATCTCAACTCTGCGATACCTCGAGAGACGTTGAACACGTATAGATTCTTAGTGAAAATGGATTCCTTCTTCACAGGCTTCTTGTCCTTTCCCCCGAGAAGAGTCAGTAAGATAGTCGACTCGGCCACTACTTCCCTCGTATCCTTGTCTACTGCTCCGATAACAAGGGAGACGTTTCCTCCCTCGATTCCGTCCCTAAAGAGTCAGTTATTCCTGTACTTCATCTCTCAAACCTCGGTAACTCTCCCACTGTAATCTTTCCTCCGTATTCTTCAATTCCGATCCATCCTGGATTTCCAGAGAGAATAATCACGCGAACTTCGTCTACGGGAACACCTTCTAGTTCCGGTTGGACGATGACGTTTCCTGTAGAAGACTGTAAGTTATCGCTGTATTCAAAGTCTTGCCTCTCGCTAGTTTGTCGACTGCATACGTTCGATTGTACGAGTTCTGTCGGAAGTGGGCCTTTGCTCTTTGTACGACAACTGAGATGTTCTTGGAGACTGAAGGGACTGTTCCCATCGAAGAGTCGACTACGTCCACGCGGAGGGAGTAAGAACCACTTGGAGGCGAGTTGGACATCTACACAAATGACGATTCTATCCGTCTTATTATATTGCTGACCTGCAACTCATACGAATGATCATTGAGAGGATTGAGTGAGAAGAAGGGGGCCGCATCGCCCGATAAAGAAACGACGTTGACGTCAGAGGAGGAATCGTCATCGATTACCTTAGACGAGAGGGTGTGGTTGGGTATGGAAGGGATCGTACTGTGACTACGAAGGGAGCGACGAGTCGACGGCCTGACACACGAATCACTTCATCTGTCGTACTCAACGACGGACGATTGTCGTTGATGTCGAGCACACGAATGACAACCGGAGTGAGAACAGTGTCTGAGGAGAAGGAGATGGAAGGAGAGATGGGGAGGGACTGACTGTTCTCGAAGATAACGAAGAACTCGTACGAATCGATACTCTCGCGATCGAGACAAGTCGAGAGGGAAGGAGGGCACGAAAGGAACAGCGAAGAATCGTTGAGGGTGAATCTGGAAATGAGAAGGAGGTAGAAGATTGAATAAAGAATAAGAATAGATGAGTAGATAAAATTGCTCACGGCAATGAATCGAATGCAAGAAGACGATGAACCGATCGAAGTAATCCAATCTCATCGCCATCTTTAGCTGATTCGGACACAGTGAAGACTATGGTAGAAGGGGTCGTTGTGACGGGAGAAGAGAGAACTATGGGCATACTGAGAACGGTAGAAGGGGACCCCTCTACTGAGACCTGAACGAGGCCTGTGACAAGTCGGAGAATACTCCTACCTCTATGGAGAGATTGTTGGTGTCTCTCATGAGTTGAGGGTCTCTTATAAACAAGAAGGACTTTCCTCCTGCTTCTATTCGCGTTGGTCGCAATTCGAAGATGTCAAGACGGTCGAGAGTTATGTTGAACAGAGTTCCATCGGGCTGAAAGTTGAAGTTATTAGCAAGAACAGATATAGAACTGCTGGACACTCACACGTCCATCCTTCTCAAGAAGAAATACGACGGAAGAGACGATCTCTCCACGGCCGATATCTCTGCGAATGGCTACACTTCCCTCAGAAGACAGTCCTTCCACAGTGAGATGCAATTCTGAATGGGACATTATATTGACTACTTCAGGAACTTGTCTTACTCGGTTCATCGACATTCGAGGAGGTCGATGTCTCAATGGCTACTGTTGTGGTTATAGTTGATGATTCTGTCGTTGTCGACGTGGTTGTGGTTTCAGTTGTAGAGGGAAGGGTTGCCGTAGATGTGAACGTGGATGGTGCAGCAGTCGACTCAGCTGTCGTCAATTCTTCCGTTGTTGTCGTCGGCTGCTCAGTAGTAGATACTGCGGTCGTCTTCTTCACTTCGATGACAATCTCATCGGATTCAGAGGAAAGGGAAGGTTCCGTAGTGGTGGATGGCTGAGTGGAAGGAGTGGAGGAGGGGAAGAGTTTGTGGTCGTTCTTCAGTACTTCCCTTATATCCTCGTCATCGATGAACTCTTCACTTCCCGATTCCTTCACAGTCTCATTCCCCACCTTCCCTTCATTCAGCAAGTCTTCATCTTCAAGTGTCTCCTCGGGTGTTGTAGTAGTGTTCGTGTGTTTCGTAATATCCTTCACTTCAGAGTCCTCTACTTCCTCTTCATAATCATCCCCCTCCATTCCATCCTCCACTCCCTCTTCAGTCGGTGTCTCCATCTCCTCGTTCCCAATGGGTTCTTCCTTCAATTCCTCCACTTCTATCTTCTCTTCATTCTCCTGTTCTTCTCCAATGGTGGTAGTTTCTTCTTCTTCCTGTACAAAGGCAGTGGAAGGAGTAAGAGTGTTAGTGAGAACAGTGGAAGGAGTGCTGTCCTCTCCTTCCTCTTTTTCTTCCCTTTCCATAACCTTCTCGGCTTCCTTTTTCTCTCCTTCAATCTCGTCCGACATCACCTCTTAATCACTCCCTTCATTTCGATCTCGCTCCCTCCCCTCTCCCTCTCAATCCCCTCTCACTTCCCTCTCATTACTCTCTCCCCTTCCGATCCCCCATCTCACTAATGATGTGTGTCGATAGAATCTCGACGTGAACAGGAACAAGAATCTCAGTGTTCTTCCCGATGGTCGCCTTCACGTTGAATGAGTATGCATCTTTCAGACCCGATCCATCTATCTTCACTCCCTTCTTCACTCGAATCGACACTTGCCATTCGATACCCTCGTCCTTCTTAACTCAGTGCATATCACTTTATAACTGTCTCAAGAATACCTTCTTCTTCCTTTCGATCTCTCCAATCTCAAACCATCCTTGACTATCGCTTTCAACAGAGAACATAGGAGATTGATCGGGAGAGGAGAAGAAGGAGATGATAGCAGCCACTGATGATTTCTGAATACGAATAGGATTTAGAAATTGAAAAAAAACTGTAAAATCAATTGCATAGAACATAATGAGCATTGTGATATAGAAGATGGTGTAGAGCTAAACTACCTCTTGGACTCCTTCGGGTATCATAAACTCGTAGGAACTATCTCCAAAGTGAGCAGTTTCTTCACCCACTGGTTCATCTCTCATGACGGCGTGCTTAATATTCAGGTACTCTTCTACAATTAGAAATGATCACTTACCCCGAAACTATCCGTATCAATTGTTCCATTAGATTTACCATTGAATTGATCGCGATGGGTTACTGAACAAGCATAAAGCGACATTACTCGATGGCTTACCTTTAGGCTGGATGATATCATGGAATTGTAATCGATTGAACCGTTCGTGATTGAAGGATTGTGATAAAGGAATTAGTAGAAGAAGTAAGGGAAGTGTCGATAATGACATGAGAGAAAGGACGGACTAGCTAGAGCTATTCCCTCGATCGCCCCCAATTCCCGCTAATCTACTCCTTGCTCAGGAGCGATGCAACCGATAAGCTCGTTCCAAAAGGATACCATCCCTGTTCACTCCTCGTTCGCACAAGGATCAACACGAACATCAATCACGCACTTATCGCACTGCATTCCTTGTGAGATGCATCTACAAATTTAATGGCATGTTCTTTACCCAATATACTGCATTGAATCTTTAAACATATAATCGAAAATTTTAATACGATTTATCTACTAGCCTAATTTACAATACGATGAACTCGTATGTGTGCATCTGTTTATGTTCAATTCTCGCAAAAGCTCATTTTAAGGATTATTGAAAGATTGTTTTGAGAGGCACCCTAGAAAGACGATAAGTTATTTATTTAATCTTGATTTTTACATTTTGTATACTAATATGACAAAAAAACAATAGAATGCTACAAACCGCAATTCGACTTGTTTCAAAGTAAAACCTCTACTACTGTATCTTACGGTAGGAAATATTAAAAATTTAGTCAATATTTTGGTAGGATTGCAATTCGAATTTTTCTTTTATTATTTTCTTTTCTGCTTATTTGTTATTTGTCGTACTATACACCCTCTCAAGTTAATTGCCATCGCCCGCTAGACACAGGAAGGGTGAGGATGTGACTCCGCCCCTCCCCTCCCCTCACCCTCCCACACCCCATGCAGTCCACTGCCACTGGTCATCATCCGTCCTTCCCCTTCCCATTCCTTATCTCTTATCAATTACACCATCTCGATCCTCTACTCATCATAAGCTCTCCCTGTCGTCACTCAATTGTCCATTCCAGATGAGAGAGTCCCTCGTCCCCTTCTCCCTTCTCCTCTTACTCTACCAAATCGTACCGGTCCGACTGCAACCACAGGAACATGTAATCTACTGGAACAAGACAAATCCCATGTAAGTCTCCACTCTTCGTCCCCTTCCTCGTATTCTTCTGTTTCACCTCAACTTGATTGTTCCCTCTGCTTGGTCTATGTTCTTTCCCTCATTTGAAGTCTGCGCAGTCCGTTGTCTAGCAATAATATGGCTTGTAAATGTGTCATTCGTGAGATATATAGTAAGCTGGTGAATATGGAGTGAGTGCGTATAGTGGAAGGTAGTGAAGCTATTGCTCGAGTCACTCTCATTCCCTCTTTTCACACTCCATTTGCGAAGAAGGGAATTCTCACGGGGAATGAAGGAATAAATGAATCTTCTCGCTTATTTCCCCGTATCCTTTTTGTTCCTCTGACCCTGCTATGCCTGCCTTTTTTTTTTGCCTCTTGTACATGAGATTGAAAGGGGAATGTCTTCCCTTTGCCTTTTATGCCTCTCTCTCACTCCCTCCCATTCCCTCCCTCCTAAATCCTTTTCTCTTCTTCTTTTGTAGCCCATCTCATGCCGACCGTTTACTGCTATTCACACCAATCATTAGGTTATAAATTGATAGGTGCGGTAGGGGGAAGGGAGGGGGGATAAAGGAGAGAAGAGAGAGAAGAGAAGAGAGGGTCTCGAGAGGGGTTGATTGGGCATAGTCAAGGGGAGATACAAACAGCTGTACTGCTTCTCGTTGAGTCAAGAAGAACCAGATGGATTGGAAGGGACTGTGCCATTGGGCACTTTGATAGGAGTATCAATGGGGAGACTAGCCCTAGTTACGATATGTATCTGCACTGCGCGATAGAGCATGGGGGAATGAGATATATCGAATTGACCTGGTCTGGTTACCCTTCACCCCTTGAGAAGGAGACACTCGCCCTGGGGGCATGGATGAATGACAGATGAGCAAGCTGGCAGCTAGGTGTGGTTGGTAATTGGTGGAACGGGCTTACGGCAAATCTACTTCGTTGAAAAATAAAGTTCTTTATTCAAAATAACCTTAAAGGGTCCCTCCAACCATCTCCTTCATTTCAAGAGATAACCAATTAAGAGCGGTTGATTGATTGTGAGAGACAAGAGGGGAATGAAGAGACGCAGACAGCGAGAGAAATCTTTGTACAGCCTTTTCTCAGCAACGGCGAAGTTTCAACTAAAAAGGAGAGAGTATGAGACTCAGAACATTGAGAGCTATCCAATGATGTCAAAAATTGCATATGGTCGATATTGCCTGGAGGGGCCCTTTAACCTTCGTGAGTTGTCTCTGTGTCTCTTGTAATTTTTTTTCTATTTTTCCATGCCAGACTTTGTTATCTGGGCATACTCTTTGTTCCCTCTCCATAACCTCCACCCATCAACCCCCCCCCCTCTTTCCCCTTATTCCTTTCCGTTCTGTATTCTGTCTTGAAACGGACGCCACGATGCCTCTGTTAAATGGAGCGATAAGTGGAAGAGGAAGGATGAGGGGGACAAGGGAGAGGACAAGAGGGGGTGATGGAGGGAATAGTAGAAGGTGGATGGTAGAGGGAAGGGTTACGAGGGAGTAGCGTAGCGGACGAGACTGCACCTGAGGGATAGTGGACAGGACTAATTATATTGAGAGGGAAGGGGTCCCTTGAAGGGGACAATCCCTTCGATAGACGACTCAAGAGGGAGATATGGAATGGCAATGAGGGATTAGGGGATTGTGAGTGATAGGGGTGGACAGGGAGGAGGTGTGGTCTATTGGGGAGATGGACTGACGGGAGACAAATAGGAGATGTATTTTAAACTTGATTGACTCCTTCCCTCTCCGAGTTGTTTATCAGTATACGGTCGCTCCACTCTAGAGTAACCCCCATGGTGGGCAGGTAACCCCAAAAATGTTAGAAAACGGGGGCACCATCCCGAAAAGGGGGCTACCAGTTACGCAAAACCGGGTTTCTACTTTCCCATAGCATACCTAAAAACATTTTCGGACCTTCCTGCCAGAAAATCGGGGCTATTATCGGAGGAAAACGAACGTTGGGAAATCTTTGCAACGCGCTCCGCTAAATACAGTGAAACTCTCTTGGCAAAATGCCAGCTTAGGCTAATCTCCGGCTCCGGCTGAAGTTTTACGGTGGTTAGCGGAATGAACTGTGCAGCTCTCTCAGCGTTCATTTTCCTTCAATAATACCACCCGTACTTACGGGCCGTGCCCACGTATGGTAACCCCCTCCCTGTCAGTCTGTCTTTCCCTCTCTGAACCCTCGAAGTGTTCATTGCGAGAAGTCCCCTTCCCTCTTCTTCATCTCTCACCACTACTTATCCATCTACAAGGGCAGTCAAGAGTCGTGTATCCCTCCTCTTTCCCTCGTATCTCCTTCTCTCCTTCTCCCCCCTCTCTCCCTCCCTTCAGTCTCATTACTTCCGAGAGCTCATGTCCGTAGGAAATCAACTGCTTTCACTTTGGTCATTCTCTTACACGAGACAAGGATACTAATAGGGGAAAGAAGTGGGCAAGGGAGGGAATGAGAAGGGGGAGTAGGTGATAGTGAGAGTGTGCAATACAAATAATCGACTGCCCTCTCCTTCCGCTGATCGGCTCTTGCGTAATATTTGGTGTGAGGCAGCTGAAGTTGACTACGGGTCATCCCTCTCTGGAGGCCTCCCTCTCCCTCCCAATCCCCTCCCGTACTCTCCCTCTACAGCCATTCCCACCATTTGCATACTTGGACAGTGGCAGTTTAGTGAAGGGAAGAAGAGACTGAGTCTATGTAGGGACTGAGAGTGTTTATGCTGGGGAAGGGGAGGAAATGAGGAGACTAGGAGGGAGGAAGTGGAGAGATGGAGGAGGGGTCAAGAAACTAGGAGGGGCATATGTTCCGTTGGAAGAATACGGTGGTTGTCTGTGATTGTGAAGATATTTGTGTAGTTGAAGAGGAAAGGGACCCGACTGACTGAATACTTGCTATCCGAGAGCTGCGACTAACGAAGAGATGGAAACGATACGAGGAGAGGAGGAAAAGAAGGGGGAGTGGGAAGAAGAGGAGAGGGCTGATGAGATTGCATTGCCTTCTCTCCCTATTGCAGTCCTTTTTCGCTGTCTCCTTAAGAGTCGAATGAGAAGGAGTTGCCAGAGGGATCGAAGAGAAGAAGGAATGAAGAAGGTCTCGATGGTAATTATGCCGAGATGGGATATGGAAGAGGACGAAGAGATGGAAGAGGAGAAGAGGTGGGAGGAGGAGGAGGAGGAGGAGGCTAAGTGGTCCCATCACTCTAATAGTCGATGAACGGAGAAGGGAAGGGGAGGACATCCACTTGGACTCTTCGTATCACTTGAGTGACAAGGGGGTACAAGGAGGCAGATACAGAGAAGAGAAGAGGTTGATGGTATGCGCTATCGAGGGGGACGACCACTTGGTACTGTACTCTACACACACTCCGATAGAAAGACTCCTCTATTCTATCGAAGAGCAGCTTGATCTGGGGGAGGTGTTGCTCTTTAATGAGTGAGTGAAGACTGCGAGGTCAATGTGGTCTGAGAGGGGATAAATGAGTGGCTTAGAAGGGGGATGAGGCATGGGGGATGGTGGCAGTCTGCGGATTGAGACTGCATATTATCCATACCCTCCAGAGCTTCCGTTGAGCTTTGCTCTATTCGATTGGGAGTGGGAAGAGATCCAAGAGGTCAGTCCATACGAGATGGAATAGAAGGGAGACCAGGGAGTAAGTGACCTCGACGTGCGATTTATGTCGTCTCGTGTTCATCATACTCCACTCCTTCTCTTCTCTCCCTCCATATGCTCAATTTATGGCTGTCGAATAGTCTATGGGAGTAAAGAGAGACCTCTTACTGTCACATCGGATCCTCTTGATTCCCTTCGAGGGAAGATTGGGAAGAAAGAGATGATGATCATCTATGTGAAGGATATACGGTGCGTGTGGTCCTAAGCGAGGGTCGCTTCTCTTTCCCTCATCTCCCCCCTATCCCTCCTTATTCCGTCTTCCTCCTCCCAAAGGGACCATCCGACACCTCTTCCACCATCTAAACAGCAGCATCGTTAACCAGATGTTCTTTTGTTCGATGCGGGAGGCGTTTTGTCACTTGGCGGTATTCATTAGAAGAGGAAGGGAAGGGAAGGGAAGGAGATGCCGAGGAGCGAAGGGATCAGCATGGCTCTTGTTATGGCTCCAGTCCCAGACAGAATACAAAGGGACGAGACCTTTCCTCACCCCTGCCCCCCTTCTCCCCTCCATTCTCTCCCTCGATATCCCCCTATTCACGAGTCTTTCTTGGCAAACTTGACCGAGACTCGTAGAGGGGATAGACGTCTGTATGGACACAGTGGGAGGGAACTCGTAAATTAATATCTTCTTTATCCCTCTTGGAATATGGAGGAGACAAGGGAGATGGGGTAAGACTGCGCATACAGTAGTCAGGTGACTGACAGTGAGACACTTACTCATACATGTAACAGCATGGGTCACTTTATCCCATCGAACTCTTACTGGGATATATTCTCGAACCCTTACTGGGGTATATTCTTTCTCGATTCATCGCTCGTTTGTGTTGTTTTGAATGTGTCTCCTCCCGTCGAGGCAGTAATCATTCAATTAGTCTCCAGTCTCACACGAAGACTGCACCTGGCCTCTTCTGTACAAGCTTAGTTAGCCGCTCTTATAACTAAGCACGAACGGCACGGAATACAAGGGAAGAAGATGGAGTGAGGATTAAAGGAGAGGGGGTGGGGGTGGTGGAGGGACGACAAGGAATTACCTCAGGTTTCATGTCAGTCCGCCAAAGGAAAGGGGAAGGGGTGTAATGTAAGGATGGCTAATTAATTGGGGAGAGTGACCGGAAGAAGAGATTACGTAAGAAAGGGGAGACATGCGACTAAAGGGAATGGAGAGGGAAAGAGAGTGATGGAGGAGGGGTGGGACTGAGATATTGGGACAGAAATGGAGGGAGACTTTGACAATAATATTATGCGTTTACCATAAACGGATACGAATGTTTCATGATATAGAGGCTTTATAAAATACTTATTTGTACGGAATAATCGATGAAAGGACTCGTTTGCAGATTCCGTGACACTCCGACTGCAGCCTTCGAGTTGACCGTTCGATTCGGTGATTCCATTCGGGTGATTTGTCCATCTCATACAGGAGATGAAGAGGGAGAGGAATACTACGTCCTACATTGGGTAAGCTTATTATTACAATAATATATGATCTTTGGCCCTATTGAAAGTATTAGAGAAGTAACCTACTGTATCTTATTTCCATTTGGTTATTTTACGATTTGAGGGATCAGAGATGGCATCTCTCAACTGTATGTTGGAAGGGGCATCGAAGGAACTCTTGAGATGTGACTCTCCTATCACTCCGAGAGAGCTCAGATTCCAGATAAGAAAGTTAGTCGCACGAAGTACTGTAGCTTTGTATGTTCCTAAGGACCATAGGCTATGGCAAGAGTGTATTTCATTTTCCATTGTTTTCCTTAACTTCTGGTTCACAAAGGGATGATGAAAATACGGTAAAAAAACTGCAATAGTGACCATCGTTAACAAAACAAAACATGTTATGTCAAACTTTTTGAATCACATATAAGTTGGGGGTGAACTAATGATTATTTGTGATAGTTTTCGTGGTTAACATGATTATTTTGTAGGTACACATCAAATCCACTTGGAATCGAGTTCAAACCCGGAGGAGCCTACTATTTTTTGAGTGAGTGGTACCATTCATTTGCGAGATTTCTCACTACGAAATTTCCATATCAATCATTTATTTCTAATCTTCGTTGACAATAATGTGATATTTGCAGCGACTTCGTCTGGTACAAAGGATGGAATAGACAATACAATGTTAGGGGCGTGTATGACCGAGAATATGAGGATCAAGATGAATATTGTCGATTTCGTCGAGACAACTACCAATTCCACTGGTATGCATCAATGATATTATCATAATATTATCATATGGACCTACCGCACTAGTGCTATTCAGTGCATGCAGTATCTTGAATACATTCTTAATGCTCCTAGCACTCGTTCTTTCAAATCTCGTCTTGAACTAAGTGATTATCCTTCAGTCTTTGCTCGTTCCCCATAGCTCCTACCATTCCCTAATTGTGCTCATATATGGGACATCGTTCGGCCGAGATGACTCAACCTCTCACGAGTCCTGACCATTCCTCCTCTGGTCCAGTCAGTCCTCTTCCTGAC